>BSBK01002292.1:2500-332500 GCA_027943335.1 Chamaecyparis obtusa | reverse complement strand
GGAAAACTTGAAATAAAATAAAATTTTTAAAGATTGTGAATAATTGATATTTCCTCAAACAGTCTTAATGGTACGAATCGGTCCAATCTTGATGATGTACTAGCCTCATTTTATACAAAGTGCGTATTGCACCATTCAACTACATCATGTGCATCTTTTATACAAAATCTACGATAATCCATTTGATACTTTCTTGAAGCACATTTGATGAAAACTCTTGCACCATCATGCTCACCCTTTCCATGTCCACTCTCGAAGAAACTCCAAACATGTGGTATATTTTGGTATAGATGATATCTAAATAGTGTATAAAATAGCCTTGATGATTTGAATTGTGTTTCACATCCATATGAATAAATAAAATTCTTTTCAAATTTTATGCTCCTATTTTTTGAATACCTATAAAACTTCTTAAAGAAATGTTCCACAAAATATGTGTTATGCTCTTTATCATCACTAATGTAAAATTTCTTTTCTTTCTTAATGACTCACGCTTCAAATGTACTTTCAAAACCATCTAACTTTGATTATGCATGTTGATAACACATTTGATTTTAATAGTGATTGGTAAAAGTACTAAGTTGTGTCACACTTTTATAAAGGAAGTGCCCAACACTGATTTAATTTTTAAAATTGAATCACTAAAACATGGGATACACATTAACAATTTTTAAATGGTGTAAACTAATGAAATATTTAAATTTATTTGCTGGTAAAATATTGAAATCATAGTTACATTGTTTGTCAACCTTTCTAAAATAATTTTTTTTATTCAATTTTTCTCTATATACATAAATTGAAACTTTAGTACATGGATATATCTTTCCACTATTTTTTATAAATGTATATTTAAATATAAAATTAAAAATTTACATGTATTGAAATATATCTCTTTCCATTCAACATCACCTCTTGTCATAACTATTAATCCAACATAGAAATAAATTATATCCTTTTGATACAAATTCTTTCGTCTACTACATCATGTTTTTAAAAAAAAAAATTAAATAAACTTTATTATTTTTTCGTGACAAGATATTCAACTATAGTATTTTTTGTCTTGATGAATAATTTAAATAAAAACTAGATATAAAATATAGAAATTAATTAAAATATTAAAAATATATTTTTTAGAAAAGTTCACTTTTAGAGCTACAAAAGGGTATTTCTATATTTTTGAGAAAATATCAATAAAAGGAGTAGGAGTTGTTGAAAGATCACTATTCTAAATTTTTTTTTTTTTTTTAGTAATTCGACACAAACAACTGTCTAAAATATGCACTCATTAGATATTTCCAATTAGAAAAGTTGAGACACATATCTAACCTAGATATAATCAATCTAGCTAGACAATATGTTTGACCAAAACTAATTGTTTAGTTAGAAATACTTAAATTCAGTTGTAATAAGTTGGCCTAAAGTGTGACACACTTTGTACTTTTACCCTAACATCAATTTATTCTATAAAGTAGTATTCTGCTTGAATCTATGTTTTGATGAACAAAAGAGTAATTTTCTGCAAAGTTAACAGTAGATAAAATTGTTCCAGGTGGGAAAGTATCTCTTAGTGTTTGGAGCTATTGTACTTTCCATATATATGGTTGAATAAATTTACAAAAATTCTCCATAAAGATTCCAATAGGTATCTCCTCTTCTACATATTCTAACCTTGTGGATTCTTTCTCATTTTTTATTTTAGACTTTATGTACTTGTAACTATTACATTTTACCATCCTTATCATGTCAATATCTTTATTTCTCAATGGGAATTTATCTAAATTACCACATGTTTCACAAATTTGTTTTATGCAATCTATTTCACCTATTGTATTATCATCTAGTTTGTCACATAAAATTGATGCTATGACTTTCCTTGGCCATTTAAGGAGAGAATTTTCAAAATCATCACTTTATCCTATCATCTTTTGAAACACTTGATAGTAGAGATCAAATTCAATATGATAATGATAACAACAAGTTTCAAAAGATTTATTTATCTTCACATAATATGGATTTAATCTTTCAAACATAATTTATCTAATAATTATGTTGGGAATTGAATTATAAAATTAAAAAACATTTCGTGTTGTGTGGTGTCTAGGAAATGTGTTTAGGTTTAGAATTACCACCCCAACTCAGGTATTAGGGCTACATAATAATTCTATCCTGACAATGGAAACCTTCTCGAGTTGTAGGTGGACTCTGAATAAGGAGGAGTCTTCAAATTCTAGGTTGGTTCCTATTCGATATGGGATATCACCTCCTGACTAATTAACTTGATAGGAAAAGGGAAGAAGGAAAATTTAAAACTATAAGTAAATAGGGGTGATACACCAAAATTAAATTCAGACTTTGTTGGAAAGATAAAATAGTGATTCCAACTCATATATTAGAGGCTTGACACTTTATATCATTATTCAACATACAGGCTGACAGATCTCACTACTAGGGTTAAACCACAAATAGCTTGAAGAGTCAACAAACATACAGATCCCTTACGAGGTTTGAATTATTGATCACCTTGAGAAGTAATAAGGATACACTCACTTCTTTTGGATAACAAATTGAATAAACACTAGCAAGAAAAGATGAAAATAGGATTTGAAATCAAAACTTTAAATGTATGGGCCAATGAAACATCTGCTTTATTTTACTCAAAATCTAACAATGTGGTTACAAAAATGGTATCCAAAACATCTAGGAACAATAAGTTCACTATATGCCCTCTCTCCAAAACTTGCAACCCCCTAAACTAATAATGAAAACCAGCTCTATACAAAGCCCTAGCCTCAAATCCAAAACTAAAAGCCTCACTTATTTTCCCTAATTTGGCCAAAACATATGCCAAAATCCTAGCCTATGAAGACTCCCTAATTAGTGCCCTAAATATTGGCTTTAATAAAGGATAGGAATCCTTTTTACAATATTTAACCAATATTTACTTTATTAAATTTTGAATAAAATTCAAAAATATCAAAACCTACACCTCCCTAAACTTAGGAAATAAAATCCTAAGACTAAATAATGCTAAGTGGAATGGGGTCGACATGACCACTCTTACCACTTGCAAATTATGTGTAACCAAAGGGGTGAGGTGGCACTGTTGTTAATTCCAAAGCCTGCTAGATGTAGACATCCACATTAATGTAATTGAATGAACTACCGTGTAGACTCCAAAATCCCTAAACCACTTTCAATTTCAAACTCAGTGCTACTGTCTAGCTTCCTTGAGAAGAATTAGGAAGAGATGAAACCCTAACAGCAGGAAAATACTGGCAAAATGCTTCAAACTTATCAATTGTCATCAAGTTCTCTGTTCTTGATGATTTAATTCCTGGCAATGACTTTTGAGATTTCATGAAGGCTCGGGTTCCCTTTAGTTGATCTGGAGATTTACTTTCTACTCGTGATTGTGGATGATCTTCTGAACCTTGTGAACTTTGAAGCTCGGCCTATGATCTAGCAAAGATTATGAATCAAAACTCACAGTTCATGAGAAATAAACTCGGTCTTCAACTCATCTTTCGGCCTCAAACCAGTATGCAAATGTATGTTTCTTATTTGTGACTGTGGCTAAAACTTTGAATATATCTCTTTCTACCCTGTGAATGATACTTCATTTTTGTCTTCCTCTTTTGGCTTGCAGCTATGAATGCATTGGCTCACGACCTACTCTTGATACTTGAGCTTGAAGTTACTTCCAAAACTGTGACATGTCTTTGAGCTCCTTTTCATTATAAGTCATGACTTTGGTGACTGTAGCTTCACCTAGACTGTATGTGTATAACCGAGACTGGTGATTGATTCTCGACATGTGGGTCTTTTAACTATGAACTCATATTCAGTTCACGACTTGTGACTTGGTGTGTATCTAGGATTTTATTATTTTATTGAACTTTCATTGTGAGCATGAGCATGAACTCAGCTTTGAGATCCTTCCTCTTTAGTCTCGATTTCGACTGGTAAGCCTCAGTCTTCTTGACTGGCAGATTTTAGCATGAAATTTGTCTCTTATACCACTTTTGATGTGGGTTTTTTGTAACTTTGACATCTCGCACCACAAATAATCGATTCCCTTCAATTATCTCAGAAAGGCTCAAGCTGTGATTGAGATATGGGACTTGGCCTCAGCTAAGACATCTCTCAGTCACAGCTCGAGACTCTTACCAAGCTGCCTAGAACTTTGACTATCGAGTTTCAACTATGAATGAATACATGATTAACTAGTAAGCTCGAAATCTCAGCATATCAAATGGGTTCATACAGCTTGTTCACTTTTCCATTTTAAATGTGAGTTTTTCTTTTATCTGACAGCATATGCAAATGATGTTTTGTTGTCACATAAATAGGAACCCACTTTGTTATTCAGTCGTAGCTTCTTGTAAGCTTGACTAGATGCAAACATGAACAAACAGCTTGATTGTACTACATATAAGTGCTTACTATTTTTGCACTATTTCATTATTGTTTTTGTGTCTCCCTAAATGAATAAAAAGCTTTAAAAATCTTAGTGATACATGTCCTTTCAAAACACAGTCCTTGTGATATTACCAGTCATTTTAGTTCAGCTTCACAAGACTTTATGTATCAATAAGGCATATTAAAAATCAGTCACTCTTGAATAAACCTTTTAACCTCCATGCATTAATACATTGCTCCTCCATACACAGTATCTGTTAGTATTATTTCATTTTACCAGTCACTTTAACCTTAGCTTTTATTAACACAGCCACTACCATTTTCTCCTTTGTTTGACATAGTCACCATTGCTCCATAGATTAAACCAAGTCTTCAAAACTCACATTAATACTAGTACAGTCACTGTTGTTGTAATACAATAATCATGTTATTTTCTTCAACATCATTGATGAATAAGCACAGACACTTTGAATTGTATTTAATACTGAAAATAGAGAACATTCTAAGACTTACTGGCACAAATTACCAGGCTTAAATATAATTCTCTTATAATGTTGAATCTGAATTTAATAAGAAATGCAACAAGATAAAAAAATGTTTGTTTACTGTCTAAGGAGTTCGAGAAAGTTCTCATGAAATCCAAAAGAGATCAGAATTCTATTCAATGAACTTCAAGCATGGGCTCATGACATCCACTAAATACAAACTAAAAACATTTTTCTAACATTAAAGCTCAATTCTGAAGCATTTCTCTTTTTTAATCAGCAACAAAAATGCATTTATTGAATGTGGACCTTGATTTTAGAAAAGATGTGTAATACCAGTGATCATGAAACTGTATCTTGGCCTTTGGTCATGACTGTTTCAAACACTTTTGGCATTTTACTTTGATATTTTAGCTTTGTTTTGCATCTTCTTTTTCTTACTGTGAAGTTGAAACCAGTCAACCTTGAACACTGCAAAATATTATGTTAAGCTCTTAAACAACAACATTATCAACTTGTTAGATTAGTGAACATAATCAACAATTTAGTTTATGAAAATGCCAAAATGACACTTGTGAATCAACATTCAGACCATTATCTTCACTAGTCTACCAAGGTACTGCAACTTCTGAAGAAGGTTTCTCAATTGAAAACACTAAGTCCCTTTAATTGAGATATCTGGTTAATAAAAAGAATAACATACATCAGAATGATCATTGGTAGTAAAAGGTTTCATGTTTAGAAAACAAGTACCTTTAATACTACCTTTCAGTGAGTGTGGATGTACATTTCCTTATTGCATTGAATTTACTAGATAGATATGCAGCATTGAAAATTTGGTTATCAATGTATGTTGTTTGTGTTTCATGCATTGCTTAGATCCAATAGGATCTAACACCACTTTCTCTCTCTCATGCAGGTGAAAAGCCTAAACCAAATGCAAATGAAGACTTGGACTTGAGGACCTAGGACCTGACAGACAACCAGCTGACAACACACAAAGAGGCAATGCATGGACCCCTACTCCATACTTCTATCATGCTTTTAATTCTACATATGTACTCCAATGTTGACATGAAATATGAAATATGAAAAGACACTTGTATACTACATTCAGTTTGAATGCATAATGTAATGATCAGTTATGAATTTTGAAATTTGAAATGTGATCAATACTTACAGTACAAAAAGAAATCTGATAATGAATGCAATAATGAAAATGTAAATTAATAAAACCTGAAAGTTAGTATTAATTGGACCTATAAATGTGCAATCTTTTCCTATTTGTTCTTATTGTGGTGCATGTTGTTATTTTGAGTAATATTTTTGGTGACTTCTGCTGGATGTCTGCCTGCTAGACATGACCTATGGACCTTATCACTGGGCAACAGAGTTAGGAAACTAGAAACCATGAATGCAACCATTATTGAAATGAAAATGCAACTAATCTACACTCAATGCAACCTAAAAACCTAGTGCTTGGACAACACTTATTGAAATGAAAACTAGACCTAACCTAACCCTCAAAGAAAAGCTTGAGGTGTATTCCATTAATTGGAATCTACAAAACTTCTCCATCAGTTGTGGACAACTGAAAAGCATTATTTTCTTTGCAAGTTGTTATAACAAAAGGACCTGACCAAAAATTGTCAAATTTATCATGCTAGCCTGGTCTACTCTTTAGCACATCCCACTTGAGTACTAGATCACCTTCTTTGAAATCCCTGAGTGTAGCTTTCCTGTCAAAAGACCTTTTAGTCTGTGCTTGTCTTAACTCCATAGTTTCCAATGCCTTCTTCCTTTCTTCTTCTAGATGTAGCAATTCAGCATATCTCAACTTAAGAGGATCTTCCTCTTCAAATACCAACATTTGATCAGCTAGCTGTAAAGCTAGAAATTCTATAGAAATTGGCAATCTGGCCTCTTTACCATAAACCAGGACATAGGGTGAATTCCCAATAACCTGTTTAGGTGTTATTCTAACCAACCATAAGGCTGGCTTTAGTTTAGAGTGCCAATCTCTCTTATTTTTTTGCAAAGTCTTTTTGATAATTCTAATTAGGTTTTTATTAGTAGAATCTGCAAGACCGTTACCCCAAGGATAATAGTTAGAAGAAGTATTTAGGTAGATGGCATTTTTAATAGCCCACTCTGTTATAGCTAAACCAACAAAAGCTAAAGCATTATCTTAAATAATTGATTGAGGAACACCAAACTTGGTTACAATATCATCATAGAACTTTAACACACCAGATCTAGTAGATTCCTTTAATGCAATGGCCTCAGTCCATCTTGTAAAATAGTCTATAGCAGTCAAAATTCATTTATGACCTGCGCTAGAATTAGGACTTATTGGACCTATAAAGTCCACTCCCCATTTGTTAAATGGTTGGTCCACAATAATTCATTTTAATGGCAATGCTGTCAGCTTTTCCTTTCCTACAAATAGAGCACATTTTTGACATTTTCTTGCCCAAGAATGAGCATCTTTGAATAAATCTGGCCAGTAATAGCCAGCTCTTAAAATTTTCCAAGCAATAGTTTTAGGACTGAAATGTCCTCCACAAGACCCATCATGAAATTCAAATTAAATTATGTCTTGATCAACCGAATCAATGCACTTAAGAAGCATACCAGAAAAATCTTTCCTATAAAGGATATCATCAGTGAGAACATAAGGAATAGATTATAACCTATGGTACCTTCTCTTAGCTTTGTCAAGATTTACTGGACACTGTCTAGTTTGTATAAATCTGGTCATATCTGATAATCAGGATGTTGAATCATTAAATAATACAGTATCTTGAAGTAAGTTAGCCTCTTCAGTGGCTTCACCTTTATCTTCTTCTTCTGACATTTGAGCAAACAAGCCTTTACCTCTAACCAGCTTGGTCACATGAATTTGTACATCATATTCCATAACCCTTGTTATCCAACCTTCTCTCTTTTCATTAACATCTTTGTTTAGCAAGAACTCTTTAATACTAGGATGTGCAACCATTAGATGTACTTTATTTTTGGCAACCAAATGCTTAAAGTTCTTTAAAGCTTTAATAACTGCTAGCACATTTTTCTCCACAAAACTGTGCCTTTTCTCATAATCATCCATACCTTTGATAAGTAAGAGATATTTTCTACAGCAAGTCAAATTGTGATATTGCTATTAGGATTCAACTGTGTAGTTTTTTTAGTCAAACTATTTGACCGTTGTTTCATGAGTAGTGGTTCAAATGAACCCATCTCGCATGAGAATAAATAGAACACTTAGCACTCATTGGATCTAGGTGATGCTCACAGAGGTGAAGCAACGATACTTCTCGGGAGGTCACCCATCCCAATAATACTCTAGCTCGAGTGCACTTAACTATGGAGTTTCCTCCATGGTTAAGTCCACTCTACTTGCAACCCCATTTGCAAAACCTTCACCAAGTGTTGTGCCTTATGAATCATTCATTAGAAAGCCCCTTAAGCTCATCAATGGATAAGTAAGAGATATTTTCCACAACAAGTCAAATTGTGATATTGCTATCAGGATTCAACTGTGTAGTTTTTTGAGTCAAACTATTTGACCCATGTTTCACGAGTAGTGGTTCAAATGAAACCATCTCTCATGAGAATAAATGGAACACTTAGCACTCAATGGATCTAGGTGATGCTCACAAAGGTGAAGCACCGACACTTCTCGGGAGGTCGCCCATCCCAGTACTACTCCATCTTGAGCACGCTTAACTACAAAGTTTCCTCCATGGTTAAACCCACTCTACTTGCAACCCCATTTGCAAAACCTTCACCAAGTTTTGTGCCTTATGAACCATTCATTAGAAATCCCCTTAAGCTCATCAATTGATAAGTAGGAGATATTTTCCATAGCAAGTCAAATTGTGATATTGCTATCAGGATTCAACTATGTAGTTTTTTGAGTCAAGCTATTTGACCCATGTTTCATGAGTAGTGGTTAAAACAAACCCATCCCTCATGAGAATAAATGGAAAACTGAGCACTCATTGTATCTAGGTGATGCTCATAGAGGTGAAGCACTGAGACTTCCCGGAAGGTCACCCATCCCAGTACTACTCCAGCTCGAGCAAGCTTAACTACAGAGTTTCCTCCATGGTTAAACCCACTTTTCTAGCAACCCCATTTGCAAAACCTTCACCAAGTGTTGTGCCTTATGAACCATTCCTTAGAAATCCCCTTAATCTCATCAATTGATAAGTAGGAGATATTTTCCACAGCAAGTCAAATTGTGATATTGCTATCAGGATTCAATTGTGTAGTTTTTTTAGTCAAACTATTTGACCCATGTTTCACGAGTAGTGGTTCAAATGAACCCATCTCTCATGAGAATAAATGGAACACTTAGCACTCGTTGGATCTAGGTGATGCTCACAGAGGTGAAGCACTAGGACTTCTCGGGAGGTCACCCATCCTAGTACTACTCCATCTCGAGCATGCTTAACTACGGAGTTTCCTCCATGATTAAACCCACTCTGCTTGCAACCCCATTTGCAAAACCTTCACCAAGTGTTGTGCCTTATGAACCATTCATTAGAAAGCCCCTTAAGCTCATCAATTGATAAGTAGGAGCTATTTTCCACAGCAAGTCAAATTGTGATATTTCTATCAGGATTCAATTGTGTAGTTTTTTGAGTCAAACTATTTGACCCATGTTTCATGATTAATGGTTCAAATGAACCCATCTCTCATGAGAATAAATGGAACACTGCACAGTTGAATCTTGATAGCAATATCACAATTTGACTTGCTGTGGAAAATATCTCCTACTTATCAATTGATGATCTTAAGGGGCTTTCTAATGAATGGTTCATAACGCACAACACTTGGTGAAGGTTTTGCAAATGGGGTTGCAAGCAGAGTGGGTTTAACCATGGAGGAAACTCCGTAGTTAAGTGCGCTTGACCTGGAGTAGTACTAGGATGGGTGACCTTCCGGGAAGTCCTGGTGCTTCACCTCTGTGAGCATCACCTAGATCCAATTAGTTATGAGTGTTCCATTTATTCTCATGAGAGATGGGTTTGTTTGAACCACTACTCATGAAACATGGGTCAAATAGTTTGACTCAAAAAACTACACAGTTGAATCCTAATAGCAATATCACAATTTGACTTCCTATGGAAATTATCTCCTACTTATCAATTGATGAGCTTAAGGGGATTTCTAATGAATGGTTCATAAGGAACAACACTTGGTGAAGGTTTTGCAAATGGGGTTGCAAGCAGAGTGGGTTTAACCATGGAGGAAACTCCTTAGTTAAGAGCGCTCGAGCTAGAGTAGTACTGGGATGGGTGACCTCCTAGGAAGTCCTAGTGCTTCACCTCTGTGAGCATCACCTATATCCAATAAGTGCTAAATGTTCCATTTATTCTCATGAGAGATGGGTTCATTTGAACCACTACTCATGAAACATGGGTCAAATAGTTTGACTCAAAAAACTACACATTTGAATCCTGATAGCAATATCACAATTTGACTTATTGTGGAAAATATCTCCTACTTATCAATTGATGAGCTTAAGGGGCTTTCTAATGAATGGTTCATAAGGCACAAAACTTGGTGAATGTTTTGCAAATGGGGTTGCAAGCAGAGTGGGTTTAACCATGGAGGAAACTTCATAGTTAAGCCTACTTGAGCTGGAGTAGTACTAGGAAGGGTGACCTCCCGGGAAGTCTCAGTGCTTCACCTCTGTGACCATCACCTAGATCCAATGAGTGCTAAGTGTTCCATTTATTCTCATGAGAGATGGGTTCATTTGAACCACTACTTGTGAAACATGGGTCAAATAGTTTGACTCAAAAAACTACACAATTGAATCCTAATAGCAATATCACAATCCATACCTTTGCTGAAAAATTCAACTAGCTACTCCTGATTATCTGCATTATTTTGCACTAGCATTGCTAAAATAGTGTCAAAACTACTATAAGCATATAAAATAAACTCCTTAGCAAAATCAGGATTAACTGGAGTAGGGGTTGAAGACAAAGCATGTTTTATCTATTCAAAACTCTTCTTTCCCTCATCAGTCTAGTTGGAAGGTACATCCTTTTTTAGCATAGCAATCAAAGGCTTTAATAAGTTTTCAATATCAGGGATAAAGCACGTAACAAAAAAAAATTTCCCAATAAAACTATACAATCTTTTCTTGTGTTTGGGAAATGAAAGCTCAAGAATTGCATGAATCCTTTCAGGATCAATAGTTGTACCTTCTTTAGACACTTGATATCCTAAAATTTTACCCTCATGAACTACAAAAATAGACTTCTTTGGGTTAAGAGGGATTCTAAACTCTCTACATATTTTCAAAATTTGTCTCAAATGATCTATGTGCTAGTTTGCAACCTTGTTGTAAATTGTAACATCATCTAGGTATACTAGAACGAACTTGTGCATCAAATTCTTGAAAGCCATATCCATTGCTTTTTGAAAAGTAGCACCTGCATTTGATAATCCAAATGGCATTCTTTTGTAAGCCATTGTACCCCATTTAGTTTTAGAGGCTATTTTAAACTGATCAAATTCTTTAACTAAAATCTAGTTATAACTGGAATATCCATCTAGGAGTGAGAATCTCTCAGAACCTGAAACATATTGTAAAATTTTTTCCATGGAAGGAAGAGGGTTTTTGTCTTTCAGAGATGCCATATTAAGGTCTCTAAACTCTACACAAAGTCTTATCTCTCCATTATTCTTCCTTACTGGAACTAAGTTGGAAACCCAGGATGTGTGCTTGATTGGTAATATAATACCACCATCTAAGATTTTTCTCAACTCTTTCAACATTAAAGGCTCTAGTTTAGGGTTAATAGGCCTTTGCCTTTTTCTGATTAGCCTAGCATTTGGTTTTAGTTATATGGTGTGCTAGGTTAATTGAGGATCAAATCCTTTCAAATCAGCATAATCTCATGCAAACACATCACTATATTCTCTGAAAAGATCAATAAACAATTCTTTTTCTTCAGGATAATTTATTTTACCAACCTTCAAATACTTATCTATGAATATCACCACTTCTTCATAGTGATCTTCTTTAATCAGCAAGCTGGTTTTACCCCTCTTGAACTGATCATCAGAGTTAAAATATGACTCCAAGCTGACCAATCTTTTTGGAAGCTTATTTGTTTTCAACTGAATGATTTGATCTTCCATTTACTGATTGAGTTTGTCATTTTTTGAAGTTGAGAAACCATTTGTTTTTGTCATAAAACTTAAGATATGTTCATCAGTATTGAAAACTTTTCAATTAATATCATTATCGAGGATAGATGGCCTAACAACAATTTTGACATGTGACTGGTCTAAAATTTGTCCTTTATTTTTTGTAATTGAAACATGTGCACCAATACCAACCAACCTATCATCATGTTGATTTCTTTTTATAGGAATGGAAATGATGTTAAATGCATTAAAATCCTCTAGAATATCAAATACTCTGGACTTATACATTTTTAAATGATCATTTTTAACAGCATTGATACCTCTCACCTATTTTACAGTCAGCTCACTATCCCCAAATACCCTTAAACATTTGATTCCTCTTTTCCTTGCCCACTCTAATCCCTGAATCAGACTTTCATATTCAACCACATTGTTAGAACATGGAAAAGACAATTTGTATGCAGCATAAAACTTATCACCATCAGGTGAAACTAACATAACCCCTACACCAATTCCATCTTTATTCCTTGATCCATCAAAATACAAATCCCATAGCTGGTTAGATAATTCAGATTCAAATTCTAGATCTTTTATCAAATTAGGCACAATTGCATCAGATTCTAAAATCATGTACTTTCCAAAACCAACATCAAGCATATCATCATTTTGATCATTTCTAGTGACACATTCATCCAAAACAATATCAAGACATTCTTCAATTTGTGTATTATAAGCTGAATAGTCTTTAATTTCATCTGGATCCATAATCACACAATTGGCATTAATGGGGCTAGGGTTGTAAGGCTCTATATGATCTTTTTCCAATAATTATGATCTTATGGTTACCTTTGTACCATATCTAGTTCTGAAATATAAGTGAGACCAATCTGATGAGAAATAACCATCTATTTTGGCTGTAAAGTTTCTTAACAAACACATAGCAAAATAAGGTGGTAAATCTATAACATATATATCCTCAGGTATTGAGAAATTTGGACAGGAGTGTAAGGTCAAACTCAAGCATTTTTAATAACCCCTAAGGTCTTGACTGGAGTTCCATCAAGCTGGACCACACCTTTCTCAAGAGGTTCATACTTTAAATCCAACAAATTTGCTATTTTCTTAGGCATGACAGTGTTGGTTGCACCACTGTCTACCATACAATTGTGGACTAATTTGTTTCCAATAATCAAGGAGACATAAAAAGGAGGAGGCTTATTATTTGTAGGTTTCTTACCTTCATTTTCAGTTGTCTTTTGAACATTTGCTAGCTTTTTGTCAGTTGTCACTGTTGATTGCTTCAAATCTGCAGTCCTTTTAACTTCTTGTATTACTGGCTATTGAACTTTAGCAAGATTCTTCTCTTCTTTAGGTGTCTTTTCCTAAGTCTTAGGAGGTTCAGAATTAGCCATAACCATTCTAGGAGGTTGTTTTACAACTTGTTGTGAACTGGCTATCAACTTGGAGAACCCCTCCTTTAAAATCTCAGCTTGTCCTGGAATTTCTAAAGTTTTTCGCATAGACAAGGTTACATTCATTTTCTTCATAGAGACAACAATATTGTATGGAACAAAAAATTAAACCTTTTGTGGAGATCTAGGAGAACCTTGATCAACACTCTTTTGATTTTGATCCTTACTAGATGAAGAAGATGGATTCTTTAAAATTAAAACTGGTGAAGAAGGTACATTACCAGCTGATTGATCTGACTCAAGAGCTCTCTTTTTGGCTCTGGTATTTGCTGAAACTAGTGAATCATCATTTAGTCCACAAAACTCCTCTTTCCAATTTAAGAAACCAGTATCCATAGTATTATGATTTGATTGTTGTTGTACCACCTCAATAAGCACATTCTATTGTGAATTCATTGCATTTTGGACCATAAGACCTTGGTTAAGAACCCCATTAGAACATGTTGACTAGTCATGAGCTTGATTGCATGGAAAACACTAGTCAGTTGCAATGTTATTCTGACTAGGAACAATATCCCTAATAGTATTAAGAGGTGTAGGATTGTATGGCTTATTAGGTCTCTGATTCCAATTTTGTCTGTTTGCATTATTGGTACCTTGAAATTGCTTGCTATTAGCTTGATAGTTAGGCTGATTAGGATATTGGGATGAGGAACCAGTAAATTGATTTTGAGCAACAGGGTTTGTATGTGCTTGATTCCTCTTTAGGGTCACTAAATCATTACCAAAAGACTGTAGTAAACTCTCTATCTTTTGTTGGCTGTCCTTAATACTTTGTATTTCATTCAGAGGGGTTGTAGGGGCTACCACTGTAGCTTTATATGATGGGACAATAGATAGGGGTGGAACAACCAATGGCATATTGGACTAAATACTAGGAAAAAAGGGCATAGATGGCCTAGGAGCTATTTTTCCATCCTGAATAAGACTATTCTCTACCCTAATAGCAATATCAAAAGCTTGGGGTAAAGTAACCCCTCCCATAGATTGAATCATACTAGAGATATCGCTATTCAAACTCTTCAAATAATACAAGAAAGTATATTCAGCTGAAGGCCTTACTGTAACATGAATCCTATTCCAAGTCTTTTGGAAAGGAAGATTGAAATCACTCATTTCCTCTTGTGGAGCCCTCTTGATAGTTGTTAATTGCTCCACCAAAGACAAGTTGTCAGACTTGTCCTCAAAGAATTTGGAAAGTCTCTCTCCTAGGGCATCCCGACTAGCAATAGAATCTACTAGGAGAGTTCTAAACCAATCAAGAGCTTGACCCTTTAGTGATGTAACCAATAGCTTCAAAGCTACATCTCCCATTGTGATATGATGGACATTGCAAAGAGTAGCAACATCTTTGATATGCTCAATGGTTCTCACTTGTCCTTCTCTAGTAAATGATGCCAAGCTTTTCAAAGCAGCCAACAGAATGTCATTGTGATTTACAATCCTCAAAGGACTACCTTGATCAAAAGGAAAATATGGTAGATTCCTTGCCATTGCTTGATGTGTTATATTTGAACTAGATGGTGGAGTCTGATTTGACAATGGTGGCTACTCAGGAACAACTTTGCTTTGAGAATCTCCAAGATCTTCAAAAGTCTCATGCTCTAGCTCAAAAAATTCAGTACGATAAGTAGGAGGAGCTGGACTTCTCTCAGATCTTAACTTCCTTGGTCTCCTGGGTCTACTACCTCTTTGAACAGGCTGAACAAAAATCTCTATAGGACCTCTAGGCTCTCTTTGAATAGTTATGCCTCTCCTAGTGAATGACAACTGTAAATACTCAAATTCTTTAACACTCCTTGTTTGGATTCAATTCATGTATCAAAAGGTCCCACCAAGCGTGCCAAACACTGTTTAGGCTTAGAATTACCACCCCAACTCAGGCATTAGGGCTACACAGTAATTCTATCATAACAATGGAAACCTCCTCAAGTTGTAGGTGGACTCTGAATAAGGAGGAGTCTCCAAATTCTAGGCCAGTTCCTATTCGACATGGGATATCACCTCCTGACTGATTAACTTGAAAGGAAAAGGGAAGAAGGAAAATTTAAAACTGTAAGTAAATCGAGGTGATACACCAAAAGTAGATTCAGACTTTGCTAGAAAGATAAAACAGTGACTCTAACTCATATATCAGAGGCTTGACACTTTATATCACTGTTCAACATACAGGCTGACAGATCTCACTACTAGGGTTAAACCACAAATAGCTTGAACAGTCAACAAACATACAAATCCCTTAAGAGGTTTGAATTATTGATCACCTTGAGAAGGAATAAGGATACACTCACTTCTTTTGGATAAAAAATTGAATAAACACTAGAAAGAAAAGATGAAAATGGGATTTGAAATCAAAACTCCAAATGTATGGGCCAATGAAACATCTGCTTTATTTTCCTCAAAATCTGACAATGTGGTTACAAAAATGGTATCCAAAACATCTAGGAACAATACGTTCACTGTATGTCCTACATCCAAAACTTGGAACCCCCTAAACTGATAATGAAAACCAATGTTATACAAAGCCCTAGCCTCAAAGCCGAAAATGAAAGTCTCACTTATTTGCCCTAATTTGGCCAAAATATATGCCAAAATCATAGCCTATGAAGACTCCCTAATTAGTACCCTAAATATTGGATTTGATAAAGGATAGGACTCCTTTATTCAATATTTAACCAATATTTACTTTATTAAATTTTGAATAAAATTCAAAAATATTAAAACTTACACCTCCCTAAACTTAGGAAATAAATTCCTAAGACTAAATAATGCTAAGTGGAAGAGGGTCGATATGACCACTCTTCCCACTTGCAAATTATGCAAAACCAAAGGGGTGAGGTGGCACTATTGTTAATTCCAAAGCCTACCAGATGTAGATGTCCACATTAATGGAATTGAATGAACTATAGTGTAGACTCCAAAATCCCTAAACCACTTTCAATTTTGAACTCGATGCTACTGTCTAGCTTCCCTGAGAAGAATTAGGAAGAGATGAAACCCTAACAGCAGGAAAATACTGGCAAAATGCTTCTATCTTATCAATTGTCATAGAGTTCTTTGTTCTTGATGATTTAATTCCTAGCAATGACTTTGGAGATTTCATGAAGGCTCGGGTTCCCTTTAGTTGATCTAGAGATTTACTTTTTGCTTGTAACTATGGATGATCTTCTGAGCCTTGAAAACTTTGAAGCTTGACCTATGATCTAGCAAAGACTGTGAATCAAAACTCACATTTCATGAGCAATAAACTCAGTCTTCAACTCATCTTTCGGCCTCAAACTAGTATGCAATTATATGTTTTTTATTTGTGACTGTGGCTAAAACTTTGAATCTATCTCTTTCTACCCTATGACTGATACTTCATTTTTGTCTTCTTCTTTTGGCTTGCAGCTATGAATGCATTGGCTCACAGCCTGCTCTTGAGACTTGAGCTTGAATTTACTTCCAAAAACCTGACTTGGATTTGAGCTCCTTTTCATTATAAGTCATAGCTTTGGTGACTGTAGCTTCACCTGGACTATATGTGTATAACTGAGACTGGTGATTGATTCTTGGCGTGTGGGTCTTTTAACTATGAGCTCATATTCAGTCCACGGGACTTGGTGTGTATCTTGACTTTTGTTATTTTCTTGAACTGTCGTTGCGAGCATGAACATGAATTTAGCTTTGAGTTCCTTCCTCTTTAGTCTCAGTTTTGACTGGTAAGCCTCAATCTTCTTGATTGGCAGATTTCAGCATGAAATTTGTCTCTTATACCACTTTTGATGTGGGTTTTTTGTAACTTTGACATCGCACCACAAATTATCGATCCCCTTCAGTTATCTCGGCAAGGCTCGAGGTGTGACTGAGATATGGGACTCGGCCTTAGCTAAGACATCTCTCAGTCACAGCTCGAGACTCTTACCAAGTTGCCTAGAAGTTTGACTGTCGAGTTTAAACTGTGGATGAATACGTGATTAACTGGTAAGCTCGAAATCTTGACATATCAAATGGGTTCATACAGCTTCTTCACTTTTCCATTTTAAATGTGAGTTTTTATTTTATCTAACAGCATATACAAATGATGTTTTGTTGTCACATAAATAGGAACCCATTTTGTTATTTAACCGTAGCTTCTTGTAAGCTTGACTAGATGCAAACATGAACAAACAGCTTGATTGTAATGCATATAAGTGCTTACTATTTTTGCACTATTTCATTATTGTTGTTGTGTCTCCCTAAATGAATAACAAGCTTCAAAAAGCTTAGTGATACATGTCCTTTCAAAA
The DNA here is from genome assembly GCA_027943335.1 of Chamaecyparis obtusa. Lineage (NCBI taxonomy): Eukaryota > Viridiplantae > Streptophyta > Pinopsida > Cupressales > Cupressaceae > Chamaecyparis > Chamaecyparis obtusa. The sequence continues at coordinate 314,680 of BSBK01002292.1, read as the reverse complement.
CACAGTCATTGTGATATTACTAGTCATTTTATTTTAGCTTCACAAGACTTTATGTATCAGTAAGGCATATTAAAAATTAGTCACTCTTGAATAAAGCTTTTAACCTCCATACATTAATACATTGCTCCTCCATACACAGTAGCTGTTAGTATTATTTCATTTTACTAGTCACTTTAACCTTAGCTTTTATTAACACAGCCACTACCATTTTCTCCTTTGTATGACACAGTCACCATTTCTCCATAGATTAAACCAAGTCTTCAAAACTCACATTAATACTGGTACAGTCACTGTTGATGTAATGTAGTAATCATGTTATTTTCTTCAACACCATTGATGAATAAACACAGTCACTTTGAATTGTATTCAATACTGAAAACAGAGAACATTCTAAGACTTACTAGCACAAATTACTAGGCTTAAATATAATTCTCTTTTAATGTTGAATCTAAATTTAATAAGAAATGCAACAAGATTTAAAACTGCTTGTTTACTGTCTAAGGAATTTGAGCACAGGCTCATGACATCCAAAAAACATCAAAATGCTATTCAATGAAGTTCGAGCATGGGCTCGTGACATCCACTAAATACAAACTGAAAACATTTTTATAACATTAAAGCTCAATTATGAAGCATTTCTCTTTTTTAATCAGCAACAACAATGCATTTATTGAATTTGAACCTTGATTCAGCAAAGATGTGCAATACCAGTGATCATGAAAATGTATCTTGGCCTTTGATCATGACTATTTGGCACACTTTTGGCATTTTACTTTGATATTTCAGCTTTGTTCTGCATCTTCTTTTTCTGACTGTGAAGTTGAAACCAGTCAGCTTGAAACACTACAAAATATTTTTTTAAGCTCTTAAACAACAACATTATCAACTTGTTAGATTAGTGAACATAATCAACAATTTAGTTTATGAAAATGCCAAAATGACACTTGTGAATCAACATTCAAACCATTATGTTCACTAATCTACCAAGGTACTGCAACTTCTGAAAAAGGTTTTTCAATTGAAAATACCAAGTCCCTTTAATTGAGATATCTGGTTAATAAAAAGAACAACATACATCAAAATGATCATTAGTAGTAAAAGGTTTCATGTTTAGAAAATAAGTTTCTTTAATACTACCTTTCAAGCAGTGTGGATGTACATTTCATTATTGTATTGAATTACCAGATAGATATGCAGCATTGAAAATTTGGTTATCAATGTATGTTGTTTGTGTTTCATGCATTGCTTAGATCCAACAGGATCTAACACTACTTTCTTTCTCTCATGTAGGTGAAAAGCCTAAACCAAATGCAAATGAAGACTTGGACTTGAGGACCTAGGACCTGACAGACAACTAGCTGACAACACACAAAGAGGCAATGCATGGGACCCCTACTCCATACTTCTATTATGCTTTCCATTCTGCATATGTACTCAAATGTTGACATGAAATATGAAATATGAAATATGAAAAGACACTTGTATACTACATTCAGTTTGAATGCACAATGTAATGATCAGTTATGAAATTTTAAATTTTAAATGTGATCAATACTTAGAGTACAAAAAGAAATCTGATAATGAATGCAATAATGAAAATGTAAATTAATAAAACCTGAAAGGTAGTATTAATTGGACCTATAAATGTGCAATCTTTTCCTATTTGTGCTTATTGTGTTGCATGCTATTATTTTGAGTAACATTATGTAGCACATATTCATTTTGCCATATCCTATTCTTGATAACATCTCTTATATTTGATGAAGGACAAGTATGATCAATATTCTATAGCTAGCTTTGTTAAACTTTATACTGATCATAGTTTTTGTTGTGTTATTATTAGTTTCAACTGGAACTATGTGATTCTTTCCATTAGGAAGAAAAAGTTATATTGTTTTACAAAGATGAAGATAGATAATAATAGGGATATTTACGAGTGTTGTTAGATTAAGGATAGTTGATAGTGTTGAACAATTATTTTTGATTAATTTTTCTCACTAATGGTTTGATGGCTTCCGTTGTAATGGCCTGAAGTGTGGTTGTCTGCTCTATGCTATTATGTGATTTCTATTATATGGGTTCAGGGCCCTCCCCTTGCCATCTTAATAAAAAACATGAATGCACTTTGAAATCAATAGAATTAATAATATTGCATACAATATCAAGTTTAAAAGATTAATTAAAATATAAAAGTTTCAAGTCAAAATTGTCAAGTCTATTAAAATCTAAATGGAATATTTAATTATTATCCTTTTAGTTTTTTATTAAAGGAGAAAATGAGTTTTACAGGGATGAGAAACCCAAAGTCGACAAAAGATAAACATAAACCATCTTAAACAACAACCATCTAGGACCGAATAGAGAAACAAATGCGAACCAACCCACAAAAATCCAGGAAATAGCAACCCTACAAAACAATAGCTAAAATCCAAACAAAACTCCTTCACAACAAAATTACAACCTTTTGACCAATTTATCATTCTTCTAAAAAAATATCATTATTAATATTCTTAACTTTCTTAATGATACTATCAACAGGGGTCATACCCTTATCTTTGCTATGGAGCCTCTTCGCTGGACCAGGCAAGGACTTCTTGTTCGCATCTAAACCCACATCCACATCCTTTGAGAGAGCCATGTGTATTTCTTACGGGTATCTGCATCCACAACCTTAGCTTTCTTGACCATCTTAGTGCCACCAGTGGGAGAATTGCCCTAAGAAATAGCATGAAGAACTTCGGCATGCTCATTAAGCCTATGGAGGCCATCGCTAATATTCTCCATGGCAGAGCGAGACTTACTCACCTCCACCACCATGCTCAAACTTTGCTGGATTTTGTGAAAGTCATTTTCCAAAGCCTTAATGCTCTCTTCATGGTCCTCCTTGAAGTCTTTAATCGCATAAGCCAGGGTATGTGTATTATTATCCTTTCAGTTATATTTATATTAAGATAAAATAATATAAAAAATTGTAAATTAATTATAATTATTAAATATATTCTAATTTTAAGAAATGCAAACTATATTGAGGAAATTGTTAAAGAAAAATTTGAGTTGATCTTTAAAAATCTAATGTATTATGTACTGGTGAGCATTACCAGTTTTTCTTTTATTGACCAAAGGATGTTGCATGGGTTAAGGTTTATAGTTTTTGGCTTGTTCAAAGATGACAGAATAGATTGGAGGGTGTCTGTCTAAACGGTTCTCTCATTTTCATTGGCTCTTGTCAACGATTTTCCCAAGTTATTTCATATGTATGGTTAGTAAAGATTTGAATGTTACAGACTGAATGAAAGTTCTACATTTGCCTCAACCTAGGCAATGTTTTGAGTGGACCTTCTCCAGTGAGCTAATATTCCCTTCTTCTGTACAGAGAAGTACTGCAAAATGGTATCTGTCTCTCTTTTTAAAAATTGGTGCTCGTTTTAGGCTTATTTTTACTGCTTGCGCCTATTAATATAGGCTGCCCTTTAAAAAAATAATTTAGTTTTCGAAAAGAAATGTTGGATTAATTTTGAAGATGTTATGGAGAAAATACACATCATAGATTGTCATCGAGTAGTCAAAGTACAGAAGACTATCTTCACACATGCTAATATCATCCCGATGTGTGGTTTTAGGTTAAAAAAAATGTCATGAATGTAAACGACTCAAAAATTTGGAAGGAGAGTTTATTCCAAGCTGAATTTTTAGGGACATTCTGCTTTCTGTAACGGCAAGGGATCTTACGATCTATTCTTTGTTGGATTTTGATTGATTGCTTGCTAAGAAGTGAGAAGAATTTAATCTACTCTTAGTAATGATTGCATGGGATTAATGAGGTGATATTCAAGTCTAGCCGAGAAATAATGATAGAGCTATATGTAATGCAGCTGAATGTAATGGGTCATGTCAAGAGAAGAGATGGGGAAATACCAATGAAGGAAATTAAAACGAGTTAATTGAAAACATGCTTAGGTCGTTGAAGAGATGAATTTCTAAAATTAGTTGTGTAGTGTGGCATTTCAGATTTGGTGTGTTATTTTGAAGTGGGTTGGGAATAAGGAATGTAAAGAATCAATTTTTGGGGGGAACTCAGGAAATTTGAGTGAGCAGTGAGATGGACATGCCTATTATTATTTCTTTGGCTACATTAATGGTTGTCATATGCCTCATGTTTCCACAGAGGACGCCAGCATAGATACTATGGTAAATTTCAATATCGTACCCAAAATGTAAAAACTGGGGACCCTTGGTCAGTGATAGTCCCTATAATGACATTCTGTATAGTAAAGCCTTAAATTATTGACTGAAATAAAGTAACAAAATAGTCATAAAAGAAATAAGAGAAACAAAAACTCCTAACATATATAAGCGGAGGATAAAACCTGTGCAAGTACAGAACTCAAGATAGTAAGTTTGTAAATTGTTTAAGAGCGGCAGAGGGGTTAAATAGCCCATGTACATTTTTATTCACTGTAATTAAATTGACGGTGTTTAACCAGTTCATAAGCTCATACGAATCAAAGATAACGGCCCCGCTAATAATAGTGAATTGAAATCTTTAATAAATTGATCAATTGTAGTCCATTAAGTCATTGAAGTGGCACGTTACATTTTCTCACTTGGCGAGGGCATGACAAGATAGGTATAAAATAGTCAATAGGCGTTACAATTTGCAGGCAGGTTAGTGGAGAAGTGGACGGTACAATTTAAACTTCATGTTTCTGTTGTCCCATTTTCCATCCAAGCATTCTCACATTTTGTACGATCATATTGTTGTCTGAAAACAAATATCAACATCTTCGAAACTATTTTCTGGTGCTTTTAAAGGTGAGTTTTTCTCATGCTAACATTGCACAAACAGTTCTTTTTCGAGCAGAGTTAGTTGCTAACAAATATGGTACTGTTTTGCAGTATTTTACTTTGCTGAACGCATTACGAGGGCACGAGGTCAGCCTTTTGTCAGACATTGCAAGTAAGATTTTATATTTTAATCATTTATGCGTTTGTGGTCCATTGATACCGAAATGGTATTTTTATTTTTCTCTTCATTCCTCCCCAATGACATAGAAGGGAAACGCTAATTAAATGCTGAGATTGAATTAGTCTGCCTGGGCTTGCCCGTCCTGTTCGAGTAAACGATTCTTTCACATTCTCCCCACTTTTTTCTTGGCTTCTATTTTGTTGGCAGTCTTTAAATCACACACATTATCAGTTAATTTTGAATGTTTAACAGAAATCAGTATTTACTATATGTGATTTAAATCATTCGTATTTCGATAAATTATATGAAGAAACTACAAAACCTAGAGTCTACAAATATTTTGGTCATGCTGTATAAAGTCACTAGGGCATGATTATCTGATGTTATTACCAGTCCGAAGCCTGTTAAGATATGACGATCCTTCTTAGTGTATTCATATTTAAGGGAAACCCAATCATGACATCTTCCAGATAAAATATGGATTAAAGAATGAAGTTTTCATGGCAATATTGATGCTTTATAAAGTCTATCACAAATTTTTCTCAGGATTAATATGATTATTTTTCTAGTGTGTAAAATGGTGACAAGGGTTATTATTAATTTGTTTTAAACCTACAACTGTAGATTAGGTAAATATATTTTGTCTCCCGCGTTCAGATCTCTTTAGCAGCCACAGATTCAATAAAGCCTTCTAAATTCGTCATTCTGTGGATTTTAGATTTTATTTCTTGCCCCTGTTACCTATTTTAACAATTTTTTCTAGCTTTGTATTTTCTTGGGGCACTCTATTTTTAAGTAGCAGGCTTTTGCTATGTTCCATGATTTGCATGTATGTGCACTGTGTACTATTATTTAATTTTTTTAATTTTCAAACGTGTACTCAGTGTCGGTAGGTCTGAACGAAGAAGGAAGGGCAGTTATGTTGGATAGCAACGAGAATGAATTCAGCATCCAGGCGAGACTGGCAACGGCAGTGGCGCTAGGGAGCTTCATTACGATGTTGATAGTCCCCGCACGTATGGAAGACGCAGACAGGCGCGACTCCATAGCTCTAAAAATTTTCATGGTAACAGATATGATAGCTTTTTTAGTTCCAATGGCTTTTGCCATAACTTCTGCCGCTGGCTGTCATGTATCTCCAAAGATGGAGTACTCCATCCGCGTCATTCTTTGCGTGGGAACAGTCTGTTTGGCCTACGCATGCCTTTGTGCAGCATATATGGTGCTGCTCCCCAGCACTCAGTGGATTGTGCTGTGCCTAGGTGGTTTGCCTATCGCAGCATTAGTACTGCTACTCTTATATCACCTTCTCAACACGTTCTTTGGGTAGCAGGGGGATGATAACTTCTTAAAACATATGTGAAAGAATCTAGCGTGTGTTGATATTGAATACTATAGTCAATAGAAGTATGTATTCCGATTAAGAAATCAATCTTCGATTTTAAGCTTAGTTTCATTAAAACATGTCTCAGGAGAGTATAAACTTGGCATTAGAACTTCCAAAAAGCTCTGAAAAGGCTTCTTAAAATGTTACATTCTCATCCAGTTACTATGACGAGAATTAGCACTGGTTTTGGTACAGTCCAGAATTCAATAATAAACATGTTTATATAATAGACAAAAAGATTGCTGAATATTTTTGTAGATAGACTATCGAAAATCAGTGTCATAATCGCACTGTGTTCAAATTTGTCTGACCCCAATTTTATCTATGCAAACCATTAGTTCTAGATATGACATATTTGATTTTTTGAAATAAAGATTTATTTTACATAAAAAAAATAGGCGCATTTACTCCATATCTCAATCATTATAATAAATTATTAAATTGCATTTGATATGTTTGCATGAACAATAGAGGAGTAAGATTTAAGATTTACTAGATTTTATTTGGTTTACTTTTCATAAAGGAACAATCAGGCATGGGCCTTATTTTTCATCATTAAACTCATTCCTGACTGTACCCTTCTGGCCATACTACAGAATTGCCTCTCTGCATAAAAATTTGGTTTTAATTTTTAATGTAGAAACCAGCGACCACATGGGTTATGAACTGCGGAAATATCACCTCTTTAATTGAAACTAATCCCTACCTCTCTTTAATGGACTTTCCAACGTTTAGGCTCTTTGGATCTGCTTTGATCTTCTCATAAGTTTTCGTACACCTCTCCTGCTGTTAAATTTCTTTGCAGCTGCTTTAATCTTTAGGTTTTCTTTTGATACAAATATCTTTCTACTCTGATATTACTCTACCCTGGCTTCAATATATATGAAGGGCATATTCCATACAAAAATCAATCATTATATAGTCAATATCAACTCATCTGCTAAACTAACATATGAACAATGTGATTTAACTCAGCCTATTCGTTTCATTCAGCTAAAGTGGATTTGGTCTATAGAAAAATGGACCCATAATTATGTTGAAATATGAATTGTTAAATAAGGTTCGCTAAAATCTTAGAATTTGAGCTGGTACTAAACTTCAATGCATTCTTTCCTCTATCTTCCATTAAGATCTCTCTTTTTATCTATGTTCTCTCTGAGAGACATATCAAGAATAAATATTCCTCCATGGCATATTAAATGCTCTTCTATGACATATGTTCTTACATTGGACAGTTACATTGCGATTTTATATAAAAAATAGAGAAATTAATAACTTTATTTATGATTTAAGATTTCCACTCCTGTTTAAGTTTTTTTTTAAGTTTCAAATCACACCCTATTTCATCACGGAGATAAAAATTCTGTTGGTTCTTTTATTGTCCTCAATATTTATCTATTGTATTAGAAATGTTAAATATTTATATTCTTTTGAATCAAGTACTACACGGAAAATTTTTATTTTGCATAGTATTTGATAAAAGAAAATTATATAGGTGACAACATAATTGGGTGCCTTATTTACTAGTTTAGGTTTACTAGAATTTATTTATTTATTTATTTACTCTAAATACTTATAAAAGAATGGAAAAGACTTTATTTCTTTTTATCCTAGTTCATGGTAGATTAATATGGCTTTTGAATAAACAACAAAATGATAAATGAACAAATATGTTTAAAAAATATGGAGAAAGTTATATAACAGTTTTTTTTATTAAGATGGCAGGGAGAGGGCCCTAAATCTAGATAACAACAATCACATTACAGTTCAGACCATAAAACCAAACTTCAGGCCATTAACCACCACTACCACTATTAACCATACTATTTTCTATTTGCATTTGAGTAAAACAAAATAACTTCTTCTGCCTCATGGCAAGAATCGCATAGTTCCAGTTCATACTTATAACAACACCACAAAAAATGAAAGTAGCAATATTTTTATCAAAGCCAACCATAAACATATCAACATTATAACTGAAACTAGAGAAAGATAAATTCACAATCATTTGGAACTGGAGATAGTCTCCCAGTCCCTTGAGAGACAATTAAGATACTTCTTCCAGTCTTCAGTATCATCTCCCATAGGCTCCTTGTTGTCCTTCTTCTTCTTCATTGCATTTTTCCTTATCCTTCTTTTTCACGTAGCCACTTCGAGGACAACCTTATTCATTACGTTGTTCATCAACCTATAGAGAGTAGGAATAGCAGCATTGAACTCATCTTTAGAAATAATAGGGGTAGTAGAATTTTCCAGAGTATTCATTCTTTTTTGGATGTCCTTAACTTGTTCCAACATGTCATTATCATCTTCATGATCAAAGTTAAGGGTAGGAGAATTGTTCATCATGCAACCCTTTTCTAGAATAATAGGAGAAGAGCAATCTGTATTATAATGTCCCTAGTATTTTTGAAATATTTCCTTAAGAATTAACCTACAAGAAAGATGTTAGCAAGAATAGTATGGACACATAAATATGCATAAAAAAAACTAATTAATTAACTATCTACCCCAACTACTAACCCCTCCAAAAGGAAATCTACCAGGTCGGGCTCATAACCTTAATAAGGACCCTTGTGTCCTTTGATTAGATCTTGTCGTCATCCTCTGGAGCGCATCCTTAGGGACTTCCTGAGCAAAGTCTGTCAGGTCGGGCTCATAACATTTATAAGAACCCTTGTGTCCTTTGATTAGATCTTGTCGTCGTTCTCTGGAGTGCATCACCTAGGGCTTATAGGCTAACCATAGGTCCATTCCTCTTCTTAGACAAGATTTTCTCTATCCAAGGCTTAGTACATATGCATATGTGTGTCATCAGTGTACACTGGCTTAGTGGAGGTCTTAATCCCCCTTGAGATTCCTTTATCAATAATTAACTCATTTATAAATCTGAAATGAGATCATAATACTATTTATGAACTATTATTTATAAATCTTAAATGAAATTATCATATAAGTTTTTGAATGACTAACCTGGATATATATATATATATATATATATATATATATATATATATATATATATATATATATATATATATATATATATATATATATATATATATAATTAATTAAATAATAATAAATGAAATTATTTTATTCCCATTTTACTTACCTCCATAGTTGAGAGACTGCTGCTGTCGAATGCCAGTCCTCTCTTTTCTAACCTCTTATTTATTTTCCCTTAGGGCCTGTTTGGCGCCTGGAATAAACCTGGAATAAGTATTAATTAATGCTAAAATAATCCTATTCACTGTTTGTGGCCACTTTTTCAATTCGTGAATGGGAAAAGTTATTCCCATTTTTCAGCCAATGCAAGAATAAAATACTTCCCAAAAAAAGATGGAATTCATTTTATTCAAGAATAAGACTATTCCAGAATAAGAGGTTTACTCTGAATTTTATAATTTGTCGGGTCCAAGGGTTTTCTATTTGACGTAAAATGGTGTCCACGCATTTTAGGGTTTTCTATCATCAATGTAGGCCTGCTTGCATTCACTTTCGCTAACATGACATAATCATTGTCGTTCAACTAGTCAGTGTTGAGAAGCTGTTGCATGGAACTAGTTGCGCTGCAGCTCAGCAATGGTGAATAGTGAATGGTAATGTAAACAAACATGCTTCTTGTCTAGAATCCTTATCTTTCTTCACATGCTTCTTGAGTAGTTTTTAAGCCATTATTTCTTCATTTTTGTCTGTGAATATTGAAAAGATTTGTCCATACATCCGTTAAAATTGTAAAATTTATGCCTGATAAATGCAGCCGGGAAATGTTCAACAAAATGTGGGCTCAGCTGTGGTGGGCAGAGAATCACAACAAGGTTTTAGCATTGTACAACATTTGCACTCCTGTGAAAAGTGCCACCAATCGATGAAAAGTGCCACCAGTTCGTGTGAGGAAGAGGATGAGCCTGACGAAGAATGAGAGTGGATGGAAGAGGATGAGCCCGGCATTTACATTACCATTCACTATTCACCATTAACGAGCGCAAGGGAAGTCAAGCGTGTTCCACACATACTGTGCAAGGATTCCGTCGCTCTCCAACTTCACCCCATGAAGAAATTGCCCATCTTCGGCCTTGAAAAATGAAAAAAATTGAAAAATAATCCTTATTCCCATTCTACATTATGGGATCCAAACGCAGAATAGATTAATTCCCAGTCATATTTTAGGTGCACCAAATAGGTCCAAACCTTATTCGAGCTTTTGTTTTGAGCATTAATTAATTCCAGAATAGGTCTTTATTCTAGAATAAGCCTATTCTAGATAAGTTAATTCCATGCACCAAACGGGCCCTTATTGTTGAATTCCTTTATATTCCCTTTTTTGCTATCTTCCCCATTTATTATTGAGGTTGCCACTTTAACGTGTTATCCTGAAGACAATAATGTATCTACCATGGGAGACGTTGATTTCAATGTTTGATCAATACTTATGCTTTCTTCACACACGATTACCAATATCTTATGCCAGTCCTCTCTTTTCTAACCTCTTATTTCTTTTCCCTTATCATTGAATTCCTTTATATTCCCTTTTTTGCTATCTTCCCCATGTATTATTGAGGTTGCCACTTTAACGTGTTATCCTGAAGACAATAATGTATCTACCATGGGAGACGTTGATTTCAATGTTTGATCAATACTTATGCTTTCTTCACATGCGATTACCAATATCTTAAGTCCAATATATGTGTTTGCCGATATTATAAATTTTAGCTCATGCTAGATAGATGTTCTCAAATTATGTATCTATCATCCGAATCATATATTCAATTCACTAAGGGCCCGTTTGGTTGGGGAATTGGAAAATGATGCAAATCATGGTTATCCATAGCCTGGTTATGCAAACCCTAGTTATGGTTTTTTGGGATTGTTTGGTTGCCCTGGAAGATGGATTTGTAAATCCACATTCTCTGTTTGGTTGTCAAATTGAAAATAGGAATTGGAAATTATGAAATTCTCATTCTCTGTTTGGTTGAACATTTTCGAATTGGGATTGGAATGCAGGTCTCCATATTCTCTGTTTGGTTTTGCACTTTGAATTATAATTGGAGTTTGGGTCTCCATATTCTTCATTTGGTTGTTCATTTCGAATTGGAGTTGGAATATGACACCAATTTTTTATTTTTTTATTTTTTAAATTAATTTATGATTAGTCTGTTTTGATATATTTATTATATTTTATTGACCTATGTTAATTATATTTATTATATTTATTTAAATTTAATTATATTTAATTATATTTATTATTTATTATTATATTTATTATATTTTGTGAATTTATTATATTTATTTCAATTTTAAATTTTAAAGTTAATTCAACTTGAATTTGTGTATTTAATCCATCATAAGAAATCAATACAATGAAAGTAAGAAGATTGCATTGCTCGATAATATAAAAATTGTATTGCTTCATATAATCACATTGATTTTATATTGCGATTTGGAAAAAAAATAGATATTCGGCTATGGCCGCAAAATCAAAACAAAATGTAGTAGGATAACAATGTAGAGAAGACAACGTATCCACATCGCATCCGCAACGACTCTCTGGACAGCTTTCGCTCTTGCAATAACACACCTCGGAGCCTTGCAACACTTGCAATCATCGTACGCTACAGGTCTAGATGCATGCGTTGCCGAAGATGTAGACTGGGGTGTCACCATCATCCCACTGAAAGAAGCCACACCCACCACCGTCCTACAAATAAACCAACATTAGTATCATAAACTATCATTGTTGTCCAATGTGTAGATAAATATAACCAAATTTAATAACCTTTTTCTTGTTTACACATGTCCAAAATCGACGATCCGGGTTCCCCTGTGTTCGCGACCTCCTCATGACGGTGTGCACTCCACCGCCACACTCACAAAAAGGGTTGCCTGCCATAGCCATTACCACTGCAACCAAAAAAATATTTACTGCTCATGACCATAATTAGAACAAATTGGAAAATTAGAAGAAACAACTAATCAGATTGTAGATTGGGAATAACAATATCCATAAATTGGTGGTGTGAAAACACACCATTGTGTCAAAAATCCACGTTTGATGCCCTCGTGTCCCTGATCCGACGACCAACTGTCAATCCTGCATATACATTTTATCGCAGCACAAAGAACAATAAAAAAAAATGCACCATGGAGTGCCATCAGAATTATGTACCTTGAAAAAGCAAACATCAGATAGCTTAGTTTTATCCATCATATTTGTTGTCTCAGAACTGTCTATCTTTAGAAATGTGTAAAACTGGAATGAATTAAATCAAATGCTAAAGATAACAAACATGGAAAAAATGATAGGCATTAGCATAAATAATTGGGCTTATAGAAAAATCATAAGGACTATTGAACGACAAAATCAAAAAATTGATAGTTCTGTTGAGACATCATTGCAAAATCTGAGCATTCATCACTTGGCACTCCTTGGTTTTACAATCAATAATAAAAAATAGCAATAAAAAGAAATAATGGGGATAATTTTAAAAACATACATACCATATCACCTTAAAATTAATTGTCAAAGAACAAATTGTGTATACCAGGACCCAAGCATCATAGCACAAATACAAGCAAAGGGCACACAATCAAAGGGTATAACAATTGGATTGAAAATGCAAGAAATGAGCAAAATGACTAGAAAAAAATGGCTCATGAGTGTGATTCGAAACATTGATGAAAATACTTGTAAAAGAAACCTTGATGTTTTAATCGATGTTGAAACATGAGTGCAACATAAAGCATGGAGATCATTTCAGACATAAACTGAAATGAAAGATAAGACAAACTGAAAAGAAAGATCGAGACAATAATAAAGTATCAAGTGTTTTCTAAAGGCATGAGATGAAAATGACAAAATGTAACAACAATATAGAATGAAGGTAAAGTAATCTTTGCATGAATCATGTATCCAACTGTGCATGATCATAATAATCTAACTATGCATGATCATAGTCTAACTGTGCATGATCATAATCTAACTGTACAGGATCACCTAACTGTGCATGATAATAATCTAACTGTGCATGATCATCTAACATTGATAATAAGCAAGCACTATGCATGATCATCTAACATTGATAATAAGAAAGCACTGTGCACTAACAGATATTATAATTTAGGAATTAACCAAATTAATACATGACAAGATAATTTAAGATTAACCAAATTAACAATGATAGAACTAAAGCCACAGTAACAAAGTCCCAATGAAACACCAATATAGAAATATAGCAACAGTATTTTAACAGATCCCACCCTCATGCATCTGCAGATCGACAAATTCTATCTATCAACATCAACCGGTCCTCATCGGTTTCCATGGACACAAACCCATTGAGGATGGCTGGCTTGTTCATCAAGGTCTTGTAGACCGTGATCGCATCACTGCTGCTCACCTGAGGCATGGCTTTCAAATTTTTCCATGCTCTACCTAACACAGCGTGTTCCCGGGAATGGTCGACTATGACAACCTGAGGCTCTTTAAGGCCCTTTGTTAAGGTTTGCATTGTCTCACAAATCATATCCAAGGAAGAGGCCAAACTTGCCTTCCTTGCCCTCCTTTGCAATGATCCCGTGCTCGGACATGATCAGGGAGTTGCAATCTCATTTGACTGCCCAAGGATATCATCGTCTAGACTAGGCTGAGTCTCAAAAGATGTGCCACACTCGGGCCCATCAGTATCATCATCATCATCTAACTGTGCATGGCAGTTATAGTGCCCTTCGTCGGTCTCGCCAGCAGTTGTTTTGCCAGTCCCATCAGCGATATTAAGCTATTAGTCGGTAGAATTATTGTGCCATAGGAAAAATATCACCACATATGTTCCTTGCATAACATGGATTTACAACCTCTAATGTAAATGTCTATGTATGTACCTACAAAAAAAATATCACCACATATGTTCTACAAGGAACATATGTGGTGATATTTTTCGTATTATAATATCTGGTATAAAATGTATGCAATAGATATTAGATGAAATAGGGTTTTCAAATAAATGTATGTGGGTTTTCAATGTTGTCGTTTCTCTGTGGTTTTCATTAGTAGAGGACTATGAATCGTTCAAGCTTTAGTCATGTTCCTGCAACCCAACAAAATGTGGACCCTACTTAGTTAGCATCTTGATGAAGCTTTTGGTCTCAATGAATCCTTGCTCAGGCTCCAATGATCTAGTGATTGAAAGAATGATGGATGATGTACCATTTTTATTGAAAGAACATTGAATTGCTGCCAGTGATAATGAGGTGGAGCTGAGTTGGATTATGAATAGGCTGAAAACTCAGATGAAAGATGCAATTTACTTATCACTCAGATATCTTTTGGGCTCCGATGAGCTAGCAATGGATGCCATGGGGGATAATGTGCAAAAAGTTTTCTTTTCAATTACTGGAGAATATTTGAATCCTGCTGACAATCATTGATAGGAATTGATCAGCGACATAGACTCAAATTTGATGATGAATAATTGGAGTTTTAATGGCTTGGATGAAACTATAGTAATGCTACCTTTTTCAAGGACATAAAGTTGGATTTTTCGATGAAAAAACCCAACTCGAAGTATAAAAAGTTTCCTAAGCTCCTAGAAAAGAACTGCAAGTGAAGAATAAGGATTTCCTGCGATCAAAGAAATTTAATTCTGGTGTTTGAGACATTTCACACCATTTAAATAGTAATTTCCCTTCATCCTGTTTCTCATGAAATTAAATTTTCTGTCATAAAAGTACCCAGTGGAAATTAAATTGTTGATGCTTGTTTTGCTTCATCCAATGAAAAAAGAAGATTAAATGGTTGCAACAATTACAGCGTTCCCTCCAAAGGAATAAAACACAAAAAAATCCATCCACACAATGGGAATACCAAAGACAAAATGAATAATTGAGAAATGTAGTGGGTTAATAATGACATCTGCAAATGGTCATTTTGCTGTCATATAATTTACTGAAATGGGGATCAGTTTTGACCATGCTACTCGGTGTAATGCTTCAGTTCAAGGAAACTAAATTGGGTGGAGATGAATGGGTACATGATGTGAAAATTCTGATTCTCTTTTCAGGATATGTGTCAGACCCATCTTCTACTACTATTTTAGTCTCCTTATACTTTGAATCTTTACATACAGATGTTTTTACCTCTCAATACATTGGATAAATAGAGAGAAGTATGTTTTGATTGAGAGTAGAATCTGTCATGCATGTTCCATTTAGGGTTCTTGGAATAGGCCTGTGAGCTCTCAGGGCAACTATGAAGGTTTTTCAGAAATGGGTCTTTCTTGCAATGCGTATGGCACTGCAGATGATAGCTATACTGATCATTTGCTATATGATAATAACTTCCCCTTTTATGGGTACTGAAAGTAGGAGGCAGCAGTAGCATTTATACAAAGGATTTTACAGAGATAGCTGCCCCATGGCAGAAGCTGTGGTGAGGTCTGTGATGGAGATGGCTATGAAAAAGGAACCCAGAAATGCTACTTCTGTTCTTCGCCTCCAATATCATGACTGCTTAGTTAATGTGAGTTAGAGATAAGTTTTAATGAAGTTCTGAATTTGTTAGAGGGTATTTGCTTGTTTAGATGATGTTTATGCGGGCACTTTTGAATCTATAAGTCTATTTTGTTAAACTTTTTTCTTAATTTGTGTTGGTGTGACAAATATTATTATGCTAAGAGAGAATTGGGTATTATTTGTTCAATCCTTTGGGTCTGTTTCAAAACTAAATAGGGGATTAGAAGCTTATAATGGAACTATACACAGAGCTGATACATAGTTATGTTTGATTTTTTTCTTAATGAGGTTGTGACCGCAAACATAATTTGTGTCCGTGTGACAAATATCATCATATTAAGAGAGAATTGGGTATTATCTATTAAATCCTTTCCCTCTGTTTCAAAACTAAACAGGGGATAAGAAGCATATAATGGAACTGTACAGAGCTGATAAATAATTATGTTTGATTTTTTTCTTAATGAGGTTGTGACTACTAACATAATTTGTGTTGGTGTGACAAATATTATCATAGTAAGAGAGAATAGGGTATTATTTGTTGAATCCTTTCACTCTGTTGCAAAACTAAAAAGGGATTTAGAAGCTTACTCATGGAACCATACATAGTTGATATATAATTCTATTGTTTTTGGTAGGGATGTGATGGTTCAGTGCTTCTAGATGAGACCCCTAACATGGCTAGAGAGAAGAATGCACTATCCAATATAAACTCATTGAGGGCATATGATGTAATAGATGAAATCAAAGAGGCTCTAGAGAAAGCTTGCCCTGGTATAGTTTCCTATGCCGACATTGTCATCATTGCAGCTAGGGATGCTATGACTCTGGTAAACACTACTTCATAATCTTCATGTGTTTTGCACACTTCATTAATGATTTAAACTCTTTGTTTGGGGGATGAGATGATTATCTGATGTCCTTTAGGCCAAACTGCTATGTAGACCCATCAAGGTGGATTTGCTTGCTTTATCATTATTCTCATGGTAGTTGAATTCTGCAGCTTTATTTGGTTGCCTTGATTTAACTTTTGGTTTACTGATTTCTGAAGTTGAGAAATGGCATGCTTTTGTTGATATATTTATATATATGTGTTGTGTATGGCCCTGCTATTGCAGAGTGGTGGTCCATTTTGGGAGATGTATTTGGGAAGAAAAGACAGTCTGACTGCAAGTCAGGATGATTCAGACGATATAATGCCAAGCCCCAGAGCCAATGTTACAACTCTTGTTTAGCTTTTCAAGAAGTTTGATCTATCTGTAACCAATTTGGTTGCACTTTCAGGTACCCTACAATTTGAATGTTGATAAGTTTGAACTAACCTTTCTTCATTTTCAAAACTAAACAATTTCATTTACACCATCAAGAGACTCAGTTACTTTTTTCAAGGAAGTTTATTGTTGGAAAATAAGCCCTTTCTTCATCTAAAGGTGGATTGGTTCTCAAAAGGTCTAGTAGCTCAGAAATAAATCATTTTATTTAGAAATATTTGGCTGTCATTTACATCAAATCTCTCAGGAGGCTAGGCAAATTACTATGGCTTCAGTAAACATACATTTATTGATCTTACTGGTGGGCAATCACAATATAGAGGATTGACACCATTGTTTAGCCTACAGTTAAAAAAAAGATAAAACTTCCATCCTATATTTTCTAGTCATGTACATGACATGTTCTTTGTAAGATACCCACTTTCACAACTTTGTTCCAAAAGGTATCCGGTTTTATGGTGTGTGTTTGGTACTTTGTTAATCAGCTCTTAGGGTTTTTATGTTCTATCCATGTAGGGTTTTTTTCAAAAGGGAAAATTTTGTGATGGCAATGGGGCAATGTTTCATAGATAGCGCAAATCCATTGATTGGTGAAAAATAGGTTTCGTTGCTCATTTACTGTTTGATGGCATGAAAATTCTATTTCATTGTAAAACCCTATTTCATTCTCAAGCAACTTCAGATGTTAAATGAAAATATAACTGAAGGGTCATTTGCAGATGAACACTCAACACACGTTAGAATGATAATAATAGAAATGTGAGGAAGGGGGGCAGGATCAGCACAAACTCTTCTTCACATAGGAATCGGCCCTGGAAACATTTCCTATGCATCGAGAGATCAAAGTCAACAAATTACAGAGAAACGATAGAAAAATGACAACATTGAAAACCCACATACATTTATTTGAAAACCCTATTTCATTGAAAACCAGAGAGAAACGACAACATTGAAAACCCTTGTACCTGTTGAAAACCTTCATACCTTCACAAAGAACACCTTCGCAGAGTAGACGATCACAACACCACAACAGATGATCACAGCACCACAGTAGACGATCACAGCAGAGATTTTCACATTGGACATGAAACCATGGATTCGGCGAGATATCCATGCAGTTTATAAAATCGCAAACCCTGGAGTGCGCCAGACCCGATGGCGAACTTAAAATGGCTTTAATCTTCTCCAAAACCGTGGAGATGAAAGTCATTCCACCTCCTCAGCGAAAATTCTGGCATCCACATTTTTGCCGAAATGGGGTTATGCAAATCCGTATTCGCCTTCTTTAAAATGGTCACCAAATAGGGAATTGCACCCCAAAACTGGGTTATGGGTCGCATAACCCAGTTTTGGGGTGCAACCAAACGGGCCCTAAATGCTGCGTCAATTACTAATGCGTTGAGCTTTTTTCCATTCTTAAGTTTGAGGTCTCATGTTGTGTGGATGATTAGGATGTTGACATGTATGATGTCAATGAAACACTTGACAATATAGACAAGTCCTTACTATGCTAGTGATTGATATCTTATAATCCTGAAGTCGTTGTTATCCAGGCATCAGGTTTCTAAACTCTTAATTTCCTTTCTTAATCCTCATATACGGTTTCCTGATTGCTGTCACTCCCAGGCTATTCACTGCCTTTCTCCTCCTCTTCCATCTTACTTTCAACCTTTCCCTTATACCCCTGCGTGGAAGGGGGAAGCCAAACTTGCAAAGCATTACACCGGTCCATGCTTATGTGGAGCCATTGGTTCACAAACAATACTTATGTGAAGCTGACAGTTCATAGTTCTGTTGATGGACTCCTTCAGCTAAGAATATTTGGTTTTACATATTGTTTATTTTGTTATTATTATAATACTTATTTATTAAGGACCTCCATATTATTATATCTATATTAATACTATTATGATTAATATGATTATTAGTATTATCCATATAGATATATTATTATTGATGTTATATTGTTTAATAAATATTTATCAATTGATTAGTAATGTTAAATTGATTAACTATTAATCAATTATAATTTTACTCAATTATATGTTGATTAATTATTATATTGAGTAATATTATTAGTATTGGTTAAAGTATTGATTATTGATTTGATTAATATTTTATTTAATATTATATTATATTATATATATATATATATATATATATATATATATATATATATATATATATATATATATATATATATATATATATATATATATATATATATATATATATATATATATATATATATATATATATATATATATATATATATATCAATTTATATTATAATATTATAATGGTTATTCATTCTAATATAATATCGAATATTTATTTGTTCATTTATTAATTAATTCATTACTTATTAATAATATAATTATAATTCATTTATTGAATTTAATTTTAAAAATGTGGGATATCACATTATATATTGTTAATTATATTATTTATTTATTATACAATATATCATATATGAATAGTATATATTAATAATATTTAATTATTATTATTTATTTATATTATGATCATTATTATATATTTTATTATAATTTCAATAATAGTACATATTGAATCTATTTATATACTTGTTAACATATTACTATGACTATTTATTTCATTTATCTATTTATCTTTATTACCATGATTAGGGGATTAACAAGGGACATGACACGTATACACCATTTCATTAAAGCCCTAAAGATTCATAGTGATCTTCGAGGATTTCTCTTCTTTAGTATCTTCTAACTCTTCAGTATCTTTTCATAATCATCATCCTATGAGTTGTATGTGGCCTCAATTTCATCAGGTTCATACTCAAAGTTCATTTTAGGGACCACCCCCTCTTCAAGCTTTTTTCCCCTTAATATCCTTTCTATTCCTCAAGAGCGTAGACCTATGTTCCCTCGAACTCATGTCATACTTCTTTTCCCCAGAGCTATCCATCTTCCAGCCTTCTTGAGAATTCATAACCTCTTCCTTATCCTCTTTATCCACATCAATTATGCTCTTTTTACAACTAGCTTTAGTTTTCCTAACTTTTAGAGGGTTAGATTTATTATCTGAGACTTTTCATTTAGTCAAGGGGTAGTATCAAGGAGGACTTCTTCAATATTTTCTATGACTCATTGTTGCATATTATGCATTATCTTGAACATAAAAAGGATAGACTTGTTTACAATTTTTATTAATGGCTAGCCATTTTAATAATAAATACCTAAATAGAATGGTCTCAATTCAATGTTTATAATAGCATCAATATTATATGCTAAATATTGAAATTCTCTAAAAGTCACAAGAAATCAAAACTTGAGGTAGTTATTATGCCGAAGGCGTTTCTAATATGAGATGCCTCTTGCTGGGTTAAAAGATCAACAGTGCACAGGCTCCAATAGCTGTGCAAGACGATTGAAACTTCCCGCACTATTGATCTTTTTCCACTTTTCCCAATTTATGTAATCTGAACTGCAAACAATAATTGTTGTCGGTCATTCACAAGCTTGAGGGAATGGTTTCTGTGCTGTCTTACCCCGTGGTCAGAGGGTGAAGTTAACCGGAGTTAACTGTGCGGTTTACAAGACACACAAAGTACTTTTTTCACGCTAGTTGTACGCGCTTAATCTGTATAATGGAAAACGCAAAAAGATCAAAGATTAACTCAACAAAGTTAAGCTGCGATTTCAGTCAAAGACATTGAATGAATTGAAGTGAAGCACTTCTCATTGTTGAACACCAACATAGTAGGATGGGAACCCACACCAGTCACATCTCTGCTCGTTACCACAAATTCCAGCGATGGTTCAACATCAGGGGCATACTCATTGTCTTCTGCTTTCTTCAAAATCAGAACCACCCAAACCTTATTTTTCTAGACAAAAACATGGTAATGTCAATTAAAAATAAAAACAATTTGAACTATATCACCCAAAAAGCTACCTGTATAAGCTCCATGAGAAAATGGACATCCTTGGTGTAGAGTTCTGCTGAGAGATGTTTAACAGCATGATGTTTAACGCTAAACCATAACAGTAAACAAAGACACTGATATTAAAAAAAATAAGGAAACTGAAAAATTCAAATCATTTACATTCTGCCATAGAAAAAAAAATCCCCAATGTTGTCATGCTAATATTTTAGGCGTCAACACTTAAGCAACCTAAGACAACAAAACTAGGATAGGATAGAAAATCATTTAATAAAACTGGTGACTGCAAAAAATTCAAAAAATTCAAAAAATTCATTGTCGGATTTTCGGAAAAGTGGTGCATGCAAAAAAATTTCTAATTAGGTAACCTAATAATTATATTAATTCGTAACTGTAATAATGATATTAATTCATAATTGTCATCACTACTTAATATTTAGAATATCTAAATTTATAATTAAGTTTTTATTTAATTTATATTATATAATATTAATTGATAATTAATATTAATTTAATTTAACAAATATTAATTATTATTATATTTATATAATGATATATGATATATAAATATTCCTAATAATATTTTATATTAAATATTAAATAACTATTTAATATAATTGAAAGAATATTACTATATAGTAATGATCATTATATTAAAATATTAAATATATTGTCATTAATATTAAAGATGATATATATTTAATTATTACCAGTTAAATATAGCCATAATAATATTTATTTGTAACTATCATCATAGCTTAATATATAAAATATCTAAATTTATAATTAACTTTGTTTAAGTAAATATTATATAATATTGCTTGATAATTATTTTTATTAGGTTTTATTTATGTGATCTTAGTGATAGTACATCCTTACTTATCAATATTAAATAATTATATTTTTTTTATATAATATTAAATTTAATTTAGTTAATATTAGTTGTTACTATATTTATATAATGATGTATGATATATTCAATATTAATAATAATATTTTATATTAAATATTAATTAACTATTTAATATAATTTAAAGAATGTTATTATACAATAATTATCATTATACTAAATTTTTTAAATTATCTTTTAGTAGGAGTGGGTGGGTGTTCTAGGTTGTAAATATATTAGTGGGAATTTTAGTGGCAAAAGTTTCCATAAAAATTTAACATTTGCTAATTTTTTAAAATTTTGAGTGAATATATTTTATATACAAATTTTTGCTGATTGAATAAAAATTTTAATATAGTAAATTTAACATTTATATATAAAATTAGATCATAAGATATTTTTGATTAAATATATATACAAAAAAATATATAGAAGAATTGATATATTAACAACTTCACATATATTTGGTATACAAATTGCATTTACTAATTTATGTTAACAAGGATAAACTTGTCAAATGCTACTACTACAAAGACAGGTATTTTAAGACAATTTCTTGAAACAATATCTATTATTGTCTTAACTTTATTTTTTCTTTCAATTCTTATTTATTTTATTATTTTTATTTTTATTTTTCATTTGTGAAAATAAAATTGGAGCAGGAAAGCATACGGTTTCATCCACTGCCGAAAGGTAAATAAAGTATCATACGAGAAGTGTGGGGAGAAAGGAATTTTGGGTGTAGTACCAGTCGATCATACGCCACAGTGGTTATTTCATAGTAGAAAATAGGTGGGTTTCCTGTCTGAGAGATATGAGAAAAAGGTATATGAGAGATTTTCAAAAGAACATGTAAAGCCAAAGAAGAGTTCTTGTGTCTAATTTTTTCTCGTTCCTGATTTTCTCAAAATCCTAGTTGCTTCTCTCCAGAAAGAGGGAAAAACTATCACGGGCCTGAACAAGAATCTCTCCAAAAGCCTTTACTGCACTTCAACGGGGAGGATGTAAAAAAAATATAACCCACAGTTTTCAGTCTCTCGATTTGTTTCTACAGACAGGATGTGGGATACGTTTGAATATTTCTACAACATTTTCAACAAATCCATGGTGTCCAAACCCTTTAGTCACTATAATTCATGAGGTAATATCTCTCAAGGCATCCTGTCAAATGCTTCACATGTCTTGTTTGTGCCTCTATATTTTCAGTTGTATAAACATCCATTAGGGTATTTATTAATGGAACAGGGGAAACAAAACCCGACCTTCAGTATGCTTTGAGGGAGGTCCATAACCTGTTTGAAAGCTCCAATTTTATCACGTGGGAGGATGCTGGCAATAGCTGTAAGTTTTGCAACTTGATCTGAACAATTTTCTTCTGGCATATATCTTCTGTGATCATTGGGTTCATGAAATTGCATTTCTTTGATGTAACTTATCCAGCAGTTTATTTCTGGTTAGTGACGGATCCATGGTCACTCTGGAGAAAATGGCCCTCTTTGTAGCTATTGGTGCCACTGTTCTCTTCCTTTTTTGAGCTTGGTGATCCTTGCCTCTTAGTGTATGTTTCTTTTTTGTGTTAGTTTTATTTTGGTAGCTGGTTAGATTTTAGGTTTTAGATCCAACATTATTATTTTTGTTTGTGATCCCATTCAGATCACAAAATATTTAGTGGTTATTTTATGGTTTTTATACATAAAAGACATCTCTTTTTATTGTTGTTGATGATGTTGTTAGACCAACATTGATATTATTCTTTTGTCTCTAGTGATTGCACTCTGTTGGAGCTTTGAGTTTCATTTTTTTATACTCTTTTGTTGTATGATATGGATCACTTGATTCTGGATTCCATGTAGAGAAGACTATTTTGATGATCATTATTCGGATTAAAATTTACAGGCATTTAAAAAAAGTATATTATCTTGTGAAATGGTATTTGTTTGAATTAGATTGTCAAATGGGATTTCTTTTTGTCAAATGGTGGGATTTATCTTCTTTTTGGGAAGAGACCAATTTATGAAATGAGATTTATCTGCACATTTGGAAAAATATCACTTTGTGAAATGGGATTTTTCTCAAATAGGATTTATCTGCATTTTCAGAAAAGATCAGCTTATGAAATTAGTATTCATCTACATTTTTTGATGTAATGACGGGGAACAAAACCCACCTTTAGTATGCTTTGAGGGAGGTCCATAACCTATTTGAAAGTTCCTATTTTATCACAGTGGATGGTGTTAGCAATAGTCGTTGAATCTAACTTTACACATTCCATCATGAAAATTGATCTCACATCTACACCTATCTTTTAAGTTCTGCAACCTCTAAATGGTTTTCTTCTAGCATATTCTTTGTAATCATCAAGTTCATGAAACTGTGTTTCCTTGGCAAAACTTGTCCAACAGTTTATTTATGGTCTATTGTTCCTCATTTACATACACAATGATCAATGGAATTTTCAAACATAATACCTTTCAAAAACAAAATCCCCCGTTTTATATTTTGAAGGAGGTACAGATCTGGATTTTTGCATGACTGCATAATCGAGTTTAGATGGGAGCCCTTTTATTATGACTGTACTTCTAGTATGCTGAACATTTATTTTATGTTGCAACATAATCATAGTTACTTTTTTGGTTTTTTCTATTTTGCATCACCAATAAACTCCTCAAGAAACATTTTCTCTATTAAATAAAGAAACTATTGGCACTGTCTGTGTTAATTCTAATGGCAGAGAAAAGATAAATAATATAAACTTTTAAACAATCATAAGAGTGTTATATTTTTCGTGACAGAGGATGCATTATTTCTAAAGTGAATTGTAAATCTAAATTTTGATTGCAACTTCTTGATGCAAGGAAGGCTAGGAAATGGGGCCAAAGGCACACCCAACTACAAACATACCTGCGAACTCAACTCTCGGAAGCAACCACACAAGACAGGAGAGAGAATGCAGAAAACTCAAATATTATTCCTCACAGAACCTTATACATGCCGGGCTGTACGGCCTTCCTGGTTGCGGCCAATACAATCAGAATTCAAATACAAACAGTCCTCATACATGTGAGGATCTACCAACCTTCAGATTCTATCTTCTTAATTCACTACCCCCCAAAACTACCCCTAATCCTAGAACATCTCTACTTATTTATACAAGAGGCCACCGAATAGGTCGGCTCATTAGATCCAACATTGGAGAAAGGGACAACCCAAATTTAGGTCCACACACTTCCCAATGATCGATGCAGTCATTAACTCCGCACCCAAAATCAAATGCACAAGTCGACCTCATCAAAGATCCAAAATAAACCACTCGGTGAGCAAGACTACTGAGCAACCGAACCAACTCGGTGAACAACCGAACCAAACAACAATCGAGCCTTGTCGGTGGAAACAAGAATGCTTCACCAAGAGCCCAAAAGCAGCTATCGAGCACATCTAACAACTCTAACATGTTTTTTGTGATACACGATTGCCAAGAACCCGAGAGGCTCCTGCATCAGACACCTGGAGTTGTTTTGAAATGATTCTCCAAATCATGCAGCAGGTACAACCCGAGCTGAATCCAACTCAGATTGTGAAATCCATGAATTGTCTTCAATTCATCTGTTCTTCCACTTTACCAGATCTTCCATGTACTCTTTTCCTCTTGTGCTTCTGCCAACTCTTTGTTCCAAAATCTGCTCAACTTCTTCTGTCTGCTTTTTAGGATAATCATTCGGTACTGTCATTTCTTCATTAGATTTATGATACTCATACAATCTGTAATGTTGAATATAAGTGATATATCCATGTCATTGGGTAACTCAATCTCATACGTATTTCCACTGTCAAACTTTCTCAATATCTTGCAGGGACCAAATTTCTTCATCTTCAATTTTTAATAGGTTCCAACAAGAAATCTGGCTTTCTTCAAATGAGCCATTACTTCATCTCTTACTGCAAAAGCCTTATGTCTTCTTGATCTATCTTCTCTGTCCTTGTATTTCTGATTACTATGTTCCAACTTATGTTTCACTTCCTCATGCAATGTCTTCATGAACTTAGCAAATTCTTCTCCTTCAACACTCCTCTTTTCTTCACCAGCAATGTTTTTTAAATTTGATATACCTCTTGGTTGTATGCCATTAACAATCTCAAAAGGTGTTTTTCCAGTACTCCTATTCATTGAATTATTTTATGCAATTTCTGCTTGTGCCAACATAGAATCCCAATTACTCGGTTTATCTCCAACTAAGCATCTCAATAAGTTACCCAAACTTCTATGTACAATTTTTGTCTGTCCATCAGTCTGTGGATGAAATTTAGAACTACACTTCAACTTGGTACCCAACTTTTTCCATAGTCTTCCAAAAATAACCAACAAACTTACTGTCTCGGTCAGAGATGATACTCCTCGGTAATCGATGCAATCTGACAATCTCCTTAAAGAAAAGATCTGCTATATGCATTGCATCTGATGTTTTCCTACAGGGTATGAAATGTGCCATTTTATAAAATCTATCCACAACAACAAATATAGAATCATTACCTCTTGCTGTCTTCGGTAAACCAAGAAAAAAATCCATACTAATATCACTCCAAGGTTCCTCAGGAACAGAAATCGGTGTATACAATCCAGTATTTTGACTTACTCCCTTTGCAACTTGACAAACTCCACAATTTCTCACAAATTTCTGAACATCCTTATACAACTGTGGCCAAAAGTATCTCTCGTTTAAGCAAATTCAATGTTTTATCAATGCCACAATGTCCAGCCAAACCACTACTATGTTTCTCTTTTATCAAATTAGTTCTCATTGATCCTCTCGTTATACACAACTAAATACCTTTAAACAACATACCTTCTTGAATGAAATAGTCTTCCCATTTAGTACTCGGTTGATCTTGAATAGATGCTCTCCACTTTCTCCGCGGCTTAGAAAAATTAGGGTCAGTTTCATACAAATCCTTCATGTCATCAAAACTAAGAACTTCAATTCTCATTTCAGTCATCAAAGATCTTCTACTCAATGCATCAACAACTTGGCTAGTGACACCACTCTTATGTTTTATCACAAATGTATAACTTTGCAAATATTCAACCCTTTTCATATGTCTCTGATTCAACTTATTCTGACTACCCAAATACTGGAAAACCTTATGATCAATATACAACACAAATTCACTTGGTATCAAATAATGTTTCCATTTCTTTAGGGCTTGAACAATAGCATAGAACTCTTGATCATACATAGAATATTTCCTTTTTGCATCATTCAATTTCTCACTAAAGAAGGCAACAACTTTACCTTCTTGACTCAAAACAGCTCCTATTGCACTCCCACTTGCATCACATTCAACTTGAAATACCTTATTGAAATCAAGTAAAGCTAACATAGGCAATTCAACAACCTTCTGCTTCAAAGTCTCAAAACTTTTATTAGCTCCATGTGTCCGCTTGAATTCTCTTTTATCTCCTCTCATTGTCTTAGTCATAGTATTACAAATTGAACTGAAATTTTTGATGAACTTTCGATAAAAACTTGCTAAACCATGAAATGATCTTACCTCACTAGCATTTTCAGGTGTAGGCCAATTCACAATAGCTTCAACCTTCTCAGGATCCATCTCCAAACCATTAGCTGAAATCACAAATCCCAAATATACAATCTCCTCTTTCATGAAAGAACACTTTTTCAAATTAATCAACAACTTTTCTTCTTTCAATCTCTGCAATACCTGTTTAATGTGCAACAAATGTTCTTCTCCGGTCTTACTGAATATCAAAATGTCATTCAGATATACAATCACAAATTTACCCACGAATTTCTTTAAAATTGATTCATCAATCTCATAAAAGTACTTAGTTCATTAGTTAAACTAAAAGGCATAACCAACCACTTATACAAACCTTCTCTTGTCTTGAAAGCAGTCTTCCATTCATCATCTTCTCTAATTCTTATCCGATGATATTCGCTCTTCAAATCAATTTTAGTAAAATACTTTGCTTCACTCAAACTATCAATTATGTCATCCATTCGCGGTATAGGAAACTGATATTTCATTGTTATCTTGTTAATTGCTCTGGAATCAGTACACATCTGCCACTCTCCTTTCTTTTTAGGTGCTAATATAGCTGGTACTACACATGGATTCAACCTTTCTCGAATCAAACCTTTCTGCAACAACTCTTGGATTTGTCGGTTAAGTTCCTCATTCTCAGTAGGTGTCAACCGATGTGGTGCTTAATTTGGCAAACTAGCTCCAGGAATCAAATCCATACAATGATCAATGCTTCTCTTCGATGGTAAACCATCAGTTACATTATCAGAAATGATTTCTTTGTACTCGATGAGTAATTTATCAACCTCTTCAAGGATACTCTCCACTGTCTTCTCACTCAGTTTGTTAGGAATCACAGCAAAACATACATCATTCTTCTTCAAATCCTTAACAAATTTTCTTCCTTCCATCAAACAAACTTTCATAGATGTGCAAACATTACCAACAAATTCTTCAATCAAGGGTTACAAGATTTGTCTTTTCCTCATCAGCCCAAATTGTATATTTATGCAATCTCCCATCATATATAGCATGTCTATCATATTGCCAAGGTCTACCCAACAAAATATGACTACAGTCCATAGGCATGATATCACACAACACCTTATCATAGTACTTGCCAATTTTCAAATTCACATAACATTGTTCACTTACCAATAGTGTATGCTCATCCTTGATCCATGAAATTCGATAAAGCTTCGGGTGTTTCAACCTTTCCAACTGCAACTTCACAACTATTTCCTCAGATGCCATATTCTCCGAGTTTCCACTGTCAATGATTACCTTTCACACTTTATCAATAACTTTGCATTTGGTCTTGAACAAACTTTTCCTTACCGGATCTTCCTTATTGCTTTCACTCCATAATGCTCTTCTGACCATCAAGTTATGTTCCTTCTCTGGTTTATTCGGCGAGTCTTCTTGCACCAAGGCATTTCTACTACTACCTACTTTCTTGCTTGCATGTGTACACTTAAATGACCTATGTCCTTCTCTTCCACAATTGTAACAAGTTCCTTGGAATCCACCTTTGCGATAGCCACCTTGGTAGTTACTGCCTCTTCCTCTAGAAGAACGTTCACCTTTCCACTCGGTCTTGTCTCTCTCCTAATTTGTTTTGTCTTGATCAGATCTACTATTTTCACCATAAGATCTACCTCTTCCTCTAGGGAATATACCGCCTCTTCTTCTTTGTCTTTGCTCATGTCTTTTGTTCAATTTTTCCTAAGCTTTCAGGGCAAACTGATAAGCTTCTTCAATACTTTCCAACTTAAACAAATTGATTTCCTCTTGAATAGAAACTCTTAACCCATTCAGGTATCTAGCAATTCTTTCCACCTCATCCTCAATATGTCCAGACTTGATGTCTAATCTATAAAATTCCTCAGTATAATCTTTTATTGAGCTATCTTTTTGCTTCAAACTTTGCATTCTTCTAACTAGGCTAATTTGATAATCACAAGCTAGAAACTTGCCTTTCAATTTATTCACCATCATATTCCATAACTTGATCTTGTCTTTGCTTTTCCTCTTTCTGTCAAATTGTAGATGTTCCCCCATAAGGATGCATGACCTTTCAATCTTGTACTTGCAATTTTCACCTTTTCTTCTAAAACATTTTCATATTCAAAATACTTTTCCATCTCGGTTATCCAATCTATTAACTCATCTGAATCTAGCCTTCCACTATATTCAGGAGGATTGAAATGCGTTGTAGCCTTCACATTTGTTAATGCCTTCAAAAGTCTTTCCTCACCTTGATCCATCACAGGTGTAGGTTCTGCTTCACCTTGTTCATCTTCGACTTCTTCATCACTAACATCATCAAGATGGCTTCCTTGGTGTTGGGCTGTCTCAACAGCTTCTAATCTACCAACAATCTGTCTTAGCATATCCGCTAAGCCTGGATCTACATCTCGCCTCCCACGAACCATCTTGAAACCCTCTGCAATTCCAGGTCAGATCGCAATCTGCCACCCTACAACAAGATATCAACTAGGGCTTACAAGAAGGAACCAGATCTAACCTCGCTCTAATACCACCTGACGCAAGGAAGGCTAGGAAATGGGGCCAAAGGCACACCCGACTACTAACCTACCTGCGAACTCAACACTTGGAAGCAACCACACAAGACAAGGAGAGAGAGAATGCAGAAAACTCAAATACTATTCATCACAAAACCTTATACATGCGGGGCTGTAAGGCCTTCTTGGTTACGGCCAATACAATCAGTATTCAAATACAAACAGTCCTCATACATGCCAGGATCTGCCAACCTTCAGATTCTATCTTCTCAATTCACTACCCCCCAAAACTACCCCTAATCCTAGAACATCTCTACTTATTTATACAGGAGGCCACCGAATAGGTCGGCTCATTAGATCCAACATTGGAGAAAGGAACAACCCAGATTTGGGTCCACACGCTTCCCAATGATTGATGCAATCATTAATTCCACGACCAAAATCAAATGCACAAGTCGGCCTCATCAAAGATCCAAAATAAACCACTCGGTGACCAAGACTACCGAGCAACCGAACCAACTTGGTGAACAACCGAACCAAACAACAACTGAGCCCTATCGGTGGAAACAAGAATACTTCACCGAGAGCCTAAAAGCAGCTACCAAGCACATCTAACAACTCTAACATGTTTTTGGTGATACAGGATTGCCAAGAACCCGAGATGCTCCTGCATCACTTCTCTATGTATTTCAAAAAGCACAGTTTTATTGACCACATATATAAAAAATAACAAGGAGGCTATAAATAGAGTTCACAAACTAAATAAAGACGAGATAATTGCTACTAATAACGGTTTTATTCTTCTAACAATAGCTATGCATTATGCATGGGATTTGTATTATTTAATCAAGGGACAACTGAAAATTATATATATAAACTAATTGTAAACTAAATATAGAACCCAATAGTAGCCTTTGTCAAACTAAAGTTACATAAATAGAATCATGCATGTAGAAGCCCACACATTATGGTTGTAATCTGTAGATTGATTAGGATGCATGGTGGTGATGGTGAGCATCAACTATCAACAGTCTATCCAGCAAACTAGAACTTATGCAATAAAATATGTCTTAGTCATGTGAGACAATGAATATATGATTGACTATTATAGGCTGGAATACCTCTCAAGCTCACAATCGTTAGCATTGTCACCATCCAAAATGAGGCCTTCGATGTCTGGACTTGATTTTTTTCATATGCGAAATACAATTCATGCTATATCTTCTCCCCCCAAAAAATAATATCCACTATTTTATCTTGTAAAGCTTCAAACATGTAATAGGATGTTGTTGAATATATGAATAGCTTCGATTAGATAAAACAATAATATATATATATATATATATATATATATATATATATATATATATATATATATATATATATATATATATATATATATATATAATTCTCAGCATTATTGTATTTGTTCATGGCATTAATGATATCATTAAGTGCTAACAGCCTATAATGAATCGGTATGTATTGGCATCGGTTATGTGAAAGGGCACAATTTGTTAAGAGAGAGGTCATGCCTTGAATAAGCATGCCTCCATTTTGTGGAGTCGTGTCTATTCAAGACGTGACTAATTCTCCCATATATAATGCCATTCGATGAGGAATATGAAAGAATTGAAATTTATTAATGCTCAGTCCTCTCATACATCTGCAAAACAAAGACATTGTTAATCATCATTACTCCATATTATGTAATATAGAAACAATACTTATGTTAATTTTAGATCTGATATAAGTCCGATTTGCATTTACAAGTGTCTTCAATATGTACAAGTGAAAAAGGTAGTATTGAAGAGATTTTGTAGATATGGATCACTCTCAAAGATAACTTATGAATTCACATTTGAGAGATTTTGTAGACGTGGGTACTCAAATGAACTTTATAGATTCATATTTGAGAGATTTTGTAGACATGGACCAATATCAAATGTAAATTTAGGGTTCATATTTGAGAGAGCTTATAGATATGGTTTAGTCTTGAATGTAATTTATGGGTTCATTGTACACTGCGTAATTTCTTATATGACTTTGGAATTATGGGCTGCAAGAGCCGATTGAGAACTATATCAATGCTGGAATTCCTCTAGTATCCTTACTCTACAATCAAATGGGTGATTTTAAAATATGAATAGAATGGAATCTATTTATTCATCCTTGAAAGTATGGACCAGACACCAACAAGTCCCTAACATGTTTTATTTGCCTTGGAATGTAGATCACCTTACTAATAATTGTTAATGTTTATAGCTAGTCTCAGATTCTAGCCAAATATTTAATTTATATCTTTAATTTAAATTAAATAAATTGCAGATAAATTCCTAGGATGGGTCGGCCCACATAGGAATTGTTCCTAAAGTCGGCCGTTCCTTATTTCCTTCTTGGCGCTAAAAGAAATTCTATCTCATGAAAGGGTCGGCCTGGTTATTGACATGCAAATTATTTTGCAAGGCTCGGCCTGGTTATTGTTTTGCAATTTATTATGCAAGGGTCGGCCTGTATATTGTCTTGCCATCCGATATATAAGAGGTGGTGCGTCCAGCATCAAGGATCATCCATTCAACTCATATTACATGCGAAATTGTCATTGCAAGTCTCCTGCGAAGTGCTGCTCTGCCCTATCGACTGTGACCACCTTCAAGTATCAGATTCAAAGCAAAATTCTAATCCACATCCAGTGACTGCTACTGCGCACCCTTGGTCATCAACAATTCACATATAGCTGTTCATATATATCAGAGATATATGTTTGAAGAACCCTAATACGACTGGTGTAACAATTAATCTATCTTGAGGAGTATACAGTGCTGGAGCCTCCTCCTTCTAAATTAGATCCATCATTGTGAAGCTGATCATTGTAAGGTGTATCTGAACTTAATTGATTCATCCATTTTGCTGTGTTTTCACCTCCAAAAGGGAGGTTTCCCAGGGTAATTTTGTGTTATGCTTGCATTGTGTCTTACTGAACTTATCTCCTGATTAGTAAATTATTAGATCTGAATCTAAACTTAACAATAATATTCTTATTTATGTGAAGTAATTGTTATATCTTAATCACACCATAGATCTCCCCTTGTTATCGCCTGCCTTTTATAGTAAGGAGATTCAACCTGCATTTTATTGGGATGCCTTGTCATCTTGATTATAGCCCAACAGTCATTCCATACTTAATAGAGAGAATGTTTGTCGAATTTATTTGGAAAGGTTTTTTAGGGCTATAATAGGGAACACTCAGTTGTATCATAGGTTCACTTAGGGGCTCCCAGGTTATTGTATCCAGCTTATTTAAACCTGGATCTTGTTGAAGTGCCTCACTGTTTTTACAGTACAAATCCTTGGACAAATAAATAGAATGTTTATTGAATCCATTTATGTTATTTTTTGATCTGGTTGTATATGGCATATTCACTCTCTACACAGATTCACAAGAGTTATAGATTTTATTATTACAACTAATGGATTTGAAACTGGATCATACTGAGGTACCCCATTACATATACAACAGAAATTCTTGAATAGGTCTAAATATTTATAGAGTTCATTTATGTGCATTTTACCTTTGGGATGGTTTAAAAGTAATAGGTCACTCAAGAATCCTTTTTTTAGGAAATTATCTTACTTTAGCTTGTTGCTTTTGTTGATGTCATAGCTACATGAGATATCTTTCTCCCAAAATCTGAGATAGTCATCTTTGTGACATGTTGTTTCTCCTTCTACGCGGTGTGTGTTGATCCATATTCTGTTGATATTGTTTCATCTCAGACAATTGGTCGTCTCTTCTTTTTAACACTAGTGATTATCCTTGTATCAACAGACACTTGAAGACAATGAAGAGTCTATATCTTGGTAACTACAAACATTTCAGTTGACATTGAAGACTCTTCATTGTCAAGACAATGAAGAGTCTTCCTCTTCATGTGAAAGTCATGTTCATACTTCTAGTCGGTATTTGCATTCTTTTAGTTTTAACAATTTTTTTATTCTGTTTACTGGGACATTCATATGTATGAAATACTCTTTCTTGTCGGCAGATATCCTAAATGCTATGTTTATTGTCTTATAAATTGTTATGTAAAAATTAGACTTCTCTTATTCATAAATAAAGTGATATTTTTTGTGGCTAGGCTTTTCTCCCTCAACTTGGAGGGCTTTCCCAGGGTAATTATTGTGTGTTGTGTTCTTCATTTTTGTTTTGTGTTGCATACTTTCATTTTTGGTATAAAATCAACAAGATCAGATTCATTCAAGTAGCGAAGTCTTCTTATTTGCTTCTTATTTAAATAAGTCTTTCTAAGCATCAAAGATGGTGAATGGACTTAAGGTTGAAGATAGACTTGATGGTGCATCAAACTTCACCTCTTGGAAATTTAGAGTTCTTATTACATTAGTTAAAATGATCCTCTAGATTACGTGGAGAATGATGTGCCCAAGCCATCTAATGAAGCTGTGAAAATTTAATGGAAGAAGAATGACAATAAGGCTAGGAAGTTTTTGATAGATTCTATAAAGGATCATCTTGTGCTAGTCATATCCAAGATGAAGTCAACCGGAGTCATGTTCAAGACTCTTCAAGACCTGTATGAGATCAACAATACCAGCATAGCTCTTGCCTTAATATGGCAACTCCATCATATAAAAATGGCTAAAGGTGAGTCTTTCATATCCTTCTTCATGAATATTACTAACTTAAAAGATTAGGTATATGCCATTGGAGATATAGTTGAAGAAAGAGACCTAGTTATGTTGGCAATGAATAGTCTTCCTATAATATCCCCAATTTTAAATAAAATATTTTAATTAGGTTAATTAATTAAATGGTCCTAAAAATTAAATAATATCATAAGGACTTATTTAATTAATAAAGGGCCCAAATAATAAAATAATAATTAAAGTTTTCCGGTCGAAGTCCTATTTGTAATCCTTTGGGAAACTTCCCAGAGGCCTTTATAAGGCCGTTGTTGGCATTGTAGGAATCATCATGGATTAGATTTGATTTGTCTTTTTATTTCTGAAGGGTGAAGGCTGAGGAAGTTGTGCATAGTTTCAGAGGTGGAAGACCCTTCCTATTCTGCTTGCCGCAATTTCGGTGGTTCAGCGCCGCCCTATTATGTCGTTGGAGATATCGTCTCGATATTTCATGTTGTGCGCCAGATTTGTTGAACAACTCCATTTGGAGATAAATCTGTATCTTGTTGGCTCTTATCCGATGCATATGTAATCAAGCATTGCTATATATATATATACATATATATATTTGCGTCGCTACATTTGGCGACAATATTCTAGGCTTTCATGTGATCTAATATTATACCAACGGATTTCTTGTCTTGCATATTGGTACTCCGCATTATTGTTTGAGATGTTAACTTATATTCACATTGAGGAACCTAGCGATCAAGCATGAAGGGCGAATCGATAACTAGAGGGGTGACATTCAACTTGGTGGGAGAATTTGAGTTTGCTCACCACCATACCATACACCCAGACCTCCCAGAGATCACATTCAAACACTCCAAGCAGAACCGCATGCCACTATTCACGAGATAGACACAAGACCATATGACATACCTCCCTCTACCTCCACCATATAGAACAAACATAGCACTCAGCACGTACGCCATCCCTAACCTGACAGTGCACGACCCTCCTCATACAACTATTGTACAAGTAGGCACCATACGCCTAAGCCATTATTGTATGGACTCCTGCTAATTACCGTACGAACTCTTATTGTCACCATACAAAATTCTACCGTACATCTTCTGTCCAAAACGTGGGGTTTCATATAGAGTTGCTTTTCAACTCGTGAAGTCCTGATTGTGCCTTTTCTGGGTCGGAAACATTACAGTGGTATCAGAGTTGGTGATCTTGCCAGCCTATTGGGATGATTGAGAGATTTTGGGAATTAAATCACACTATGGCACCCAACAATGCCATACGTTCTCTATCTTGGGTCTCAGCCAATTGGAAGGTAGATCTGTTGGTTGAGTACACCAAGAACACTTTCACATGCCAACAGTTGGATGGTCAAGTGCAGGATGACAGATACAAGGTGGTTGGCGACATCATTTACTACAAGGACAAAATCTATTTGGTACCCAAGTCCAAGTTGAAGGATAGGATTCTGGAGGAAGATACTTTCACAAATATCCCGAACCAACACCCGACGATCAACTTGATGGAAATGTGGGTTCTATCAGTGACCCTGCGAATGAGCAAGCTCTATCGGTGGTTGTTCAACTTCCTGGTGATGAGGACTCGACCGAGGATCGTTTGCAGGAGAAATCTCTACAGTTGGTTGAATATGGAGTTTCCCCTTTGGTTGGGCACGTGGCATGCATGATGGCCACCTCTTCATGTGAGGGGCATCCTCATGGAAACAACAAGCTGTACTTGAGCTATGAGATTCCAGAAGAGATTGATGGGCATGAGGGTATAAAGGCTTTGGATTTGATCATCGAGGCGTTTCAATGGGATCCTGATGACTCTGGGCATGGCCATGTTTATGTCAAAGTGGCTCAGCGGAAGCTTGATGGATATTTACTTTTCTCGCCTACATCAAAGTGTGTGTTTATGATCATGATGCGACATGAAGACTTCGGTAGATACAACTATCGGTGTCCGCGCTTGGTTTGGGATCCTGGAGCTACTTGCACAAGTGCAGGATGACAGATACAAGGTGGTTGGTGACATCATTTACTACAAGGACAAAATCTATTTGGTACACAAGTCCAAGTTGAAGGAAAGGATTCTGGAGGAAGATACTTTCACAAATATTGCTGAACCAACACCCGATGATCAACTTGATGGAAATGTGGGTTCTATTAGTGACCCTGCGAATGAGCAAGCTCTATCGGTGGTTGTTCAACTTCCTGGTGATGAGGACTCGACCGAGGATCGTTTGCAAGAGAAATCTCTACAGTTGGTTGAATATGGAGTTTCCCCTTTGGTTGGGCACATGGCATGCATGATGGCCACCTCTTCATGTGAGGGGCATCCTCATGGAAACAACAAGTTGTACCTGAGCTATGAGATTCCAGAAGAGATTGATGGGAATGAGGGTATAAAGGCTTTGGATCTGATCATCAAGCTGTTTCAATGGGATCCTGATGACTCTGGGCATGGCCATGTTTATGTCAAAGTGGCGTAGCGGAAGCTTGATGGATATTTACTTTTCTCGCCAACATCCAAGTGTGTGTTCGTGATCATGATGCGACATGAAGACTTCGGTAGATATGGCTATCGGTGTCCACACTTGGTTTGGGATCCTAGAGCTACTTGCACAAGTGCAAGATGACAGATACAAGGTGGTTCGCGACATCATTTACTACAAGGACAAAATCTATTTGGTACCCAAGTCCAAGTTGAAGGAAAGGATTCTAGAGGAAGATACTTGCACAAATATTGCCGAACCAACACCCGACGATCAACTTGATGGAAATGTGGATTCTGTTAGTGACCCTTCGAATGAGAAAGCTCTATCGGTGGTTGTTCAACTTCCTAGTGATGAGGACTTGACCGAGGATCGTTTGTAGGAGAAATCTCTATAGTTGGTTGAATATGGAGTTTCCCCTTTGGCTGGGCACGTGGCATGCATGATGGCCACCTCTTCATGTGAGGGGCATCCTCATGGAAACACCAAGTTGTACCTGAGCTATGAGATTCCAGAAAAGATTGATGGGCATGAGGGTATAAAGGCTTTGGATCTAATCATCGAGGCATTTCAATGGGATCCTGATGACTCTGGGCATGGCCATGTTTATGTCAAAGTGGCGCAGCGGAAGCTTGATGGATATTTACTTTTCTCGCCTACATCCAAGTGTGTGTTTGTGATCATGATGCAACATGAAGACTTCGGTAGATACGGCTATCGGTGTTCGCGCTTGGTTTGGGATCTTGGAGCTACTTGCACAAGTGCAAGATGACAGATACAAGGTGGTTGGCGACATCATTTACTACAAGGAAAAAATCTATTTGGTACCCAAGTCCAAGTTGAAGGAAAGGATTCTGGAGGAAGATACTTGCACAAATATCGTTGACCCAACACCTGACGATCAACTTGATGGAAATGTGGGTTCTATTAGTGACCCTGCGAATGAGCAAGCTCTATCGGTGGTTGTTCAACTTCCTGGTGATGAGGACTCGACCGAGGATCGTTTGCATGAGAAATCTCTACAGTTGGTTGAATATGGAGTTTCCCCTTTGGCTGGGCATGTGGCATGCATGATGGCCACCTCTTCATGTGAGGGGCATCCTCATGGAAACAAGTTGTACTTGAGCTATGAGATTCCAGAAGAGATTGATGGGCATGAGGGTATAAAGGCTTTGGATTTGATCATCGAGGCATTTCAATGGGATCCTGATGACTCTAGGCATGGCCATGTTTATATCAAAGTGGCGTAGTGGAAGCTTGATGAATATTTACATTTCTCACCTACATCCAAGTGTGTGTACGTGATTATGATGCGACATGAAGACTTTAGTAGATACAACTATTGGTGTCTGCGCTTGGTTTGGGATCCTGGAGCTGCAGTGGGCAAACTGTTTGATGATGGATTGCTTGAGGGCAAGCAATCTTTGGGCGGTGAGGATTTGTAATGTCCCAAATTTTTAATAAAATATTTTAATTAGGTTAATTAATTAAATGGTCCTAAAAATTAAATAATATCATAAGGACGTATTTAATTAATTGATTTGATTAATAAAGGGCCCAAATAATAAAATAATAATTAAAGTTTGTCAGCCGAAGTCTTATTTGTAATCCTTCGGGAAACTTCCCGGAGGCCTTTATAAGGCTATCGTTAGCATCGTAGGAATCATCATGGATTAGATTTGACTTGTCTTTGTATTTCTGAAGGCTGAAGGTTGAGGAAGTGCACAGTTTTAGAGGTGAAAGACCCTCCCTATTCTATGTGCCGCAGTTTCGTTGGTTCAGTGCCACCCTATTCTGCCGTTGGAGATATCATCTCGAAATTTAGTGTTGTGTGCCATATTTGTTGAACAACTCCATTTGGATATTAATCTGTATCTGCTTGGCTCTTATCCAATGCATATGTAATCAAGCATTGCTATCCAAATATATATATATATATATATATATATATATATATATATATATATATATATATATATATATATTTGTGTCACTACATTTGGCAACGATATTCTGGGCTTTCATGTGATCTAATATTATATCGATGGATTTCTTGTCTTGCATATTGGTTCTCCGCATTATTGTTTGAGATGTTAACTTATATTACACTGAGAAACCTGGCGATCCAGCATGAAGGGAAAATCGATAACCAGAGGGGTGACATTCAACTTAGCGGGAGAATCCGAGTTTTCTCACCACCATACCGTACACCAAGACCTCCCAGAGATCATCGTACGGACACTCCAAGTAGAACTGCATGCCACCATTCACAGGATAGACACAAGATCATACGACTATGAATGATTAATGAGAGCTTTTGTGTTCTTTGCTATATCGTATCTTTGCTAAGTTACATACCCTGTTAATGTCTGTGCGTCAGTAAACTAGTCTACCCAGCGGGTAAACAACTCAGACTATGTTGGATTTCTAGATAATCAGAAATCAACACCAGGTTATATTTTTCATCTTGGATCTGGCCGTATTTCATGGATCAGTAAGAAGTAAAATGACACTTCTCTATCATCCACCGAAGCTGAATATCATGCTGCACAAGGAGTTATGTGCAAAGCAATCTGGTTACATCAAATACTAGCAGATATGGATATCCTAGAGCATCAGCCGCCAATTCTATTTTGCAACAATCAAAGTGTGTTGAAACTTGTTAAGAATCTAGTTTTTCATGAGCGCACATTGAGGTTGAGTGCCATTATATTCATGAATAGGTGATACAACACCACATCTAACTCCAATTTTGTCCCTCTGCTTTACAGGTTGTTGATGTACTCACTAAGCCTCTTGGCAAGGTGAAGTTTGAGTTCTTTCAGGGATTCATTTGTAGGCCTAATATATTAAGGGGGGGAATGTTAGCATAATAATACATTAGTAATAGCAGTACTTAGTTACGAGTTGGTTATTGGTTATCAGTTGCGTAACCAACCAACTACCTTTTTATGTTCTATTAATTTGGTAGTGATGTATCTATTCAGCATTGCAAAACAAACTTTACTCTCTCTATTTCTTGACTTTAGGTAATTGTGTGGAAGATGTTGTACATGCACTTTTTTCTTGTAGGAGTGTTATGAAATGAGAGAATGACAAACAAAGGAGCTATTGTCAATAGATGGGAAGAAACTAAACACCTTTAAACAAAAAAATCGAGAAAATGATTAAATTATTGTCAAGCATACCTTTATATGAACAAGTTAGAGTTTTTCAATGATACATAAAAAAAGATAGATACATTTAATAGTATATATCAAATCTTTTGTTTCCTTGCATAATATTGTAAGTGTAACCATTCAAT
This sequence comes from Chamaecyparis obtusa, assembly GCA_027943335.1. NCBI lineage: Eukaryota > Viridiplantae > Streptophyta > Pinopsida > Cupressales > Cupressaceae > Chamaecyparis > Chamaecyparis obtusa. The sequence goes on along the minus strand of BSBK01002292.1, from coordinate 274,200 downwards.
TTAATGGTGTATTCATAAAATAAAGTTTTCATTGAATCTTAATACTACTCCTAATTGTCAATGGTGAATAAAAAATTCATTGTAAAACCTAAAGGAATTAATGGGAGGTGAGATGAATGGTTGATGCAATATTGATTTAACACAGAGAGATCTTTACCTATAAGCATATAATAGTCCTCAAATAGCTACCTCAATAGAAAATCTTTTTAGTCATAATTTTAAGGAATAAACTTTTCCTTCAAGTTGCACCATTAAATGATAGAAATAACTAATAGAAAATCACTATATTAACCATTCTGTAATGATCATATGGGATTGAACTAGTTGTATGATGCTCTGACATGTCTTCTAATTATACATAGTCAAAGTCATCTGAAAACATATGAGAGCTCTAGCACCTCAATGGTTAGACATATAACACGATATTCCAATACAACCATAGATGAAAAGCATCCTATATATAATTATTATTCCATTTATCTTAAGACCATTAGGATACTCAACAAAAAAAAAATATAACTTGTATAGGTGTAACTATGTTCCTGGAATTCTATATGGAAGCTGTCCCACGAAAAGCAATCATGGCTATGAACTAGCCAATGGTACTACAATAAAAGCTTGAAATGTTGAAATTGCCTATATAGAGAAAGAGGTTATAATCTTTCCATTTAATATCATCATCCATTAGGCATGCTAACTCAATAAGGCATAAGGCAACTTATGTCTTTGTCAAACCAGCTGTGGAGCACTGAGGAGTAAAGTACTCCCTGAGAAGAAATCGACCTTGGGTGATTAACAACCTAACACGGTTACAGCGGCCATGCTATATCCGGAATTAATGTTCCATTCAAAGTTTTCGTTTGTTGCTTGACTTTTCTATTTTCATTCACAAAGACATTTTCGGTTCAACCTAGTTTTTGTATTGGTAGAACTGACATAGTAAAAGTGAATCATCAGAAAAAGGAAACATATAGTAATTCGGTAGACTGAAACAGGAAACATATATTAATATACAGTAACATAAAACCCATGAACTCAAACAAGGGCAGTTTTGAAATTGAAGCTCCAACATAGCAATTGCAGACAACAAACAGGACAAATCAAAACTTCCAGTTTTTCGTTACTTTTTTAAGTGAAGGGTAAGGAGAGGCAAACTGGAATCCGAGAGTAAATTTCAATGGAGTTATAAGTGAATACGTTTAAAATCTAGGTATTTTAAGAAAATCGGTCGTTCATATCACTATTCTTTTAAGACAGTATTTCTATTTTAAAGTTGTCCCCGCCTGTGGCAAGGACCTGGATGTTAAATATTCTTTAAATAATTAATTATATGACTATTATTATGCGGAGAGGCATTCTTCAGCTGCAGAGGGGTTGATCTCTTTAGCGCATTGTTCACCACAAAGATGGCTAAAAATAGTCTGTTTAAACCTTTAAATAGATTAATCGTAGCATACAGTCAGCTGTAGTGGGCAAATAGCGGACAATTTTCATTGTGCATGACAAAGATGGGTAAAAACAAGTTAAACTCCTTATATAGATTAAAACGTGTTACAATTTGTGGGATAGCAGAAGGGTGTTGAGAGGAGTGGGCGATGCAATTTAAATTTCATGTCTCTGATGATAAGTAATCAGATTGTTGACCAAAAGCAAATATCAGTGTTCAAAACCCTATTTTGGTGTTTTCAGAGGTGAGTTCTCATGCATCACATAAATGGTTTCTTTTCACAATTGATCTCTGAAAATCTGTGGGGAAGGAAAATAATTCTGTTAAAACAGTTTTTATCTGTAAGTTAACACAGATATTGTTATACACTTACTACAGGAGATGACGCTGCAGACGATATTCAGCTTGAAATTCGTGCATTGTTCCTAATCATCCCGTTATTTATCTCCTCCTTATTTAGCCAAGTCTTGATTCATTGTCTCTCTGGAAGGTTCAGCTTTAAATTTCTTTTCATTTGGTTTGCCACTATTTTATCATCTGCGGGTGATTTTTTAAAGAATATTTTAATAATAAATTTAGTGTTCTTTTTTCTTTCATGAAGAAAGCCAACAGAAAAATTGAACCACTATTTACAAAAGGGAAAACCACAGACAAACCAGGGTTTCAGGAATTAAGAACAAAAAAAATACATTCAAGCTGCTGGTGCCACATCCTGCCCCTTGCCCTGCAAATACCCACCATATTCCATGGCATAATCCTTCACTATGCAATCTTCAAGCGCGCATATAGGACAATTGAAATCCCCACAGAAAAGAGCCTGCAATTGTGACAAACCCATATAGGACTCAACAGGATCCAAATGGGTGCTAAAATTACCAATCCTGTGGCAATTCCTGTCACAGTAAGCTCCACCAAAACAGTAAATTTTTACCAGTTATTATCTGCGGTGCGAATCCCAAAATCTGTATCGAATCTGGTTCATTATTCCCTCCCACCATCCAGCCATTTCAAAACCCTAGAAACCCTAAAGACATGGATTTGAAACACTAAATACTTACAAATCTCTACTCAGATCTTTACTGTCTTTAATGCATAATAAATCTAATATTTTTTACTATTCTGGATGCATAGCAAGTCTAATATTACTAATAGTTTTTAGTGTTCTTGATGCATAGTAAATATAGTATTAGATAAATTATATTATGTTAATATATTTGTGCGTAATGAATATAAAAGTAACCATGCATTACCCCTCTTTAGTTCCTGCTTCATTCTTGTTTTTTCGATTTGAAAAATCGGGCCTGCCTGTCTAGTATATAAGAGTCCATAATTGTCAACTTCAAGTATTCTACTTTATCAACTAGGTAGATTCAAGTTTGACAGATTATACACGCAGAATATCTGATTGTGTAGATATATGTTTCCAAATCTTACTAGGTTCTATAAGCATCTTTGTTCTGATAATCCCCTGTTAATTGTTTCTCTCTTTATGGCAGACAATCGACGATTTCTCATTGTTTAAATCCGTTTCTCGGAATGCAAATTTCTAATTTGAACAAATTATTTAAAGTTGGCAGTCAAAACAGAAGTTTCTATTCAGTTGAATTAATAAAAGAAAAAAGGAAAAATAACATGCTTCTGACGAGTTGTTTGAGGGATACAACTCTTTTCTGTGTGTAATTCTCATAATTTTTTGGCTTGATTTATGAACACATGCTAATGTTTCTGTTGATGGTTCAAGTGCAGCGTTGATTCAAACCCTTGACATTCCTGGCTTTCTTAGCTTTGGCAAAAATTTCATCGATTTTATTATCATTGTTTGTTTCCTTTTTGGAAATTTTTCTTCTGTAGCTATTATTGAATTAGCTTGCAATCCAAAGTGTTTCTTTTGTTTTGCCAAATTGTTTTTGATAGAAATAAGCAGCAAGAGGGTGCTGGCCTGAGTAGAGAAGGACTAGAAGCACGTTAACAGCATATTAATCGCACTAGTCAGGTTGAGAAAATCAGCAGAGTCAGAGTGTCTAGTCTGCCTCTATCAAAAACAAACTTAAAAGTCCTATTCAAAAATAACGGACCAGAGTAGCTTAAACAGAAAGTAAATAACATATTATCAGTAATATGCCACACAGGGCTAAACCAGAGTCTTAAAGACTTAATCATAAAACAAGAAAGCAAAATATGAGACCTAGGGCCAACAGGCCCAAGCCAGAATAGAAACCTCATGGCACCAGCAGCAGCTAGGATCTCCCACCCAGACGTTTAGACATCAAGGTCGTGGCCCACTCTTCCTGTAGAAACAGGAAGAGGTCTTTGTTATCCTCATTGGCTTCCAATTTCCCACCGGCCATCTTCTCCTGCACATTGCACAGGGTCAGCCGATGCATGCATGACCTTGAGGGCAAATTTGTTCGAATCCGTAATGTAGACTTTGATTTTTGTCATGTCCTATTTGAGGCCGAGGATTTCATTATCAAGCTCATTGAACTTCTGTTTGAGAGAGCCTTTAAACCTGTCATTCTCCTCCATAGCCACATTAGTGCGCTCAGCACGAGGGGATTTGGTCTGTTGGGTATGGGGAGAGGGTGGGGGTGGGGTATTGCTGCAAGGCATATCATCCATCACCGGCGGGGGATTCAAGGGGGAAATGCTGCCAGATTTGGGCGAGTTCAAGTGCTCAGCTGAGGAGCCCTCAATCGAACCAGAGGAGGCAGAGGTGTCAATATCCTCTGAACAGGACTTGTCCTCAGACGCCGTTTCCCTGAGTCTTCTTTTGCATTTCTCAGGATTCTTGTTTTCTTTAATATCCAGGATGTTGCTTTCCAGCGAGTGGAGGAGGTAAAACGGGATGGAAATGAGATCCCTATTCCTAATGTGGTTGAGGAACGACAAATGATAATAATAAAAAACAGTAAATTTACCCTCAAGAGTGAAGTATTTCATAACAATGTGACACATCTTGTGCCAAAACTCAAGGAGCAGCTCACGGTTGAATCCTCCAGACTTTTTCACAGGCTTCTCACTTGGCTTGAATTACTGGTTGAGGCTGGTAACATCCGGTGTCCGGCTGGTTTTCTTATACTTTCTGCCCTCCATAGACAGTCTCGTCGCCTTCGCAATGAGCTCATTTATTTGGAAGTGTATGCCCCCAACCGACACCTTCCTGTTGTTCCAAGAGGACACAAATTGCTTGGAGATTTGCTTGTCATGGCCTCCCTTCATTCTTTCCATGAAGCCCTAAATACCACTGTCTTTACAGTAGTGAGTCAACAGAGGGTTGGAGGTGAATTCCTCATCAATTTTATCCGGCTCAATGCGCAAAGTCTTGCCACCCATATCAACCAGACTGGTATCCACCGCAGAGTTTTCCTGAAAGTTGCAGAGCCAAGCTTCGCAAATCAATGCATAAAATAGGGCATTTTGAGTTAACCGTTTTATGAGGATTTTCTTCATAAAAGGTAGAGGCTTGGTGGTTTTTGGGTAGTCGAGCTCCGTATAGCAAAATCCAGTGGATCTCCAAGCGTAATAATTAGAAATTAAGCCATATTTGCTATTAGTGTCCTTGGTAATCGAAATTACCTGCTGATGCGGACAACTATCCTGCCACACATACCCACGCAAAAGGTAATTATAAACCTTTATAATATTTTGCTCATACATAGTCATAACTACAGTAATCATCCAATTAAGCTAGCATGTAATCAAGGTGGGGCCTATAGCAATATTGGTGACAGCTTGGCTCATTTTAAACATTGTTAGTGTCGTGTTTTTCCCGCTCGATTAGTTGCTGGGTCTCCTTTGGTAGCACATTGACCTCTTCCCATTTAACAAGCCTAGCTTGCTTAAGCCCAATGGCAGCCATAGAATCCGCCACTGCGTTACCTTCCCTGTAGGTATGGAAAATAGTCGTGTTCTCGAGGTTGTTAAGTAGCTCCCAAATTTCCACTATTATGGTGTTCACACGCCACCCTGCACTCGACCTACGTTTGATAGCTTCCACAATCACTTTGGAATCCCCCTCGATCATCAGCAGTTTGATATTCATGGATATAGCAAATTTTATACCCCATAGAAGAGCTGCGCCTTCAGCTTGATTGACAGTACTGTTTTTGAGTAGCCCAACATAAGCCAAAAGGAAGTCACCATTGTGGTCTCTTAGCACTCCACCCCCACCCTGGGTAAGGATATTCGCCGCCCCATCAAAGTTTAATTTGGTCCATCCAATGGGCAGGGCAACCCATCGAGTAGCCTTCCGAGCCATCAACTTGGAGATGTCGAACCTAGTGAAGCCAGTCAACAGATTCCAATTATCGGCCGTTTTGATCTCCCAGGTAGAGGGGGGTGCCGAGGGGAGTTTCCAGTTAGCCGAGCCAGCATTCTCACATAGAAGCTTGGTGCCAAGGCAAAGAGAGGCCTCAGGCGGGGAATCAGTCTCCCTGAAGATCCTGTTGTTTCTTTCTTTCCAGATAGTCTAACAGATGTGCGGGGGAAGAAGCCGCCATAGGAGCCGGAGGAGAGGGTGATTGAAGGGGGATCGCCAACCAGTGAATTGGTGGATATCCTCACCTAGGACCCAGGGGACCCCCAATTTTCCAATAACTCCCTACCAAATACTAGCAGAGTATTCATAGTGTATGAATAGGTGGTTCATAGTTTCCTCCTCCTTTCTGTAGAGGACACATCTGCTGGCCAAGGAGAATCCTCTTCTTATGAGGTTGTCATGAGTTAAGACTTTACCATGCGTAAGTGTCCACTAGAAGAAATTGATTTTCGGAGTAAGGTGTGGAATCCAGACCTTATTCCAATCTCCCGGATTACTTTCCTCCTTCAGAAGAAGGTTGTACGCAGATTTAATCAAGAATGTCCCCGCTTGGGTGGGGGCCCAAATGATGGAATCCTGGCCAGCAATTCTAGGAATCCTGACATTCCCCAATGTTTTCATAAGCTCATTAGCCAAGTGCTCTAAATCTGGTCTATCCCTGATTAGAGTAGCAATATCCTTCCATCTCCCTTCAGACATGTAGTTGACAGTTCTGTTACCAAGGGTAGGCCTGAGGTAGTTCATGAGGGGGCCAAACCTTCCACTCATGGTAGTGCAATTCTGGATCCAAGAGTCATGCCAGAAATGGATGGATCTCCCATCCCCGAGTTGCCAGAAGATACCCTTGGATAGCATGGTTTTACATTTGCAAATGTTTGCCAAATTGTTACAAATAAACACACAACAGCATTATTGGTTGGATTGTCAATCTCTTCTTGAAACCTTCCAATTTACAGATTGCTTTAGATTCTTCATCTTTCTTTGTATGTGAATTGCAGGATTGGAGATGCAGATAAGCAACGACCAAGCATTTCCAAGTTCTGCAAAAGAATCTAAAGGATTTACCGTGAAAAAGATTTTATCTATTTTTACAATTTATTCTAGTTTTGTATTTCTTGGGCCACTCTGTTTGTTATCTATTTTTACAATTTATTCTAGTTTTGTATTTTCTTGGGCCACTCTGTTTCTAACCAATAGCATGCTTCATCTATGCTTTTATGATTTGCATGTATGTCCACTTGATATTATTATTTAAATATTTTTAATTTTCATGCATGTACACAGTGCCCGAAGGTCTGAACAAAGAAGGGAAGGCAGTTATGTTGGACAGCAGGGAGAGTAATTTCGTCATCCTGGTGAGTAGTTGTGGCAGTAAGCTTCATTATGATGTTGACTATTTCCGGTTTCCCATGTTGACTATAACCATTCATGTGTTAACGTCTTAATCTAATTCCTTGATTTTCTTGGAGACTTCTATAAAAGAAGACTTCTTTTTCCATTTATGGCTAATTAGAAATAGGAAATCACAGGCTTGTTGGCACATCAATCATTGTTTACTTGATGGTACATAGCTTTTTTAATTTTCTTTGCATTTAATTATTTAGAATTTTATTGGTTGTTTGTTAGATAGATTTGTAGATCTTAGACTTACTGGTTGGACAAAACTAGGATTTACAAATAGGTTAAATATTCGACATATAGACCAGATTATATGAAAATCTTTATTCCTCATATGATTGTGTTAGTTTCAGTAGCTTTGAGAATAAATAGAAAAAATGCAATTGAGTGTGGAATAATGAAAAAGATTTTGCGTCCCTATGCGGAATGTTAGTACATGTTCTTGGGAGTGAATCTGGAGCTTAAACGTTTGCAAAGTAAAGTAGCCTTGGATCACTTGGCACATTTGCACCCCTTGGCAAATTTGAATGACCTTGAAGCCTATATAGATTTTCACCATTTAATTCTCCATCAAAGTGAAAAGGGTCAAATGCCCATTATCCAATGCTTCTGAAGTGCATATTATTTAATTGCATTCATGTGCAGTAAAGGCGTCGTTCAACGTCTGGCAGGCTTAAGCGGAAAGGTAGCGGCATGGATCAAGCTGCGGGTAATTTTATTGCAGAAAATATTCAGAACATGTAAGTAATAAAAAAGCAAAATTTCTAAACAGGTTGTACACAATATGGTTATGCATGATGTTTTATTCTGTAATGTGGTGTTTTTGCAGCCTTGAAGGCAAGGAACTCAACTCTACTTGGCTGGAATTGCACAATAGTTTTAAGTCTACGAGCCTTCATGAAAATCTGTTGCGAGGAATTTATGCTTCACTCACTCTCTACTCTAGCTTAAGCAAGGACGTGGGCATTGATCAAGCTGGAGGGAACATTGATGCAGAAAACACACACAACATGTAAGTAGAATGGCGTTCAGTAAAGTTGACCCGAAATTTATGAACAATTTGGTTTATATGCTGTATTGTCTGTTTTGCAGCCTTGATGGTAAAGGTGTGGAATTTTATTCTGCTCAGGACACTTTTGAGTCCATGGGTCTTAAAGAAAATCTCTTGAGAGGAATCTATGCTTGTGGTAAGGGAGAACATGTAATCAACATTTGGTGCGCACTTGTTTCGTTTTGAACTTGTTGTGGGTGTGTGATGGTTTATGTTGATGGTTTATGGTTAGTTATGATTTATGTTGGTTGAGGGCGCCTAATGAGATCTATTCACACATGAACTTCAGGTTATGAAAAACCGTCTTCCATTCAGCAGAGAGGTATCGTTCCTTTTTGTCAAGGCCTTGATGTTGTAGGGGAAGCACAACCATGATCAGGAAAGAGTGTAACATTTTGTGTAGGAATTCTACAACAGCTGGACTACAATCTCCGGGAATGCCAGGCACTAATTTTGGCACCAAATCGAGATCTGGCAAAGCAAATAGAAAATCTTATGAAGGCACTTGGTGATTATCTACAAGTAAAAGTGCATGCTTGTGTTGGAGGAAGGAACATCAATGAGGATCTTCGTATTCTCCAATCTGGTGTTCATGTTTTTGTGGGGACACCTGCTAGGGTTTATGACATGCTGAATTGGCGTGCCCTGCGCTCTGACTATATTAAAACGGTTGTTCTTGATGAAGCAGATGGACTGTTGTCAGATGATCGGGTAATAATAGAGTTAAATTTCTAAATATTACTTGGATGCTAGGATAAGTCTTATCATGTGCCATTTTCAAAAACAGTCATTTGTTTTGATAATGAATTGATCTCCTTGTTCTGTCAGATACATGATATCATTCAGTTGCTTCCTCGCAAGTTCCAAGTTGGTGTTTTCTCGTCTACAATGCCTCCAGAAGCCATGCAGATTACAAGGAAGTTCACAAATAATCCAGTCTGTGTGAAGGGGGACGAACTTACTCTTGAGGGTATTAAACATTTTTATGTCAATGTAGACAAAGTGAAGTATAGGCTTGATACGCTATGTGATTTGTATGAAACGTTAGTAATTACACAGAGTGTGATTTTCGTCAATACAAGGAGAAAGGTGGATTGGCTCACAGACAAAATGAGAGCTCGTGATCACACAGTTTCTGCGACACATGGTGATATGGATGACAATACCAGAGATATTAGTATGAGAAAGTTTAGATCTGGATCTTCCAGAGTGCTGATTACGACTGACCTTTTGGCTCGAGGTATTGATGCACAACAAGTTTCTGTTATTATCAATTATGACTTGCCGATAGAACCAGAAAACTATCTACACCGTATAGGTCGTAGTGGGCAATTTGATAGGAAGTGTGTGGCAATTAACTTTGTCACCAGGGATACTGAGAAAATGCTTGAGAATATACAAAGATTTTACAATGTGGTAATTGAAGAATTGCCATCAAATGCTGCAGATTTAATCTAAGATGCTGCAGGTGATGTACATTTGTGCTATACAGTTAGGACTTTTGGGACGACATAATTTTTGGAGAATATGTTTAGTGTGGAGTTGTTACTTTGTGCGGGCATTTTAATTATAACTTTTGTAATAGCTAATGTTTTATGATGAACATCATATGTCAATGCTTTTTATGGCAGTACTCATTACACTTACCGATATACACTTCAATTGAATGTTACAAGGATTATTGCAGTGTTATCATGTTAAGATTTATTCTATTTCTGCAGATCCTAAATCCCAGATACTATGCATCTTGATCCACAAAATCTTTTAGGCTGTGTAATTTCTCTTTTATATTATATTATTGCAATCATTTTGTGTTTTCTATTTCTAGATATCTTAGATATGAGGTATCATGACCCAGAAACAGTGAATTCTCTTCTATATATTAAATTGAAAATATATAAATATTATTAAATTATATGTTTAATTTAAATTTAATCATTATAATTGAATGATAATCATGACCCAGAAACAGTGAATTCTCTTCTATATTTAAATTAAAAATATATAATTATTATTAAATTATATGTTTAATTTAAATTTAATCATTATAATTTTTGTTAAAGGTGTACGTGGCAGTGATGGGATGTATACCAATTGTATGGCTATAATAGCAGGTATGGAGGAGTGCATGGGATCTGTGCAGGAGGGGTGAGCATCCACCCATACAGAATCATATAGCTGGATAGCAGGGTGCCCTTCGCTTACGCATACCTTTGTGATTGTTCCGTACGTAGGTGGTGTACTTGCTACAGTATTCACACTACTGCTCTTACATCACCTTCTGAACACCTTCCATGGGCAGCAGGGGGATGGTGACTTAAAAAAAAATGTGAAAAAATTCAAAATAGTGATATAATAAGGTATTTATCATACATTCTAGAGTTACATTGAGGTTTTGTATTAAAAAAATACAGAAATTAATAATATTCTATTTGCTTTTCATTGTATATGTGTATTAAAAACATTAAATATTGATATTCTTTTAAACCAAATATTATACATTTATTATATTTTTAAATTTTATTTATTGTCTAAGGGTTTTATAAGTACTCCCTGAGCTGATTTTTATATATTCTGAATAGTTCATGTTTTGTAGGTACATTTCCTGGTTCGTATCTGTGCTGCCAACTTTCCACTCCTCATCCCTGCTTCCCACGCTTGAACAGCTACTCGATCATCCCATTTGTAGAAGATATCGGTTTATTGCTAAAATTCCAAAGAATGTAACCCTTCTAATTTGAGTAGTAGCCCCTTCCACGGGATCTGTCTTGAAAATATTTAAATACAAATATTTTGAAAATATTTTGTTTTCTAAAATCTACACATCCACTGAACTATTTAATTACTAAAGTAAATATTTTGAATAAAATTAAAGCGTTTATTGATGTTGAATACTGTAGTTATTAGATATATGTCATAGAAATGAAGAAATATCTTCAATTTATTTTAATAGGTGTAACCTAGTTTCATGGAAATATATCCCATGAGAGTAAATTATAGTTATAGGAACTTCCAAATGTTCAGTAAAGCGTTCATAATTGCAAACACTTAAATGTCATCCAATTACTATGATTAGAATTACCACTATCTTTGGTATGGTCAAAGAATTCAATAATAAAAATCTTGATATAATAGATATAAAGAAAGCCTCATATTGATGGAGATGAACCATCAAAAATCAATGACACAATCCCCTCAGCTAAGCAGAAGTTGGAAAACGCCCAGAAGAACAGTTTTCCACTGGAACTCCCAAAATAGCAGATGCTTCCGTGTATTTTGAGAAAACGTTCAAACAAACATTGGCAGTCCTTTAAGTCCCAAAATATGTGTTCAAATATCTATAAAATCATTAGTGAGTTTCAGATTTGACATATTTGGCAAACCAATTTATTTTACTTGATAATAAATACAGGTTCATCGACTTCAGATCTCTAATCATTATGATAAATAATTAATTTGCATTTGATATGTTTGCATGCACAATACAAGAGTAAGATTTAGTAGAAAAAAAATTGGTTTGTTTTTCATGAAAGAATCAATCATGCAAGCAGCTTGGACCTTATTTTTCATCATTAAAGTCATTCCTGACCGTACTTTTTTGGTCCTTCTGCAAAATTGCCTTTCTGCCTACAACTCGGTTTTACTTTTAATGTATAAACCACTGACAACTTGATTTATGGAAATCTTTTGATGAGATCAGGTTTGCCCTAAAGGACTATGGAAATATCATCTCTTTTAACTTTAACTACTTCAAGTATCACTCTCAAAATGACTTTCATCCTGTCAAGCTCTATGGATCTTTTAATGCATAAACATTTGGTTCAAACTTTTTCCCAAAATGACTTTCATTCTGTCAAACTCTATGAATCTTTTAATGAATAAACATTTGGTTCAAACTTTTTCCTTCCAATGCTCAAATTGATGGGAAGGTCTTATTTGATTAATTCTGAAATTCAGGTTTAATATATTTAAAATTTTGAGGCTATATTTTATACACTTCTGCTCAACTAGCTCTAACCTATTTGATAACCTCCCAAATGCCTATTACTCTACAAGAATTGGCAATGCTTGTCTGTATTATGATCATTCCAATACTCCAATCATTTGCTGATCTACTTGAAAGTTGGGATTTATAGTCAACCAAAAGATGAACAAATTTTAGGCTTTGTTGAACCAATCTACTAAATTATATCTAACCTAATTTAGCTAACTCTTGTTATCCTACGAAAATGGAATTCTACTTATCGAGGGATAAGTGCTAGTTGGCCCTACTCTTTGTTGGCATAACTGATGTAATTGATGATGTAATTGATGCAAAGATACTATGAGTATGTTTTGTCATGTGTTTGATGCAGGTATGATGATAGGATGATCAATTATAGTGTTGTTATTGATGTCAACTTAGTGGTTGTTAGTTGACATTGTTTTCGTTATGATGAGATATGTTCAAGAGGTTGGATCTAGAGCTATGGTAAGAGTTGGAGTGTGCAATCATGAAGGAAGACTAAGTGATGTCTACAAATGCTATATCCATGTCTGCATAAGTTTATCTTATGTGTGTGGTGAGTTATAATTGTTTGAAGGTTGTCAGGTAAATAGGAAGAACACAAAAGAATAGGTTGAAGCCAAGTTGTGATGAATGAAGGGTTGCAATGAATTTCAGTTGTAGCGATCCTTATGAGAGACTTAGGTGTGTCTCTGGATGTCTAATGCATGACTGCTACTGTTGGTGTAGATCGATAAGCAAGTTATGATCGGAAGAAGGTTGACAGTGCAACTACTAGATCAATTAGTGACAGGCAATAGGCAAATTGATTGGTTTGACAAACATATGATGAGCTATGTGGCATGGTCACATGAAAAGGTTGTTGACTATGATTAGAAGCTATGGTTGCGACTGCAACTTATTTGGATATCATGTAAGAAGGTATTACTGTAACATAAGTGGTTTCAAAATGAAGAGCTTATGTTCTTGAGCTACCGATGGTAGACCTTGAATCGGTGATCGGTATGGAAGTGGCGATGAGTAAAGTTATGTTAGTCATGATGTGGTGACATGTCCCAATGATCAGAGGTGATGATCTGACATCACATTGTTTGATGCTAGCATGTGGAGATAGAAGAAGCATGTGTTTGGTCAAACTATGTTTGACCCCTTGACACAAACTTTTATGTAAATCATTGTATTGGCCAACATAGTATAGAAAAATTGTTTTGTACATCGAGATTTGTGTATTGGCGCATTATGTTTAAGTGGGAAGTTTGAAAGGCAAATTGTAAACCGTTTAGGGCTTGATTAAGGCGGAGGAATGATAAGTTAAATACATAATGGATGAAGTTTAAATTTAAGTGTGTTGATCATGTGTTGGGCAAGTGCGGTTATAAAGTGCAGGTTGCGATCAAGCCAGGGCGGAGTTAAGTGTGTTGAAAAGAGATTGTGTGCTTTAGTGGATCTGATCAAGCATAGGTAGTGTTTTTCTACATATCAGTCTTTCTATTGTTCCCTAACAGTTGCAACGGCCAAAATCCCTTAATCGGGTGGATCCTAATAGGTCCTTATTGTAAATCTTTTAATAGGGTGACACATTAGTTGTGTCTAAAGTCCTTTAACAAGGCTGCCCCTAATAGGGTAAAGCTCCTAATAGGGCTAGAGGTAAATCCCTTAACCGGGTGACACCTAACAATGTCTGTGTAAACTCCTAACATGTTTAAGCTCCTCACATGACGTACTTCAGAAGAGTGCATCATTTAGTGGGTACTAATTCCCACCGTGGTTTTTCCCAAATTGGGTTTCCACGTGAAAAATTTGTGTTGAGTGTTTCATTATTTTGTGGATGTGCTTATGTGTTTTAAGTCTTCATTTATTTCTATAAAGTTAATCTTGTGATTGCTATAATAAAGTTTAAGAGGTTGAAAAGTTGCATAATTGGTTGATTGCTGATTCACCCCGGTCCCCTCTCAGTAATTTGATCTCTTAGGACTAACAATTGGTATCAGAGCTAAGTTCCCTATAAGAAGCGTAACTGCTCGGGAAAAGATCCTTGAGACAGATATGAATGGTTTAAGATATAGAAGACAACTTGAAGAAGTTGAAGATAGGCATGAGAAGGAGCTTGAGAATGTAAACAAGATGATCAATGAGTTGCAAGAAAAATCGAAGAAGTCACTTGCAAAAATAAGAGAACTTAGTGAGCAATTGAGTGAAAGCCAAGACTATATTGATCAACTATCTGATGGTAGTGGATATGAGGAATCTGAAGCAGCCATAGAAGCCTTGTCTCAAGAGAATGAAAAACTGTACAAGGACAAGAAGAATATCAAGAGAGAAATGTAAGCTTTGTCCATTAAGTTGTATAAAAAAATGGAAGCTAGGAAAGCTACAGAAGAAGCTAAGAAGATGGCATAAGATACCCTATAAGAAAAAGTGGATAAAATTCTAGATCAGATCAAGAAGTTGGTACCTTGAAGAAATATCTTCATGAGACCAGAGATGAAATGCAATATTTAAGAGGTGATCTCAACAATCTTGTAATGCCCAAAAATTCGGGCCAAAACCCAACCAACAAATTTTTTTTTAAAGGGATAATAGTGTCAAGTTATGTTGCTGGCTAACAGGTGTCAAAGACAATAGTTCGTAAAGAGTCTGAAGAACCAATTCTTTACAACGTTGGTTCCCAAGGGTTACTAGCTGATTAAGTTTTAACAAGGGATTCTATCTAGGTGGAGAAGTTGTAGACAAAGTTAGCCTAACATTAAAGTTTGTTTATGGAGGAACAAATATAAATTTAACTATATAGATGTCGAATGAGTGAGTCTATAGGCAACATTATGCTACGTTGAGTCATAGGGTTCAATTAAAAGAATGTCGTGATACTAAACCATATGAATATATAATTATCAAATAATGGCTTGTCCAAACCCTTGTATACGAAATTTAGTTACAATCTAACATATTAATTTGAAAAGAATAATCTCATTTTGCTCATCCATAGGAAGCATAACGCTACCCCATTATAACATTAAATGTCCACATAATGTATATTCATATTCTTCTTTTACAATGTTAATTTTATTAGTAATTATTGCATTAGTACCATAAAATATCGTCGTTACAAATAACACATAACAAAGTATTAGGTGGTACTAATTATATTAGTTACCATTTAATACATTTATTAGTGCATAGAAATATTTAATTAAAACCTAAAATTAGTGCTTACCCTATAATCACAAATAAATAATCACTAATAAATAATTTGCTAAATTATAATTGTGTTGATTAACCCAATTATTAAATAATATTCAATAATTAATATTAAATATAAATTATTAAAAATTATACAATAACTAATGTTAAAACAATTAACAAAGCATTTAATAAGGATTATTTAATTCAATTAATAGAATTTCTATTATTTATTTATCATGACATTCATTACAAAATAAAATAATAAAACAACTCACTAAATTCCCTAAGCTGTCTTATTAACTACTAACCTACTCATTAAACCTAAACACCCTACTTACTCAAAACATCACATCCTAAAGTGGGCACAAATCTAGGAGGAGAATGGAGTGAGGACAAGACCTGAGGGTCCCACCACACATGATGTAAATTTTTGCAAGTTTCAAGGGCAGCAAAAGGGAAGGTTATTAATTTAAGCTCATGCAAGTCAACAAGGGGTACACTACTCATTCCAACATGCAGTACAAGTGGGGAATTACACATGGCAAGGAGGAAGGCTATTTAATTACTAAGACATGATTCCAGCAAGGTTACTTTAATATTGCATCCACTTGCTTTCCATATCCTACGCAGGATTCAAGGGGGGAAGTGTTTAATTAATTTTTTATTTATTTAAATAAAGTAATATAAGGATGGGTAGATTGGAGGGGTGATGAAGGGTGCTCCCCTTAATACCACAAACGCATAACAGAAATAGAGAAACAACAACAATATGCAAGAACAGAAAATTGGCTTCTTATTATCTCCACAAATGTGGAATTACAAACTTTCAGAATTACAATATGTAAAGCCACATGGGCATTCCCTTACAATATTCTGTAGGACAAAGCCTCGAACTATTACCCAGAACTATTCTGAACTGCCTAAGACAATAATACAGCCTTCCTTTATAGGCAATTTTTCCACCGCCTAGGAAGGTTCCAGAATTTTAGCTAATAAGGCCGACCAAACTTAGAATTATTTTATTTTACATTTTATTACATCATAGTCGGCTCAAGATAACCTTTGAAACCCAAACATAAATTTTGAAGAAAATTATTTTCTGCCATTTCAGGTGGCCCAACTTCCGAAGACCATAAGTCATCACCAGTTGACCAGATCGGCTATTATAACCCCATTTCGAAAATGCCACGAAGCGCTCTATAGGCTTAACCAGCACAAGCGCTTGTCACCCAAATTTTTGACCTCATCCGGGGCCTCTAAAGCCTTCAAAACTGAGTTCAAAGTTTCTGTACCCTGCTGCCAATACCAAAAATCTTCAATATCTTCCAACATACACTTGATTTGGCAATGAAACTTTACTGGCAGACTTATATGACCAAAATGAACCTCCAAGAAAGAAATCAGATCATTCTGAGCACATACGAAAATTACCAAAAATAGTAACTTTCCATAAATAGCAGCTCTGCACAAAATAGTCCTTATTGAATATAAAAACATAAATATTTTTTTTGGGTGATGGAAGATTGCTCTTACACCCAGGATGCTCCTGCATCAGACACCCAAGGTAATTTGAGAAGTGACCCTATCACGACTCAGGTGTGCAGAGGAAAACCAAGACGGCTAACCTCCTCCTGTGTCAACCATGATGAATCTTCAACAGGTTGTCCTTTCCACTTGACCAGATATTCTTCATATGTCCTGTTCCTTGTGCTTCTACCAACACGACTGTCCAGTATATCTTCGATCTTCTTAATGTCTGAACTAGTTGCTAGAATACTCCACTGTGCTGCTGTGATCTCATTTTCAACACCTCCTTCATGATACTCTGTCAGATCTGAAATGTTAAACACTGGTGAAATATTTAGCTCAGTAGGCAATTCTACCTCATATGTGTTTCCTGAATCATGTTTCTTCAGTATCCTACATGGTCCAAACTTCTTCATTTTCAGCTTGTTATATGTACCAACTGGAAACCGCTCCTTCCGCAAATGAACCACGACTTCATCACCAACCTGAAATTCCTTATACCTCCTTTTCTCATCTGCCTTAGCCTTATACTGTGCGTTCATCTTGATAATATGCTTCCTCACCTCCCCATGGATGTTCTTCAAGTGTTCTGCAAAATCCTCAGCTTCAGCACTACTTATTTCTCTTTTATCTATCTTCCTCAATTCAGATGCATTTCTTGGACTACTTCCATATACAATCTAGAATGGTGATTTACTAGTGCTCCTGTTGACAGAATTATTGTATGCAAATTCCGCCTGTGGTAAAATCAAATCCCATCCTATTGGCTTATCTCCAACCAAACATCTCAGCAAATTTTCCAAACTCCTATTCACCACCTCTGTCTGTCCATCAGTCTGTGGATGATGTGATGAACTAAACTTCAAATCTGTCTTCAACTTCTTCCACAATGTACGCCAGAAATATCCAACAAACTTAGTGTCCCGATCTGAAACTATGGTCTTTGGCAAACCATGAAGTCTCACTACTTCTCTGAAAAATAATTCTACTACATGAACAGCATCATTAGTTTTCTTGCAGGGAATGAAATGTGTCATCTTTGAAAATCTGTCAACCACCACAAAAATTGAATCATGTCCCCGCTGAGTCCTCGGTAAACCAAGAACAAAGTCCATGCTAATATCCTCCCAAGGCTTCTGTGGTACGGGTAATGGCTGATACAACCCAGTATTCTGCTTCACTCATTTCGCCATCTGACATACTCTGCAACTCTGTACAAACTTCTTCACATCTTGCTGCAACTGTGGTCAATAATAATTCTCACTAACCAAACCAAGGGTTTTATCACGACCAAAATGTCCAACCAATCCTCCGCTATGCTTCTCCTTGATGAGATTCTCCCTCATAGAACTTCATGGAATGCACAACTGACTCCCTCTGAATAGCATATCATCCTGGATGATGAAATCCAACCATTTCGTCCTGTCTAGAGTAACAGGTTCTGTACAAGCTTTCCAAGCTTCACCAAAATCAGGATCCTTTGGATACAAATTCTTGATTTCCTTGAACCCAACCACTTTAATCTGCATTTCTGTCAGCAATAGTTGCCTTCTGCTAAGAGCATCTGCAACCCTATTAGACTTTCCACTCCTGTGTTTCAAAACAAATGTATAACTTTGCAAAAACTCAACCAATTTCAAATGTCTTTGATTCATTTTTCCTTGACTATTCAAATATTGCAAAGCTTGATGATCAGTATACAAAACAAACTCCTTAGGAAGTACATAATGTCTCCACTTCTTTAATGCCTGAACTATAGCATAAAATTCCTGATCATAAATAAAATATTTCCTCTTGGCATCATTTAACTTCTCACTGAAATAAGCAACAGGTTTACCTTCTTGGCTCATAACAGCTCCTATTGCAGTACCACTAGCATCACAATCTACTTGAAACACCTTATTAAAATCTAGAAGTGCTAAAAGAGGTTGTTCTGTAACTTTTTGTTTCAACAATTGAAAACTCTTTTCTGCCCCATTAGTCCACTTAAACTCTTTTCTATCCCCTCTCATTGTTTCAGTCAAGGGTCCACAAATACTGCTAAAATTTTTGATAAAATTTTTGTAAAAGCTAGCTAGACCATGAAAAGATCTTACCTGAGTAGCACTCCTTGGAGTAGGCCATTCAAGGATAGTCTGTACCTTCTCTGGGTCCATTTTTAAACCTTCTCCTGAAACTACAAACCCCAAATACACCAACTCTTTCTTCACAAAACTGCACTTCTTCAAATTAATCAACAATTTCTCTTCTCTCAACTTCTCAAATACCATACGAATATGCATCATATGCTCATCCAATGTCTTACTAAAGATCAAAATATCATCTAGGTAAACAATGACAAACTTACCCAGAAATTATTTCAGAACCTCATTTATGAGCCACATGAAAGTGCTCGGTGCATTGGTTAGCCCAAAAGGCATGACTAACCACTCATATAGTCCTTCCTTTGTCTTGAAGGTAGTCTTCCATTCATCTCCTTCTCTGATCTGAATCTGATGATATCCACTCTTCAGATCTATCTTTGAGAAATACACAACTCCACTCAAACAGTCCATAATATCATCCATTCGTGGCAATGGAAACCTATACTTGATTGTGATCTTGTTTATTGTCCTAGAATCTGTACACATCCTCCATTCTCCATTCTTCTTTGGTGCTAATACTGCTGGTACAACAGAGACTCAGACTCTCATGGATCAATCCTTTCTGTAACAGTTCATGTACTTGTCTGTTCAACTCCTCACTTTTTGCAGTTGTCATTCTGTGTGCTGCCTTATTTGGAAAACTCGCTCCTGGGATCAAATTCAGCTGATGGCTGATCTTCCTGACTGGTGGTAATCCATCAGGCATGTTATCGGATACAATATCCTGAAACTCATTCAACAAATCTGCAACTTTTACAGGAACATCTTCTACTTCCTCTTTACCAGCTTTTGGAATTAAAGCGAAACATACATGCTCATGCCTCATACCATCTAGAAAATTTCTTCCATCAACCAAAGTTATCCTTGCATTACCACATACCTTTTCTTCAGTCTCCTTCAATGGTTTTAGCTTATGTCGCACTTCATCCTTTGTCAGGGAATAGGTATTCGCACGACCATCATGTACAGCACATCTGTCAAACTGCCATGGTCTACCCAACAACATATGACATGCATCCATAGATATGATATCACACAATACCTCATCTTGGTATCCGCCAATCTTGAACTTCACCAGGCATTGTTCATTGACCATGACCTTGTGGTCATCCTGTACCCAGGCAATCCGATATGGATGTGGGTGTTTCTGTCTCTTGAGCTTCAACTTTGTCACCATCTCTTCTGACACCAAATTGTCAGTGCTTCCACTATCAATAATCACATCACAACATTTACCTTCACACTTGCACCTGGTGCGAAATAGGCTCCTCCTTTGCTCAGGTTCATTCTCACCACTCAATAGGACTCTTCTGTTAATCAACGTTTCTCCTCTTTCAGCATCTTCAGAATTTGATGATCTAGCATCTTCATCTACATGTGCAACTCTGGCCTGGCCTTCATTTCTCATGTCTATTCTGCCTTAGCACTAAGGACATTCAAATGCCCTATGACCTTCCTCTCCATAGTGAAAACATGTTCCACGGAAGCCACCTCTTCCAGATCCTTGTCCTCTTCCTCTTCATCTCTGATCTCTATTATTCTGATCCTAGAAGCGATTGGAATTATTTCCTCGCTGATTCTGACTGCTACTGGCCTCATCCTTCTTTTTCGGATCTTCATTTCAGCCACCATATGACCATCCACCAGATCGTCCACCGCAACCTCTTCCGTTTTGTCTGCTCTCAAAATGTTTGTTCAGCTTTTCCTCTACTTTTAGGGAAAACTGGTATGCCTCTTCAATACTGTTCGTTCGAACCAGATTTAGCTCCTCCTAAATGCTTGGCCTTAACCCATTAAGGTCTCGGACAACTTTCTCCTTATCAGCTTCCGCATGGCCTGTTCTGATGAGAAGTCGATAGAACTCCTCTGTATACTCCTGAACAGATCTTCTTGCTTGCTTCAAACTCTGCATTTTCTTCAGTAGGTCAAGCTCATAATCAACAGGAATGAACTGTCGCTTCAATTTATCCACCATCCGATCCCATCTCGTGATTTTCTCCTTTCCCCTTCTATTTCGCTCCAACTGAATTTCTTGCCACCATATCTTCGCATGACCTTTCAGTCTAGCCTTCGCAAATTTGACCCTATAAGGATCCTCAAAATCTTCATACTCAAAATATTCCTCACATTCATTGATCCAGTCGATCAATTCTTCTGGGTTAAGATTTCCAGAAAATGTAGGAACCTCAATCTTAGGTCTTTTCCCAATCTTAGAAATGGCTCGAAAAAGTCTTTCTTCCTCTTGGTTCATAATTTTGACTTCTCCTTCTTGATATTCTTCTTCAGCTTCATCCTCGCTTTCATCTCTGACATTAAGATTCATTCCTCTACGAATTTCTTCTTGCAATGCTCGCACTTGTCTCTACAGTGCCCTAACCTCAGGTGTTACAACACCAGCTCTTCCGCCACGTTCCTTTCGTGGAGGCATTTTTTTGCGATGCGTGCTGAAACCCTAACCACGGTCCTAGTGCAAACTGCCTCACAGTCGGTGATCTGTTTACACACTCAAGAACTCCTTCTTTGATACCACTTGATGAAGGGTGCTCCCCTTAATACCACAAACGCATAACAAAAATAGAGAAACAACAACAATATGCAAGAATAGAAAATTGGCTTCTTATTATCTCCACAAATGTGGAATTACAAACTTTCAGAATTACAATATGTAAAGCCACATGGGCATTCCCTTACAATATTTTGTAGGACAAAGCCTCAAACTATTACCCAGATCTACTACCCAGAACTATTCTGAACTGCCTAAGACAATAATACAGCCTTCCTTTATAGGCAATTTTTCCACCGCCTGGGAAGGTTCCAGAATTTTGGCCAATAAGGCCGACCAAACTTAGAATTATTTTATTTTACATTTTATTACATCATAGTCGGCTCAAGATAACCTTTGAAACCCGAACATAAATTTTGAAGAAAATTATTTTCTGCCATTTCAGGTGGCCCAACTTCTGAAGACCATAAGTCATCACCAGTTGACCCGATCGGCTATTATAACCTTATTTTGAAAATGCCATGAAGCGCTTTACAGGCTTGACCCACGCAAGCGCCTGTCACCCAAATTTTTGACTTCATCCGGGGCCTCTAAAGCCTTCAAAACTGAGTTCAAAGTTTCTGTACCCTGCTGCCAATACCGAAAATCTTCAATATCTTCCAACATACACTTGATCTGGCAATGAAACTTTACTGGCAGACTTATATGACCAAAATGAACCTCCAAGAAAGAAATCAAATCATTCTGAGGACATACAAAAATTACCAAAAATAGTAACTTTCCATAAATAGCAGCTCTGCACAAAATAGTCCTTATTGAATATAAAAACATAAATATTTTTTTTGGGTGATGCAAGATTGCTCTTACACCCAGGATGCTCCTGCATCAAGGGGGGTCCCACTAGCTTACATAGGGTAAAGCAGACTTTATGACATTGTTTAGCAAACTTTATATTAATAGGAATTAGTGTCTAATAGTTAGGTTAGGCTAGGAGCTTAGACTTAAGTTAATACTAATCAGGAACATAATGTAATGAAGTAGAATATTCTCTATGGTATGGGAATAATGTTGTTCCCATACAAATTCCAGAGAGTAATTTGCTCTAGAAAACTGGAAAATGTCATTGTAAGAAACTATGGTTTCTCCTTCCTTTCTTTGCTTGCTTATTATTTCTTTGATCCATTTAAATGCATAGATTACTAGTGACTAAACTAAGGAGATTTGTAGGTTGAATATATTAGTTGTTATAGAAATTCCACATAGTAATCCAATATTTCACTTGTTCATTGATATATACTACAATTTGAAGAGATTTAGAGGTGGTAATGTTGTTCTCATCTCAAGTAGTTTCTATTGAGTTTGAAGATTGTCTAAGGTAGGATAGAATATAATGAACATAAAAAAGTTCAATCAATACATTAAGAGATTCCCAATATTCATTTCAATGAAATTTCTTCCTTAAACAATACATTACTTCTTCTTTATCAACTTGGATAAACATTTAACATGAGAGATTTACACCTTCATTTCAATTAAGTAGAATGCATCAACATGATAGCAAGGAATCCTTATTTACATTTCAACCAATGAAATAACATTTGGTAACCATACATGAATGATAGTATCTAAAGAACATGATTTTCTCAAATACATTTACACATTCAAATTTACATATACAAGCCCTCTTGAGGACTTTCAAAGGACAATAATATACAAATTTTTAACTTCATCCTTCTACAATAGAAATACAAGCATATTTTACAAGCTCCTCAACTATGGGAGTTACATATACAATCATCTTGACAAACTCTTCAACTTCCAAACTTTGCACCTTTGAGCTTCCAAAAATCTGCAAGAAACCAAGACAAAAAGAAGACCATGGGAAGCTCACCTCCCATCCTAGGCCTCTCATGAGGCCACCCCCAAGCTTGGGGAAACCACACCGAATGGGATACACACACTCAAACACAAAATACTCACAAGATAACATAAATTGCAAACCCAAATTCTCTCAAGGGTGAAACTGAGAAATTCCAAGAACTCCTTTTGTGGGGTGTGGGTGGACAACCCATGGAGACAACCATTGCATGAAAACAAGGCCACACATGGACCCAAATAAACACAATATCAAAACAAGGCTCACATGGCCAATTTTTCCTTCTTTATACCCCCAATGCCTCATGGGCTAAAATGCAAGGTTACTTGGGGAAAACACTCAACCCAAGTTTCATCTTTCTCCACACATGGAGGAGACTCTACACATGGAGTTTCCTCCATTTCCCACACCCCCTCTTGGTTGCTCTTCCCTCCCATGGGTGGGTGAACCAAGAGCATACAACCCAAATCCAATGACAAAAGAAAACACAAAGATGCTTTCTCTCACCATGACCAACCATGGGGAGCCAAAGGAGAAACATAAACTCATACATTCTCTACAACAGGAGTGAGAGAAAAATTCCAACCTCAAGTCCAAATGCAAAATGAAGGTGAGTTGAGCCCTTTTCCCAATTCCAAGCTTTCTTCCTCTAACTTTTGGTGATCTCTAAAGATAGAGAGTGGGTGAACAACCCCAATGTTCTCCAAAATTCTACTAAAAGGATCTCTAACCCAACTCCCAAAATCCTAGGGAAAGGCAAGCCCTCTCATTGGTTGACAAAACCCCAAACCTTACACACCTCTCTCCTCATAAAGGTGGTCCTTGGAGGTGGGTGACCTAGGACTTCTCCAAACAAGGAAGATGGTCAAGAAAGTACTTTTTGGGCCATATGATGAGATGCAATTTTCGCTCAAGATTAAATATGCACTTTTGGAAGGGTCAAAAAGTCAATCTTGGGCTTCTCCCATGTTGAAAATACCCCTAACCCATAGGTACATGGAATGGGTTAGCTAAAAATGCATAAAACCACTCCCTAAGGCCACTTTTAACCCTCTAAAACTCATGATTAAGATTAGGTACAAAAATGGAAGATGGGGACTTCATTATGGGGTCCTATGACAAGTGGGTGTGCTTAGGATTTCCCCCAAAAGGCTTCTAGAATGTGCTCTCACTCAACCACATGACATACCTTGCTAACATTAAACACAAGTGTCAAGAGACACTCACAAAATCAACTTTACACACAAGGTATGTTTAAATTGTCGCAACACATAACACTTCCTAAACACACATATCCAAACCACTGTTACAAATAAAATACTTTACAATGAGGCCTCGGGTCTCTTCATAGACGGGGCCTTGGCTTAACTGATTGCACATACATTCAATGTGATTTCCCCAAATATAATTCCATGGTCCTTCCACCTGCAAAACCTTAATGCAACATCAGTAATTCAAGGAAGAAACCAATATAATTAAATATACAAAATACATCATCCCTACAATAATCCCAATCCAACTGCATATGATCATATAGGGTACATTAATCAAATCAATACACTTTCAATTGCATAATCCAATGTCATAATTCAATTGCATCTCTAATGCATACTAATCTCATAATTCAATTGAAATCATGATCATCAATAATCTAACATCATCATAAGGTAGTCATCAATTACTCATAACATCAATGTAGTGAAGATGTCTAACATGATATTCATTTGCAACATAGAATTCAATTGCATTCTTACAATCACTTTCTCATAATTCATAATTCAATGCATTCGTCTAATCACTTTCATATAGTGCATAATTCAAATGCATATAATTTTATACACCCAAGTTATAATTTCTACCGCATAATCAAAGGCACATAAAGTACAATGCCCTCATATAGATCATAGTCCAAATACAGGCTTGCAAACATATAGAATACATTCATTATTTCAATTCAATTCAATCTACATAATTCGATTGCATAACTCCATAGTACTCCTAATCCCAAAGATTCTCAATTTTCCTTAGCATAATTTTTAAGATAAATCGATGGTTCAAAATCGGTAAGGGGTAACCATAATAGTTGGGTCCTATAAAATTCTTATCACAAGTATGATTAAATTTCCTAATCTAGGAAAACAAAATGTAGAATAATCCTATTAGACTAGGATCTAACAAATCCTTGTTCAGGGTTCTAATAATATCACCAAAACATCACTATGGTATAACCGTATAATACATCATCAAAACATTACTCATCCTCCTCGTAGGAGTTACTAGAATCATCACATCAACTATTAATTTAATCCAAGATAAACTTATGACTTAACACATAACTAAATTGACATTTACATCTCGACTTCTTGAATCTAATCTTTTCGACAAAAGTACTCAATGGAACCTTAATAGTCTAGCTGGATCTATGATCTGTAGGGTAACATACTGCATCCAAGATTCACTTACACAATTAATAACCCAGAGATATCACCTCTATCATTGTGACACTAAGTTGATAGGTACTGATATGTAGGTACAATATATAGGTCTATCCCGAGGTACGATTCTGTTAGGGATTTACCAATCATCTAGATACTACAAAACCCCTTAATCCTCCGACATTGAAGTGTCGAGGAAAAGGTGGAAATGGGGTGGGCCTTACAAATCTAATGATGAGCAATGAAGATTTGATAAGAGAGAATGAAGGCCTATGTAAAGAGAAGAAGAGATTGCAAAAATAATTGGATTATGCAAATAAGTTGTTGAAGAAATTTAATGAGGGTTCTGAGAAACTTGACAAGCAACTAAAAAGTCAAAGGAGAAATAATGACTCAATCGGTCTAGGTTATAGGAGTCAGACTACTTTTGAAACTGGTGAATCATCTGAATCCAGGAAGCCCAATCAAGATGAAAAGTCTCCACCCAAGGTGAACAAGAAAAGTTATGGTATGAAATCTTACAAGCTAGTTTGTTTTAATTGTCATAAAGTGGGACATGTTGCAAGAGAATGTAAGTTTAGACCTATTACCCCTAAATGTTCAATTTGTCATGAAGAAGGCCATACTGCTAGAGTTTGTAGAAATAAACTTAATATGTTTAATGGTCATTGTTATATAACTCCATGAAGTATGGTCATAGAGCAAGTGAGTGCAGGACTAAGATGAAGAATCGGGGTTCATTTGTGTATTGGAAGAGTTCTTATCATAATCAAAATTGGTAGAATGTTCAATGTTCACATTGCCACAAGTATGGGAACATGTCTATTAATTGTAGATTGAGAGAAAATAGAGGTAGTTTTGGACCTTGGAGATCAATTGGGATGGAATGTTTCCAATGTTATAAGGTTGGAATCATTGCAAGATTTTGCAGGTCAAGGAATAAGGAAAACCAACTAGTGAATAGGCATGATAATGATAAAGGTAAGAAGCCAAAAGATGTCGATGAAATTAGGAAGTAGATGAAGACAATGTGGGATACGGAAGGTGAAATCAATTCTTATGAATTGATAGAGAGATCCACAACAAAAGGTGTGGAGAATTCACCAGTAAACTAAGCATGTTTTGGCTTAGGTGGAACAATTAAGGTCAACTCAATATAAGACCCTTGAGAAGAATGTGTGGCAAAGTTTTATCTGCACACTTAGATGTATTATGATGTATTGAGATATGAAGTATTTTGATGTGATGTAAATTTTGGCTGCATTACATGGAGTATTGCCTATTAGTAATTAGTTTGAAAAGTTGAGAGGTGCATAGTTATACTCAATCGGTAATTGGAAGTACATAAGAAAAGTAAGGAACTCACCATATTGAAGGGATTTAAAAATAGGAGGCATAGTAGATAAAGAAATAAAAGTTATTGTGCAGTGCATGTAGGCACATCTGGTGTTGTAGGTGATAATAATGAAGATGTTGAAGTGATATCTTCAATAACCAGTTAAAGATCCTATTGGTAGACAATCAAGAAACAAGTGCAAGAGTTAAATAGGAAAAGGTCATTTTATCAACAGAGTTGCCAAGTGAAGAACAAAAGAAATATTGTTAAGGATGATATGCCCAAGTCCTCATAGTGCATGAAAGCATTTGAACTAGTGAAGGCTACTCGAAAGAGATAAAATGAAAAAACACAAAGAGAAAAGGATGCAGCTAAGAGTGAACTGAATCAGTTGAAGGCTAGGAAGAGGTTAAGACCACATGGAAGAAGTCCATAGGTGTTAGTTTCTCTATGGAGAAGACTATCACATTTCATATGAGTAAGGTTGGTTTTGCTAAAAAGATTTTAGATAAGGTTAGTAAATGAAGTATTTCAGTCAGATTCAACACGTATTTTGAAAAAGTTTAGTATGAATAAGTTAAGTGTTATTTGAGTTACATGGTCAAATTCCTATGTCTCTGTATTTAGTAAGATCAAACCAATATTCAAGACATAGAAGAGGTTGTTAAGTTTGTCAACTGGTGTGACTCAATCAATACATGGTGTGACTAAAGCTATGTTGAAAAGATTGTTTGGATTGAAGGAACCAGAGAAAGAAGAAGTGCATGATATTGAAGAAGAACTACCATAGATGGAACCTAAATTCATACATTGAGGAAATGATAAGATCACATTTGGTGACATTTCTGGTTCTTATGCTTCTAAGGAATCAATTGAGGTACTAGATATGTCAGGAATATTTGGTCAAGAAATGATAACTGGTGATTGATTGATTGTTGAATACACCTATCAGCGTGGAATCATTGTAGGTACTGATAGATGTTGCAACTAGAGGAGATGAACAAAAGTTGAACAGGTGCATACTAATGTTATGAAAATTGAAAGTGCAAAGGACATGCAAGTACAAGTAGAGGAAGATACTTCTAATAAAGATAATGAGCATGAATTAGTTGTGCATATTTTAATGGTATCAATGATAATGATAAATTGGCCATTTAAGGACCTATTGATACTTATATTCTAATCTTATGTGATATGATTGAGATTTATACTATTTTGAAATCTAAGGCTAAGAATAAAGTGGTTATAGGCACAACGGAAAGAAGGTCAAGTTAGCAAGAGATGTATTGGTAGATCTGGTACTAGAGGTTGAGTATGAGGTTGATTGTGATGAGTATTCCATAATTATTGTTGATTGGTGATTTTTTTAGGATATTATTGGAATGAGTTAGTTCATCAATAAGTGTGAACCAAGTCATACAGTCTTACAAGGATTTGGTAAGATTCTTGTCAGTATTTGTGAATTGTCAATTTTGTTGAGGTTCTTGAGAAGAAGAAAGCTAAGGTACAAAAATAATTCAAGAAGATAGTAGAATTTTTTCTAGTTCTCTTAGCTAAAAATTTTGGTATATGAGTTGAAGCAAAAGAATTGAGAAAGAACATAGGATTGAAGATGCTGAGGCAGACTTAGTTCTACTAGATATGTGAGTGTTTTTGATGCATTAGAGGATCAAGCATTGTTGTTGTATGGACATAAAGTTTTTACTGGAGAACCTATTGAAGAACTAGAAGGATTTTCTTCAAGAATTAGAGACAAGATTTGTGAAGAAGGAATAATAGCTCTTGTATATTTGAATCGATAGTTTGTGATCAGTTAAGAAGGAGAAATCAGAAGGTGATGAAGATAAAAAAACACATGTACACTAATGCATGTTGCACCTTTGGGATTGTTGTCAAAGGTGGGGACGAATTACTTAAGGGGGAGAAGAATTACTATTTGGTGTTTCCATCAGAATTACTAAAGGTGGATAAGTAAACCAAAGGAGGAGAAGTATCAGTAAAGGGAAAAGAGTCTGATTAGAATAGGTAAAGAAGATAAAGAGATCAGGATCAAAGAAGAGTATTTATTTACTTGGTATATTTGGTGTTTCTATTTTGTGTTTCCATCAATGCCAAAGGGGGGGATTTTTGGTATAAGTGATGTAACTAATGTAGAGATCTGATGAGTATGTTATGTCATGTGTTTGATGCAGGAACGATGCTAGGATGATCAGTTATAGTGTTGTCATTGATGTCAACTTAGTGGTTGTTGGTTGACAGTGTTCTTGTTATGATGAGATATGTTCAAGAGGCTGGATCTAGAGCTATGGTAAGAGGTGGAGTGTGTGATCATGAAGGAAGACTAAGTGATGTCTATAGATTCTATATCCATGACCGTATAAGTTTATGTTATGTGTGTGGTGAGTTATAATTGTTTAAAGGTTATCAGGTAAATAGGAAGAGCAAGCAAGAATAGGTTGATGCCAAGTTGTGATGAATGAAGGGTTGCGGTGAATTTCAGCTGTAGAAATCCTTATGAGATACTTAGGTGTGTGTCTAGATATGTAATGCATGACCATTGTTGTTGGTGTAGATCAGTAAACAAGTTATGATCGAAAGAAGGTTGACATTGCAACTGGTAGATCAGTTAGTGACATGTGATAGGTGAATTGATCGATTTGACAAATGTATGATGAGCTTTGTGGCATGGTCACATGAAAAGGTTGTCAACTATGATTAGAATCTATGGTTGTGATCGCAACTTATTTGGATAATAGGTGAGAAGGTATTATTGTTACGAAAGTGGTTTCATGATGAAGAGTTTATGTTCTTGAGCTACCTATGGTAGATCTTGAATCAGTGATTGGTATGGAAGCAATGGTGAATAAAGTTGTGTTAGTCACAATATGGTGACATGTTCCAATGATTAGAGGTGATGATCTGACATCACATTTCTCAATGCTAGCGTGTGGAGAAGATTCTAGAGGAAGCGTGTGTTTGGTGAAAATGTGTTTGACCCCTTGACACAAAATTCTATGTAAATCATTGTATTGGCCGATGCAGTATAGGAAAATTGGTATGCACATTGAGATTTTTGTATTAGCATGTTATGTTTGAGGAGGAAGTTTGAAAGGAAAATTTAAAACCATTTAGGGCTTGATTAAGGCCATGGACTTAAATGTTCAGTATATAATGGATGAAGTTGAAAGTTAAGTGTGTTGATCATGTGTTGGGAAAGTGCAGTTATAAAGTACAGGTTGTGATCAAGCCAGATAAGAGTTAAGTGCATTGAGAAAAGATTGTGTGCTTCATTGGATCTGATCAAGTATAGGTAGTGTTTTTCTATAGATCATTCTTTTTGTTGTTCCCTAATAGTTACAATAGTCAAAATCCCTTAACTGGGTGGATCCTAATAGGTCCTTATTGTAAATCCTTTAGTAGGGTGGCACATTACCTTGTGTCTAAAGTCCTATAGCAAGGATAACCCTAATAGGGTATAGCTCCTAATAGGGCTAGAGGTAAATCCCTTAACTGGGTGGCACCTAACAATGTCTTTGTAAACTACTAACAAGGTTAAGCTCCTCACAGGGCGTACTTTAGAGGAGTGCATCATTTAGTGGGTACTAATTCCCACTATTTTTTTTCCAAATTGGGTTTCCATGTGAAAAATATTTGTGTCAAGTGTTTCATTATTTTTTGGATGTGCTTATGTGTTTGAAGTTTTTAGTTTCTTCTATTAACACTAACTCATTTGGGTGCATTTTTTGACAAACATTTTTGACGAGCTATGGGATTTCTTTTTCCTTTTCAAATTTTACAAGGAAAATTTAATTTTTTTAAAACATTGACTGTGTTCGTCAAAATTATGACGATATACGCATTCATCAAAATTCTGATGACAGAAGCAATGTTTTAAAAAAAAGTAATGTGCGCGAGTTCATTCTAATACACAGGCACATTTGATTTTTTTTTCTAGAGGCATAATCAACGTAGAGGTACACATCCTCGGTGATATCATAGCATCATTTCCTAGATCTTCTCATATTGCTAGTATGAGAATGTTGCATGCCACATTGGTGCTGAGCTTGAAATTTCTTCTCAAACCTATCTCTGTTGTTTTTCCTTCATGATATTGAATGTGTGTTTCTTATAAACTTCACATTGCATAATAAATCACTCATCTCATCCAAATGCTAATAAAATGGTATACTCATGTAATCATACTAAAAATGAAAAATAGAGAGACACAAAGAGGTATACTCATGATCTGTTCCGGAGTATTTTATAAAAGACAATGAAATCAAATCTCTTACAATATATGATGTTGGTTCAAACAAGAAACCCTACCTTGCATTGAGTTCATGCATTAAAATCCCTTCAATAGATTTCCCTTGTCTTCATCTAATTCACAACCATCTCCATGAAACTTGAGTGTTCCTTAAGATATTACTTATTTTTAATTCAAATGAATTGTTGTTCATGTCGTCCTCTTAAGAACATTGCTACTTTGATGAATTCGTGCTGCTCTATGCATGAGGTTTTGACATTCTTATTTAGAAAACCATTATTCTTTGAGAAGATGTTTCTATTTCTTTATGAATTTCTATTCATGGCAATCAAGAGTGTTGTTTCCTTAATGAAATTTGTTGGCTCTTGACTTTTTTGTCACTCATTCATCTAAAAGTTTTCTATTCTTTTGGAAACTTTCTATTTATAGTGAAATATTTCTTTCCTTTCTTACACACAATGACAAGGCATAACAACATTAATCCAAACCAAGGAGGAAGTTGAAACTTGGGTTTCCTTTGTGGGGTTAAGTCAATCAAATACTTCCCTCAAATTGTTGAAATGAACTTGACTTTTCTGCTTTTTGAATTTCACACAAATTGGAAAACCTAATTTTCTCTTTAAGACTTTGAATCTCACCAACCAATATAGTGAAATAAAATTAACCTTTTGATATGGGAGCATCCTTAGTTTACTTTACTATCATAGATTAAAGAATTTTTAACTGACCCTTTTTTTACCTTTTCTAAACACACGAAACCCACCTAGAAAAGTCTAGGATTCACTTTAAACAATTTTTCCCATGAAGAGGTACAAAAGGTAACAATGACTATTTCAATTTCTACGTGTCTCACTATGCTTCATAAATTGCTATTATGACTACATTTTCATGTAATCTTTACCTTTCCATGAGAACCAAAGCAAAATCCCATAACTAGCCCTCTTTACTCTCAACTATGTTCATCCAAATGACATGCTTCCTCTACTCTTTCATCTTCTTTGATTTCTATGTTACACTTATATTCTTTTCCATTAATTAAATATCATTATTTTATGTTCATGGATCCATTATTATAGTGAATGGAAAGCTTCCTAAAAGAAATGAGTATTCTCCCTTACA
Organism: Chamaecyparis obtusa; assembly: GCA_027943335.1. NCBI lineage: Eukaryota > Viridiplantae > Streptophyta > Pinopsida > Cupressales > Cupressaceae > Chamaecyparis > Chamaecyparis obtusa. The sequence continues at coordinate 241,590 of BSBK01002292.1, read as the reverse complement.
TAAGATGGTGGAGATGTTTTGGTGTAGGAGCACCTTGGTTACATTGATGCCTTATAAAGGGTTTTTTCATGATTTCTTGTTTTTTGTTGTGTCAAGATGTAATAAGATACCCAAGGACCACTTGGAGTCATTTTATAGTTATTCCCAATCATTTCAACTCACTTTGTCAGGCCTTTGATGCCAATTGTGTCATATTGATCTACAAGGTCCTGATAGGTCAACCTTGGTCAAACTATGTAAAATGTGCCCATGATGGGTGAAAATGATGTATTTATGTCTTCAAATCATTTATAGCATGTTGGAATTTTTTTGGTAGGTTTGAAGTTTGGCAAAGGTTGTCAAAAAGATGTAAAAGTTGGTTGACAACTTTTAGAAGTTGTCAAGCAACATTGACAAATTATGGTTCCAATGGCTAACCAAATTAAAATTATAGTTAGAACCATTGGAAAGGCTCAATAAATGTATAAAATTCCTCTCTCGATTGACGCATGGGGTTGGAGATGATATTCGTGAAAGTTTGCAATACAAATATAACTATTTTTGTACCTTTTTCTATAAAATTCATTGTTGCAGAGCTTGTCTTGATTGTATATAGATTTTTTACAATTGGAAACCTATTGGAACGTTTAGGAATATGAATTATCATTCCAAAAAGTCCATTTTAACTAATTTTTATGAAATATTAAGAAAGATATGGCCATTTTAATGACTAGAGGTCCAATTTTTTGGGTTTGTTTTTCCTAAAACCTTGTTGTTGCAGTGCTTGATACTCATGAGTGAAAAAAAAAACTTAAACCATTAAGAGTTTGGTATGCTCCTAGAGGATGATCTTCATTATGAAAAGGTCTTGATAAATTCAAGGCTCTAAGGTTACTTAAGTGAACTAACTACCCAAAGAGTACAAAGGTCATCTTTGCCACAAATTAGAGATATGGTGTTGTGTTTGATTAAGTGTTAATGGATAACCAAGAATGAATTGTTATCTTTTTGAATTGGGAATTATTAAAAGAAATAAAATTCAAGTTGATAATCTTATAAAACATCAAAATAGATAGGGACATCTTTAACGGGTTCATGTTCATGTGTCCCTCTTGGTGGGCATCGTTACAAGATACTTGGAGAATGACACATTTGCCCAGAGAATAGGTGCACGAATCCAAGCCTAGGAGAAAATTTATACATATTCTTTAAGTTTACTTATAAATCTAAAATTGGCGTTATGTTGATCTCCATAAAACCTTGAAGTACCCGTCCCAAGGACATTTTCGCACCGTGTACTTTGAGTACCCAAGTACTATGTTACTATGTTGAATGTTCAATGGTTTTGGTTCTTTTGTAATTTTTCTATGTTTAAGTATTTCAATTTGGTATATTATACTAAAACATCATTTCATAACTAACATTCCAAGTTCTATATAACTAGTTCTAAGAAGACGTATGGACTTGCGATATCATTTTGCTTACTTTCCAAAGTTTATAGACCGAAGTTTCCATAGACTGATTTTTTGGCCTATGAATAAAGACCATGTTAGATAATATCAGCGAAGAACAAAATAAGGAGACAATTGCTAGATTTTGGTCTAGCTTGAAAATAAAAGGTGATGAAAAATGTTATTGTCCCTACAAAAATTGTAAGGGCTTAAAGACTAGAAGAATTCTAATCAGAACAACTAAGAAAAATTGTAGGCAACATGGTCACATTGAAGTGGGCATGATTATCATCCATTGGTAAGTTGTTCATTATATCATTTTAACAATTTATATACATAAGAAATCACTTGATGATGAGATCATGATCATGGTTTATTTATGTTGATCATTTTTATATAGGTGGAGCACCCTAGGGAACATGATATGGACCACCACAAGCTGGAGAATGTGGTTTTTTCTAAGTGGAGGAACATGAAGGTGTGAATATCAATGCTGAATATTATGATCCTATGAAAGAAGATGATCATGCACCATAAAACTCAATTGAAGATGATGGCACAAATAAATTGATCCATGACACATTTAGTACTGGCGCAACTGATCTTGATGATCAAGATGAACTTGATGTTGTTCATAATTTACCTCTACTTAGAAGGAATACATACCCCTTTACGAAGGCTCCCAAAAAAATCCTCTCTCCACTGCATTTTTGTTGGTTAAATTGAAGGTTATTAATGGTTTATCCGATATAAAAATCTCACGTATGTTAAGGTATGTCATATATGTCATCTTTTTTCATCTATTTTTGTTGAAATTTCATTATAGTTAATAAAGGGTGAAACATGTACCATTAATATTCTCTATATTAACAAATTATATTTTTTGCTTTAGATTGATAGATGAGTTTTTGTTACCACCATCAAATATTCTACTTCACTCATACCGAGAATTATCTATCATTTTGAAAGATATTGGAATGAAGTATCAAGCAATAGATGTATGTCCCAATGATCATATTATATATCATAAACAACATGAATTTCTTGAATGTCATATCAATCGATATCAAAAATATCAACTAACAAAAAAGGTGTCTTGCAAGGTTGTTTGTTATATTCCCATTATTCCATGTTTGCAATGATTATTCAAGTGCACTAGCTTGTCACAATTTATGGATTACCATGCACGCAATAGAAGTCAAGATGACATTATTCAAATGCATACAAATCGTTCTACATTTATGGACATAGAGGAAAATTTGCCACACTTTAAAGAAGAACCTCGTAATCTTAGGCTTTCATTGGTAGTAGACAATATCAATCCATTTGGAGAGATGAGATCTATTTACTTGGTATGGCCTATTTTTGCTATTAAAAATAACATTCCTCCATGGATGTCAATAAAGAGGGAGTGCATAATGTTGGAAAAAAAAAATTTAGATATTTTTTCATTTAATAGTCATCTACATTAAATTATAAATATTACAATAAAATGGTCATAATAATTATGTAATATTTTTGTTCATTCAACTAGGTAAGTACCAAATTAAAGATCTGAATGTATATATTGACCCTCTTATCAACGAGTTGCTAGAGTTATAGAATGGTGTCACTATGTATGACATCTCTAGACCAATAGGACAAAGATAATTTCAATTCCATGCAATGCATGTATGGACAATTCATGATGCCCCAAGGCTAACACATTTTTGTGGTATGTTATAGTTTTGAAGTTGCACATGATATATATAATTACAAGAATTAACATATTTAATCCAATTATACATGATCTTGTATGTCTTCAAACAAAGGAAGAATTTGCATGTCCATTTTTTGGTCCAAAGATGAAATCTCATCATTAAATTTTTTTAGGAAAGCGGGTGTTTGATGAGTATAAGCACTTCCTCCACAAAAATCATAAGTATCAAAATACTGAAAAATATATTTTTAATGGGAAAGAAGAGACTACATAAAAGTCACGAAGAATGACACCTCGCATATGGAAGTTGGAATATAATAGAATTAATCGTCAAGGTAACACCATTTCATCTGATGGTTTATGTTTGGAATTTATATTTTTATATTGTGTTTTATTTACTGATGATGTAATTGATGATCGTGAAGGTCGTCAAGGAATTAATGACCACCTTCCAAAGGGAATAAAAAGTTATTCCAGTCAATTTAGTAGGTTGGCCTACTATGAGAAGCTACACATTGTGCATTTGTTTGATACTATGCATATTGTAAGGAATATAACAGAGACATTGTCGAAAATATTGGATCGAAGGCGTGACAAATAAAAAATTATCAAAATTTCTAGTGACATTTAGGAATCTAATCATGCAATGAAAAATATCATTCAATCAAATAGAAATGGAGACTAGATTAATATAAGCTCCCTTCCTTGGTTATTAACAGAGCAACAAAGCAATGCTATAAAAGAAGTCATACGAAAAATTTGATTTCCCACAAGATTTGTTGCAAACATAAACAATCTCATATCAAAGAAAAGTGATTTTGGGCTAGGGATGAAAATGCATGATCGACATACCTTCATTAAGGTAATTCATGTTCTTGTGTATTTACTATATATTTGTATACTGCATGTACTTTTCATTGTATTATGTTAAAAAATAATGAAAAGATCATTTAATAATTTTTTCAGTATGTTCTACCTCTATCTCTCACAGACCACTTTGACAATAATGTCAAGAAAGTTATATATGATCTTGGAAAATACATGAGGTAAGTAGTGATATTTGTTCAATTTTTTTTATTGATATTATATTTGTGATTTGTTCTACTTGTTATATAATATATTGTATATTATTTTGTAAAGTCTCATTAATATATTTGCATCTTGAATCTCTTGTAGGTGGTTGTCATCTTAAGAAATCCATAAAGAAGATATAGAATATTGGAAGAGAAAAATTTCTCATCTAATGTGTGAAATGCAAAAGTGTCTGCCTTCAAAAATTTTCAATGCACAAGTGTAATACCCTAAAAGTGGGCTTCAGTACCATTGACCTTCTACATCGACAAATCGATCAAAATTGACATAAAAGTCCTAACCTAAGCCACATCTGCACATCAAATCATTGAAACCCTAATCGATCCTATCTTAATTCTGCATCGGGGAATATTCTTAAATATTTCTAATTTATCCTAATTAGTTTTAATTAAAATATTATTTGGTGATAAATGATATTATTTTATTTACCCTAAAGTCAATTAATTGAATATGTTGAATATTTAATTAATTGAACTTTAAATTTTGCCACTTAATTAATTTAATTAGATTTAATTAATATTTATTCCTAATTAATATTGTTTTTATTTGACAATAAATCAAATTTCTAAAAATAATTGATTAAATGTTTATTTAATTGATTAAATCAAATTGTCAAATTTAATGATTTAATTTTGAGATAAAGTTCGATTAAATAATTGATTAAATCATAAATCAGTTATTCAATTGTTCAAATCAGTTAAGTTGAGAATAAATTACATGGAAAATTAAATAATTCATAATTATCCATGCACAAATCAGAAAAGCAGTTAAACTCTAAATCAACTATTAAATTCAATTTGTTAACTTTTTGGACTCAACATGTGATTTTGAGTTGAAAATTAGATTTGAGTGATCTGAACTCCTAATTTGAGTTAAAAAGCCAATTTTGCATGATTTGTGAAGATAACTACTTCTAATTTCATGATAACTCAACAATCAATTTGAGTTGATCAAGGAGAGATTCTTGGCTTTCTATGAGTTCTCAAAAACCCTGGATTTCTATATAAATAGGCTTCAGTCCTTTACAAATGACTGCAAATTTGGAGAATCTTGCTCGTGCTATCTGGCGAATAAGAGATTGTGCAATTTTTGAGATTCTTGCTAACTATTGTTTTTCTCATTTTCATAGCATTCATATTATTGATAGATTAGATTTCAATTCATATTTCAAGTTTTAGCTCATTTTACATTGTTTTTCATCCATTTTACATTGAAAAATCCAAAAACGTAATTTAGATATGCATCCATTTCTATAGCTTTCATCATTCAAATCCTTCATTTAGGTGTTGCATTGTCACTAATCTCGATCAATTTCTGAGAATACCATACTCGCATCTTCTAGAAGCCAGTAAATCACTTGATTAATGATATTTGCCTTCATTGCAAATTTTCTAATTTGTTAACCAATAATATTTTACTGAAGTGTTGTGTCCATAGGTAGGTATAATTTCACATGCACATTCAGGCACCCACTGTGGGGCCCGACAGTAGGTTTTCATTATCAAGTTTTCATTTTTCTGACATTTTAGGCTCAAGATTCAATTTGTAATTTTTCTTCCATACAATCTCGTATGACATTTGTAGATTGTCATATCAGAACTCTCTGTCTTTTGTACGACAGATGACACTTTGTATTATCGTATTGGTTTATATATTGTTGTATTGGCTTCGAATTGTCGTGTGTGCAAGTACCCAGAGTCGTATCATGCATGAATTGTCATATCAGAGTAGGTATATTGTTGTACGAATTTTGACTCTAGTTTTCAATTGTCATATTAGATTTTGATCAATTCTTGAGATATTTGATTTAAGATTTTGACTAATAGCTGACTCTGACATTTGTTTCTTACTGGTGATTGATCATTTTCACAGCCTAACACATCTTTGTAGGATGAAAGGGTGAAGAATTGAGCATAAAAACTAGATCTTTGGCCTCTTCTTGTCTTGACTTCTAAGCCCATCTTTTTGTAGGAAACCCTTTCAGAAGATTGCTTGTCAAATATGCTCATTCAACAAGATTTCTAACAAGTGGTTTTGCAGGTTTCCAAAGCTTCATCAAGAAAATATTCTTCTTGCTTAGAATTTCATTTCATTTTCATAGGCATCTAGCTAATTAGGTACATGCACTTATTTCCATTGAGGCAAATATTGAGGGGATTATGCTCTTCTCCTTCTTAGGAGAATCAGAAACCTAGAAGGTATCTTCCCTAGTGCCAGTTTGTGTACTGTCTTTGGATTGATTCTTCTTGATGTGCTTTGGATAGGGAAAAAGACAAGGTTAGGGGATTATGCTCTTCTCTTTTAGAGAATCAGAAATCCAGATCCTGTGGTCCCCAACCTCACATTTTCTTTAATCCTTTAGAGGGCTTGTCAGAGAGGTAAAAAGCTCCTGGGAACGATCCAAGTGGGGGCCTGTCTTAAGCTGACTCTTCCAACCCACTAAAAAATTTTACTCTTCCTTGAGGTTAAAGCCTCAGAAGACATAGCTACGCTTTTTCCTTGGATTCATTCCATGAACACACTTTGATTTTGTGTAGAGTGGAGCCGCTTAAATATTTCTTGTGAGACTACGCTAATTAGAGTGCTCAAAGGGTTAATAGCCTCAATCCTACTTACGAGACTATGGGAGACAGTTGTGAATGGATGCCCTGATTAAAATCCTAAGCTAGTTTTCTTCTGATCCACCCCTGAAGGATTTGTAGTGCGTGTGCAAGGTGAATAGTAATCACGACAAGAAACTCATCATATCAAGCCCTCCTTGACGTTTGAGCTTAGAAAATATGGGCTCCAACATCCATTGCATATTGTTGGACTGCCATATTCTGAGGAGTCATTGAGTGTGTTCTTAATTCAATGAGCAAGTAATACATCTCTTCTCCTAGCTAGGGTAAGATAAGTGTGATTGATTCATGGAGTCAGTTCCCTTCTATTTTTTGTGATTGTGAGCCTATTGCTATAATAAACAACCTTTGAAAATCCAATACACAGATATTCAAAACTGGACAGAGAAAATTGGAAAACATTTGAGACCAAAAACACCAAAAGGTTTAAAAACTTGAAAAATCCTAAGCAAAATCCTTTTCTGGTGAAAATTGTCTTCCTGAGCCTGTAATTGTCATGCGATAATTGCTCCAATCTATCAATTATCATATCAGAACCTCTGAAGAGTCACACAAGAAGCCTTACTATGTCGTACAATAATTGTCCAAAAATTACAACAATAGTGAACCCTGGCATCAAGTGTTGTATGAGTTTCTAAAAAATTCATCCCAGACCCAATTCTATGTTGTACGAGCCTGCATACTATCATACAACAGTTTACCCAAAATTACCAAAATGTCCAAATTTTGTTAGAAATTTAGTCAACCAGCAATTATTATCCATATTCTATCAAAATTCTCACTATGTCAGGAATAGAGCAGAGAAACAACAATTTCATCTTATTTTCCTAAAGTGACCAATTGAGCTCAATTTTCCATCCGATTGATCAATCTGAATCCCATCTTGTCTTGTGTCAAAATCTTGTTAAAGAAAACCACGATTCAATATCTTCAAATGGCTAAGTGTTGTGAATTAATGTCCACCATCTTTTGGGCATCTAACCATACATCTCGAACAAAATATCCCTCATTTGTACATCCAATTTGTCTTTTCAAAAACCAATCTTGACAAGGTTGCGTCACTTGATCTTTCCTAAATCAGACTATCTTTCAATTGTCATATCTCACTCTGAGTGTTCACCCTAGGTTAATGGTGGAAAGTAGAGCTTCCTCACATTTAAAACCAAGAGAAGAACCAAAGATGTCACCATCATCTTCTATTCTTGCTCAGACATTTCATCAACCCTACGATACAAATCTGTACGAAGAAGATGACCTTGGCAATTTGTGCTTGAAACAATATCATACAACCCCTCTAGTATCCATATCGGATCCTAATCAAAGTGCTACTATGTCTCAAGGTGGAGAAAACCAAGGATCCTAGGGTCACCAATCCAAACATGGTGGAGACCAAGACCCCACACCCTTTGAAATTTCCCAATATTAGAATAATGATGTCTTCAAGAAAATGATGAAACACGTCTTACGAGAAGACAAAGAGGCATATTTCCTTGAACTGTCTCAACAAGGGGCCAAACTTCCTCCAAGCTTCAACATTGAGAATATCACCACACATGAGGAAGAAACACCCATTACTACTATGATGAAACAAATGCATGCAATGCAAGTTAAACTCAACCAGCTGGAAAAAGAGAAAGAACCCAAGGAATTCTCTATGGATGCCCTATGTCCTTTTCCATTCAATCGCATCTTGTATATGCCACCATTCCCTAAAGGGGTAGAACTACCAAAGTATGAAAAATGCGATGAAAAATTGGATCCTCAAGATCATGTCAGAGAGCTCTACACCTTATCCATGGAGTTCATGCATGAACCTACATTCTTAATGCATCTCTTCCCTCGATCTTTGGGAGGAGCAACCATAAAATGGTTCTCTAAGATACCTCCAGCCATCAAGACTTTTGAGGAGTTAATCAAACTATTTTATCAATAATACTCCTACAATATCCAACATCTAGTCACCATGATCGATATCTGCAATCTGAAGTAGAAGTCAGAAGAACCCTTCCTGACTTTTCTCAAATGTTGGAGAAAGAAGTTCTCAATCTATGCTAGACAAATTTTGGAAAAAGAGAAACTAGAAATCTTCATCAACAATCTAGTATCGAAAATCAACTATCATCTCCAAATTCAGAATCATACCACATTTGACAAAATGGTAGATAGTGCCATAAGAATTGAGGATGTACTTGTTCATAAAGGAGACATATCATTGCATAAAGAAAATAAGTATGAATCAGGTTCTAGTTCCAACATGAAAGAAAAAGTCAAATTATGGAACAAAAAAAAAATGTTGTCAGAGATGGTGTTGTTGATAACATCAATGCTCCACCTAAGGCACCAATATTTAATATGACTATTAGCACATAGGCCATAAAATCTTTGGAGATGAAGAAAACAAAACCTGCTAAAAGGTCAACTGAGTATAAACCTTGGGTTAGAAAACCAAAGCGTGAGTTCACTCCTCTGTGTGAGTCCTTGGAATTTGCCATGTGAACCTTATTGGAAAACAATATCATCATATTACCTGAGATCAAACCATATGACCCCGAAGTCAAACCTAGATGGTGGAAGGAGACCAATTTCTATGATTTCCATCAAAATAAGGGTCATAAAACCAACAATTACATGCGTCTGAAACATCTCATTCAAGACAAAATTGACAATGGAGAAATTGTGATTGACAACCATAAGACCATCAACGATATTATAACATTCACGAAACCTTTTCCAAATCATAATCAAGGAGAATCATCTTCCAAACCAAACATGAGTGCTAAAGTCAATTACACTTACTCTGGTAACAATGATGTCATTAACATGGTAAAGCCATGCGTGCCTCAGCACTGCAATGTCATCACCATTGTTAAAAAGGATAAAGACACCAGATCAGCTAATACAGTAACTCGATCTCAAGCTCATGTAACTCTCCTAGGACAAAAATTGGGTTCATCAAACACCCAAAATGTGCCATTCAATCTAGCTTCTGCATCTAAACAAAGGACTACTTCCAAATATTCCAATCCTAAAGAGTCCAAAGTGATATCATACAACACAATACAACAACTGCAACACACCAATGCTAAAATCTCTATATTTGAGTTGCTTCGAATCTCTCCTTCTCATCGAGCTGTCCTAGATAAAGCTCTGCTCAATTCAAATGTTCCAGACAATCTTGATCTTGATCATTTCCAAACTATGGTGGGTCATCTAACTTCTCCTTAGTACATTTCCTTTTCAAGGGAAGATGATAACTCATTGAGTCACCCACATAACCAGCCCTTACATATTGAAGTCCTAATTGAAAATCATCATGTCAAGTGTGTTCTAATAGATGGTGGAGCTGGTTTAAACATTTTAAGATTCTTAAAAATTTGTCACACAAATGGGATTTTCAGAAGATGTTATTGATCCTAAAAATAAAATCACCATAAAAGCATATGATGAACAAGAGAGGTCCTCCAAAGGAGTCATTGTGTTACCTATTAGGAGAGGACCTTTTATTAGAGATATCACTTGCCAAGTGTTGGATCTTCCATTGGCCTATAACATTCTCTTAGGAAGGCCCTAGATCCATGAGATGCAAGCTATTCCATCAACACATCACCAATGTGTCAAATTTCCCTATGATGGAGTAGAAGTCACTATACCTGCAGACATGTCAGCATCTTGCAATGCTCTGAAGGAGAGTGCAGATAAACTGGTCCCACACAATAGAGAGTCTTTCACTAAAGAAGTTGGCATAGCATCTACATCTAAAATGGAAGACCTATCAAAAGGAGTCAAAATCAAAGACACAGGCATGGGAGAGTACACTATGGATCTAGTCCTATCTCTCACATCCTTCCCACTTTCACCAAAATCATATGGACAACCTTTTGAGAAAGAAAGACCTTCAACTAAGGAACCCCAGGTTATCTTCAATGGGATCTTTATCATAGAGCAAGTGTCAAAACAAGAATCTGATGAAGAAGAAGCTGTCTTTCTTGGTTATACGAAGATGAGTCCCAATCACAAATAGTTTAAAAGTGAGAATCTAAATCACCTAAATTTCTTTCAAAATCATATGGACCAAGACACAAACTAATGTCTAAAATGGGATACACTGGAAAAGGACCTCTAGGAACATGAGGCAAAGGTATCATCACACCCATTGAATACTGTGGCCGAACAAACAAGGATACAATAGGTATAGGTTATCAGAAGAAACCTTTCCATCTCAGTTGAAACTCTTCTCATGTGATAGAATAGATAGAACCAAGAATGGATAACCATGAAGAGGAGGGAAAACACCATGAATATAGTGATGACTCTGATGCTACAGATATTTTTCCCTATGAACGCATTCCTTAGAACATATTAGACCTTCTTAAGGAGGAAAAGAAACCTAAAGAACATGTCAATGTAGTAGACACAAAAGAACCTACTAATATAAAAGAGGACACATACCTAGAAACAAAATAAACATCCCTCACTATAGTTGAACATCTGGGACACTCTTATGATTTTGACATAGATTCCCATGATACACACCTACACATGACATGAGTCTAGAAAAAATGACAAATCTCATGAGTCTGATTCTCTTATTACTAACACTAGTTCCAACAATGACATTGAGACAACTAATGAACTGAATATCTTGAGTTGTAATATCATCTTTGAATTCAAGAGTCAGATCATGACTAATGATGAAAATACCGTATGTGTGAACAAAATCAGTGAATCCTTTCCTACGCTTACTATCCAATATCCTAAACTCATAGACCAGATGTCCAATGATCCTATCCAAGACATCCATACTTTCATGAAAGACTACACTCTTGCATGTTACCTCAATGTAGTAGAACCCATGACAACTTCCATCAGTGAACCTAGTGTTAGCATGACAGAGTCGAACATCAAATATCTTAGTCAAAAGAATAAAAGAAAAAAGAAAAAGAGTTCCGAGGATGAAAACCACTATATGGCAGTCTCAGAACCAAAAATAGTAAAAACAAAAGACGTATCCTAAGGTGAAAACCTCTCTAAGGAACCTAAGGATGAGATGTTTGATGTCCTTCTGAGTCATTTACATGAAAAATCATCAGTGTTGATAGAACCAAATCATCCTATCAATCTGGGTACAACATGGCAACCTCAGTTAATTCATGTAGTAAAATCTCTATCTGAAGAAGAAAAAAAAGCATTTACCAAATTCTTAACAAAGAAGAAGATCAACTTTGCATGGAAATATTCAGATATGCCAAGGTTGGATCCTGATCTTATCATGCATCATCTTTCTATAGCTAAAGGAGTAAAACCTATTAAACAAAAGTTGTGTAAAATGCATCCTCATGTGGCACTCCCCGTCAAAGATGAACTGGAAAAGTTGCTAAAAGATGGATTTATCCGAGTCATAGATTATGTAGAGTGGATCTCAAACACAGTTCCAGTTTAAAAACTAGAAAAATCTATCAAAGTATGAATAGACTTTAGAGAAATAAAAAAAACATGCCCTAAGGATGAATTTCCACTACCAAACATCAATATGATATTGGACATGACTACGGGCTTTGAAATGTACTCTTTAATGGATGGTTTCTCTGGATACAACCAAATCAAGATTGCTTAAGAAGATCAAGAAAAGATAACATTCACCTATGCATGGGGTACTTTCTACTAGAACATAATGCCATTTGGTTTTAAGAATGCCGATGCTACATATCAAAGAGAAATGACATCTATCTTTCACGATATGATGCATAACAACATGGAGGATTATGTTGATGGCTAAATCAATGAAATGATATGAAAATCTAGCTGACCTAAGTACAATCCTAGATAGAATGGAAAAATTTAGTATCTAACTAAATCCTAAGAAATGTGCTTTTGGTGTCACTTCAGGGAAGCTTCTACAATACATTGCTTCCAAGAAAGGCATTGAAGTAGATCCAACAAAAGTCAAGGCAATCATGGAGATGCAACCTCCTAAGAACATCAGTCAGATGTGCACTCTACAAGGAAGGATACAATCTATCAGGGGCTTCATCTCTTAGTTAGCTGACATAACACAACCTTTCAATATAACATTGCATAAAGGTGTGACTTACAAATGGAATGAAGAATGTGAGAAGAACTTCAATCACATCAAAAAATATTTGGCAAATCCACTGATTCTCATGCCTCCTATTCAAGGGAAGCCATTACTATTGTATGTCTCCGCAATAGATACATCACTAGAGGTATTGTTGGCACAACATGATGAGAATAAGAAAGAAAGAGCTATCTACTATATCAAAAGAACTTTGGTAGCGTATGAGAAGAACTACTCTATGATTGAGAAATCATGTCTAGCTGTGATCTTTGCATCAGACAAACTGAGATACTACGTGTTAGCTCATACAACACAAATGGTAGCAAAGATTGATCCTTTGAAGTATTTGTTAAGCAAAGCTGCCTCACAAGTAGAATAGCAAGATGGGTTATGCTATTAAGCAAGTTTGACATTGAATATGATGAAAGAAAAGCTATCAAAGGACAAGTCATTGCAGATCAACTAGCAGATGCTTTAATGTTTGATGACCAACCAATGCAGATGGAATTTATAGATTCCTCTTTCATGCACCTATCTTCCAGAACATGGCACTTATTCTTTGATGGATCCTATACACAAAATGAATTTGGAGCTGGCATATTGTTCATAACACCTCAAGATTACTCTATTCCTAAAGTATTCAGAATTAAATTCCCTTACACCAACAACATAGTTGAATATGAAGCTTTGTTAAATGGAATGAAAATAGAAATCGAATGGAGAATAACAAAAATACACATTCATGGAGACTCACAACTGGTCATACACCAAGTCAATGATGTGTATCAAACAAAGGATGAAAATCTCATTCCATACAAGCGCATGGTAGATGATATAAATAAGTACTTCATGTCAATCACATTTGAACAAATACCTAGAATTGAGAACAAGGCTTTTGACGCCATGGCAATTCTATCATCTCTTCTACAACAGATCGAACATGAGCTATGTTACGAGTTCTTGGTGGAAGCACTATCATTTCCTGCCTATGGTTTCCCAGAAACCCGCATGATCTGCACCATTGTTGGTCATGATTCCTCCCGCTACCAACACATATACTCGTACCTTAGAGAACAAATCATTCCTGATTCCTTCAACCGATATAAAAAATATTACCTTATCTAAAACACATCACAGTATGTCATCATCGGTAATGATCTATACAAACAAAGTCTAGATGGTACACTTCTTAGGTGTTTAGAATGTAAAGAGTCTCAACTCACATTAGAGGAAGTCCACAAAGGTATTTGTGGATCACATTCCAATGATCCAACGTTAGCTTGAAAACTCATTAGAGATGGGTACTATTGGCCAAAGATGGAAAAAGAGGCTGTGAAATATGCTAAGAATTTTCTAAAATGACAGGTCCATGGTAACTTGATTCATGCACCAGGGAGATATTTGATTCCCTTTACAACACAATGGCCTTTCCAACAATGTGCATTTGATCTCATAGGAGATATCTATCCACATTCATCCAATGGTCACACCCATATAATTAGAGTGACATATTACTTCACAAAATGGGTTGAAGCAGTTCCTTTGACACAAGTAACTAACAAACAAATCTCAATGTTTATTCTGAATTACATAATTTGTTAGTATGGTATCCTACACTCCATCATCACAGAATATGGAGGCCAATTCAAGAACAAGGACCTAGACTCCTTATGCTCTAAATTCAAGATCACTCAACATTGGTCATCTATTTACTATCCTCAAGGGAATGGACAAACTGAAGCATCCAATAAGAACTTATTGAAAATATTGCATCACACAGTAAAAAAAATAGGTAGAGACTAGCACCTGATGATAAATATAGCTCTTTGGGCTTATAGAACAAGTATTAGAACACCCACTAGGGCTAATCCTTTCACTTTAGTATATGGGACTGAAGGGATACTTCCTATAGAGGTTGAAATCCCATCACTTAGAATCATAATGCACGGTCTGGTTACTGATGATGATTACAGAGTGTCTAGGTTGCAAGAACTTGAACTACTAGATGAGTGCAGGAAAGTCACGTATGATCATCTCAGAGTCTATCACAAAAGAATGTCTAGAGGCTACAATAAGAAAGACAGACATAGAGAATTTTAGGTTGGTGATCTAGTCTTGAGAGAGAATACTAAAAATCAATCCCATCGAGAATGCAAGGGGAAGTTTGAACCCAACTGGCTGGGTCGCTTTGTTATCACTACTACTTTTGGCTCTGGAGCCTATCAATTCTCAATGACTAAAGGAGAGCAGCTCCAAGAACCAACCAACGTTCTCCATCTAAAGAAATTATATGCCTAAGACATTCAGTATGTGATCAATGTCCTAAAAAAAGCATAAAAATAAGAAAAAGTCCTGGAAAAAAGGTCATCTTGGTGAAAACCTAGCAATAGGCGCTTTGGTGAGTCAACAAAAAAAATACAAAATACAAAAATACAAAACCATTGAAAAGATGAAAAATACAAAAAAAGAAGAAAAAGAAAAAGTGCCTTGGTGAAAACCTGGTAAATAGGTGCCTTGGTAGAAAAAATAGAATCTCTGCCAAGATGGTGAAAACCCGGTAAACGGGTGCCACTTATATCAAAACATCCTATCTATCAACGCAATCTTGGTATTTCCCAACTTTCTATCTGCTTTAGTTTTTACATAACCTGCAATTCAATAAAGTCAGTCTGTGCACAAACCCGAAAAAGTGTCTGAGTCTTATCAAAGTTTCAACTTGGGGGAAATCAATGTCATATCTTATGGTCCTTAGTGTCTTCAGATGAGTCATCTCTAGCCAAAGTCCTTCAAAACTATATCTGAGTCAGTTAGTCTATCTCTGTACCAAAAAAGGATTTTGCATCTAACAACAACACAACCAAACTACAACAACAAACAACAACAAACCTTGTGACATACTTTAATCTTCTTGTATACTAACTCATTCACATTGAGATTTTTGCATGTTCTGTCCCTTTGAGCTCTTCGATGATGTCCTTTATAGGTTTTAGAGAGTGATGACTGGGGGCATAATCTTTTATTTGCCTTCTATTTGTAAGTAAAAGTCAAATAACTTTGGAAATTATGGATTGAATTGGTGTCCACTATAAGTGCCTCCATCACGATTAGATGGCCATGTGTACCTTGACCATTGATACTCAGATGCTTAGGGAAGTTGGATCTAACTTAATCTTTTTGACTGATTTCTTACTCCTACTATGAAACATGATCCTACCCATAGATGTAAATGATAAAGGGTCACTGCAGGTAATTCAAATTGGAATTATAATGATCTCTAAAATTTCTTGGTGTGTTTATACGCAAGGCGTATTCAAGTCATCACAACATTTATGTTCTGATGCTTATACAAATTGCTAAATCAAAATGGACATGATATTTAGGTCATCCTGGATTTTGTGCCTTGGTGCTTATATCTAAATCCAAAATTTCAAAATAAAACTCAATATCTATATGTTCATGGTTGCCTAACTAGTGGACATTGTATTGACTATCCAATGTTACCTAAAAATATTTAGTGATGATAAAGACCAACATATGATCAGTGACTAAGTCTTAGGTCTTGCATTTCATTTGCATTTTGCATTTTGCATGGTTGCATCTTTCTCATAATCTGAATAAAGCATGATGTTTGATATTTTCCATAATTGCACTAAAAACACATCACAAGGACTAAGCGTCATGTGAAGGTCCCTACAAACTAATCAGCAAGAAATCTCCATTCTAGGTTAAATATCCATTTTGACAATCAATTGAGCACTTGAAATCTTCATGTACCTACTAAAATATCATGTGCATCACTGCATAACATCTCATTTTCATAAACAGTTCACACATTCATTGCATACATACATGTGCATCCATCCAATATAAATCAAAACATACATTTACATTTTCATCTACCATCTATCATTGCATTTTACATTACATATTCATACATTCAAAGTAAAAATTCATTGCATATTCATACATTCAATAGTGAAAGGGAAATATTTCATACATTTGCATCACATGATAAAACATCATAAATTGAAATGACAAGTGCTATGAAATCAAAACCAATAAAATTGATCTCATATATATAACTAGAGATATAGTACATGGGGTGCAATGCACATATACAAAAAAATGAGCTTCAATGAGCTATCTGGTACAAAAGATCAAAAATGTCAAAAATGAGGAACACAATGTATCAGCTATATGCTTGGTCCTCAACATCAGGCATTGCTCCTCCTCCTGCAGGTGCATTGGGTGGTGGCTCGACACGTAGGGCTTTAGCTCCCTCAGATGCTAACATATATTGAGAGTATGATGTCACTCTCTACCCAGGTGGCACTACTGAAAAATATGTAGACATGTAATATGCAACATGTCCCATTTGGTGGATCACCTCGGCCTATAAGCACCTAACCTCAGTGTCTCACTCCCTCAGCTATCTATCCTGCTCTCGTATCTGAACCTCCAGAGATAGGTTGTGGGATATCTGGTCCCTTAGATAATGATGAAATTTCCTGATAATATCTTGAGGAGTCTGCTTTAGTCCAGGGTCTTCCTCCACTCCTACCTTGACCTCCTCCATGGTCTCATCACCTCCATTGGTACCTATATTAGTTCATGCCTTACGATGATGAACCTCCACTCCTAAGTCAAAATATGGGGCATCCTATGCCTCATCCATGGTTGCATCTTGATGTGCACCCAACACCTCCTTAGCACCTACAGTACTACCAATGCCACCTAGTGTGCCACCCTCACCTCTACTATACTGACATTGCAAAACTATCGGTCTACCTGCTAGAACTACTCAGGGTATGAGAGGAGGTCTCATTTGTCCTCCTAGTCTCAAGGGAGTCCCTATAGCCCTTAGTATTGGTGGAATAGGCTACCCAATCAGGATCTGTACCTCCTAACGTCTCTTTCCTCTGCCCATAGGGGCACCTGTCACATCATTAACCTCCTCCATCATGAGAATCATCCCTGTTAGAATAGAGAACCACCTAATGGGATACTCAACAATATATGCTATGCACGCATCAGTGAATCCCACATCAGCTACCTGGACTCGATAATCTTAGTCCCTACTGTGAAGCCCATTATACTCAAGGCTACACACTGCATAAGATAACGTCACAAACCATCCTAGCCCAATCTCTCACACCTATCATGTGATTATGGAAAACTCCTAAGGCTCATCCTAGATGTGTCCATACTGTCTCCAAACTCATGTGATAAAAAATCTCTCAAGGATGGTGGTAGAACACCCTATCAAATCCCAGCTCTGACAAAAGTAGTCGAGTTGATCATGAGTTGTAGGCCATGCCTCCACTTGTAGGTAGGGTCTCTAGAAGACCACTGTCATATCATCCAACACTAGGCACTAGTACTCTGTGCATCCCATCCTAACCTATGTAACAAAACTAGAATACCTATATATTGGGCCTGCCTCTCATTGCCACATATGGGCCTGCATATGGGAATGTGCTCCCATGTCCAGATCTAGAGAACAATGGATCTAGAAGAAAATATCTTACCCTCAGACAATATCGTCAATCTCTGTGAGCATGTGTGCTGATAGGCATTGTCCCCATCCATACTCTGAGGGATGTGCCATCAATCGCTAGACCATAGGAGCCCAATCCGTCAATAGACCATTCTACTGACGGTCATACATGATGAGCCCGCCAATCATCCTGACAATAATGCACTCCAGATGATGAGTCTTCCCATAACACTACACAAGCACCTCTCATGAAATTTGCTGAGTGATCTACTCATCTTCTCTGAAGAGTGTTCAGAAAGCCTACAAACCTGTATTACCCGTACTAAGATAGTCTGGGCGAGGGCCATGAAACAGAATCCTAAGAATCCTATATACATCCTCTGGAGTCACTGTGATGTCCCCTGTCAAGAGATGGAAGGTCTGTGTCTCAGAATGGAATCTCTCTATGAGCACGGTAATCAAACCATGGTTCACCTAAATATTAGGCAAACTAATAAGGTACTCAAACCCACACGCGACAAGATGAACCCTCATAGGATCAGGAAGTGCCAGACAAAGTCTTTGTGTAGCAAGGTGCGATATGTAGACATGGACATTGGGATACCTAACCTACAAAGCACATAAATGGGACAACTATCAGAAATTCATTAAAAAATAAGGATAAATGCACACAAAATAAGAAAATGAGTATATTAGTAAGTGCATTAAAGACTATGAAATTCAACTATGCAATCAAATTTTTTGAAAAATTTACCTAAGGACCTAAAAAATGTTCACTATTTTTCAGAGGAAATTTTAGACTGGTGCCAATTGTCGTATGACAATATACAGCTAGCCATATGACATTTGATGGGTATACGACAGTCTACCTGTTCCCGCACAATACTTGAGGGACCCAACGAAACGTCGTACAAGAGATGAGTGTCTCCCATATGACTTTATGCAATAATAGACACGAAAAATTAATTGGACTTGAAATTTCGTACAACTACCCACAAGTTTTCATACAACATCTCGTGAATAAAAAATTCAAAGATTCAAAAACCATGCTAAAAATCCTAGAAAGCATTAAAAACATGTCAAATTGAATTCACAAAGATGCACAGAGGTCCACTTATCGGATTACCATACTGCATGGGTCTCTAGTATTGACTAGAGCGATTGAAACAATGCAAAGACATGAAAACCTTCATTTTTCTCTCAGAGGGCTCCACAAGGTTTCTAGTCAAATGTTTAAAATGAATTGAAAATGACCCTTCTGGACCTTATATAGGTTTTGACCTAATTTTTCAAAGTGCTCCATTTTGTGTAAAAATTGCACCCCTAGTTGATTTCGACATTTTGAACTCATTTTCGGGATCAAAATCAAAATCTGAGATCGTTTACATTGTCAAAATCATGATTTAAAATTTTTGGACCTAGGACAACTGACTGCTTGCATAATCAACCTTCATGACATCATAGAAATCCAATATTCAACTTAACTGATTATCGTACATCAAACTCTTGAAATTTCAACTTGGTCAACCATGGTCAGCTCATGGTCAAACCTAGTCAAACTTGGTCAACAAGACCCCTAAATGATACAAAACATGTCTATGGACATATACAACCAATTCTACAATCAATTAAATTTCTTCTAATCATTTGACTCTGACTTTCTTGCCAAATTTCAGTTTTAATCCCGAAGGGGGCATGGTATTCTATATCATTAATCATTTATCAAATATGTTCTTTTTCAAAATTTTCTTCAACAATCATGACAATAACCACGTCTAGTTGGTGACTCATGAAAAGTCCTCACTGCTTGGGGCATATCAGATTCATCGAAATCCATATCAATCTGGTATTCTCTCAAAACTTGTAAACCGTAACAAATTTTTGTAACCATCAATTCATTAGTGTTATTTCCTTGATTCTTCGTAACTGAAGGGTTCGGATTTGACATCCTTTCGATTCTTTTGGACAATCAGGTCTAGAGTAAGGATAGTCACTTCCTCGTAATCATAGGTTCAAAATCAGGCATTTTATCACTTCTTCATAATCACCAATTAATTATTGGTACCGTTAACATCATTTTGATTATTTGGTCAATCAGGACCTGAATCAACATCTTTAAATCTTTCAATCGGTTTCTGTCTCATAATTGGTTAATCTTTTAGGACCAGTTTCTCCATCACATAACTGAGTTCGGATCTCAATAAAAAATAGATTAATCTTTGAACCACTGCGCTTCACACAGTAATTCAAAGAGGGGTGAAATATAATACCCTGAAAATGGGCTTTAGTACCATTGACCTTGTACATTGACAAATCGATCAAAATTGACATAAAAGTCCTAATGTAAGACACATCTGCACATCAAATCATCGAAACCCTAATCGATCCTATCTTAATTCTGCATCAGGGAATATTCCTAAATATTCCTAATTTATCCTAATTATGTTTAATTAAAATATTATTTGGCAATAAATGATATTATTTTATTTATCCTAAAGTCAATTAATTGAATATGTTGAATAATTAATTAATTAAACTTTAAATTCTTCCACTTAATTAATTTAATTAGATTTAATTAATATTTATTCCTAATTAATATTGTTTTTATTTGACAATAAATCAAATTTATAAAAATAATTGATTAACTCATAAATCAGTTATTTAATTGTTCAAATCAGTTAAGTTGAGAATAAATCACATTAAAAATTAAATAATGCATAATTATCCATGCTCAAATCAGAAAAATAGTTAAACTCTAAATCAATTATTAAATTCAATTTGTTAACGTTTTGGACTCAACATGTGATTGTGAGTTGAAAAGCAGATTTGAGTGATCTAAACTCCTAATTTGAGTTAAAAAGATGATTTTGCATGATTTATGAAGATAACTACTTCTAATTTCTTGATAACTCAAGAATCAATCCGAGTTGATTAGGGAGAGATTTTTGGCTTTCCACGAGTTCTCAAAAACCCTGGATTTCTATATAAATAGGCTTCAGTCCTTTACAAATGACCATGAATTTGGAGAATCTTTCTCGTGCGATTTGGAAAATTAGAGATTGTGCAATTTTTGAGATTCTTGCTAACCATTGCTTTTCTCATTTTTATAGCATTCATATCATTGATAGATTAGATTTCAATTCACATTTCAATTTTTAGCTCATTTTACATTGTTTTTCATCCATATTGCATTAAAAAATCCAAAAACATAATTAGATATGCATCCATTTCTATAGCTTTCATCATTCAAATCCTTCATTTAGGTGTTTCATTGTCACTGATCTCGGTCAATTTATGAGAATACCATACTTGCATCTTCTAGAAGGCAGTAAATCACCTAGTTAATGATATTTATCTTCATTGCAGATTTTTTGATTTGTTAACCAATAATGTTTTAGTGAAGTGTTGTGTCCACAGGCAGGTACAATTTCACGTGCACAATAAGAACACTACCACATACACCAAGTTGAGGAGATTGAATTGTGTGGACCTGTACACACAAGAGGTAGAAGAAGGTATGTGATACTATTAAGAATGTAATTATATGCTAATTACTCTTTATATTTATATAATATAACATATTTCAAAATTCTTAGAGACTTCACAACACATCAAAGGCAACTTAGTCATGACAAGAAAAGCATAGGCAACACAAACTTGGTTCTGGTGGTTAAATGAAACTTGCCACACAAATTGTAAGTACTAGTAAATGAAATATCACATCCAAACAATAAATTGCAAATAACTTTTTTTAATCAAATGATACATGAAAAAATCATGTTATTAAGAAACAAAATGTAGGGCTTTGAATTCAATAGAGGACCCACAGATGATGACATAAAAATTGGCGTCCAGCAAGGCTATGTAGTTGTGGCTGAACACCTTAGAGAATTGAGTGGGAAAACAAAAGATTCTGCTACATCCGTCACATGGGTAAATAAGCTAAATGAAAAGTATATGAAATTGAATACTTGAGAAATAATCTATTTGATATTAATTTCCAACATAAAGTGACTATATTTGTTTTAAATAAGGAAAAAATGATAAAAATGTGCATGACATTGGAATGCAGTTTGCTAATCATGGACCACAACCTACACATGACGAAGATCCTATTGTGCATCCTAGTATTGGAGGTATTTATTTTCTATAGAAATTTTTTATGTGATTATTAATACAATTAAACATCTTAAATTAAAATTAGTGTAGTAATTAATGTAACCTTTTTTGTTTATATTTTAGAGCATATAGACTGTGGTGACCAAGTTGACCATGATTCGAGTAGAAAACATCAGGAACATGATGTACCCCCACCAGGCAAAGAGGACCATTGTTATTCCTTTGAACAAATTTAATTGAAATTGGTGTATTGATTAATGTAACCTTTTGTATTTCAACTCCAGAGGATTTAGAGGGTGTTCAGGATGTTGAGGATGAGCCTAGAAAAAATGATCAAGAAGATGATGTGACCCCATTAGGCCATAAACAACACCCCCGTAATGTTCTTTTAATTAATGAAATACTTGTAACAATAATACTAAAACTTATGAATTTAACCCATTTCTTTGTTATTGTAATGAACCCCCCTTTTCATACGCGTCCTCATCATGAGTACAAGATAGGACATACACTAACTAGATCATGAGAAGAGTCCAGAAGAACTGAAGAGGGAAAAAATGATGAAAAATTTGATTCTCCACTTAGTATTTACATCCAAGCTTCAAAAAAAAGAAGAAAAAATAAATGATTGTAATCATATTATTTGTTAACAAAAAGATTTTATGTGTTCATAAATTTAATTATGTGTTAATGAATGATATATGTTAATGAATGTTGATGAATGTTACGTGTTAATGAATGATACATGTTAATGAATGTTACATGATAATGAATGAATGTTATGTTTCATTAATGGATTAAAGAATGTTAGACCTTAACGAAGAATTTAGAGTGGGGGGGAGGGGCCAAATGAGCTTCCACCTTCACGTGGTTGGCCCTATTAAGTAGAGAATATTAAATTATTCTTGAAACAAAGAGAAGCTTAATAAGGTAAATTTTTTTTTGATATTTCATTATGATCCATTGTTAATCTTATTGATGCTAGGCATCTTGTTTGTAGGTTACAGATTTAGTGTTGCAGCTTGTGAACATTCTTCTATGAGACAGTTCCCCATTACAAGTGAATGCATGCCTCAATGGTTTTGAGTTTTTTTGTTATAGAATAGACACACTACCTCTATTCATTCCTTAAAATTTGTTCATTTTGTGGGTTCATTATTTTTTGGGGGAGTCTATGAGATAATCAAATCTATAGAAAACATTATATGCCATTTCTAAACATAATTTAATGTTATTGATTAGATCACAAAGTATCTACAAAAAATCTATCTGCTTGTGGTCAATCATTTGAAAAATGAGATGTATCTTGTTTTTTCTCCCATCTATAAGTACCTTGAGCTTGATATTTTTTCACTTCCATTTATATATTTTCTTGTAGGTAATTTGATCCATAGACTTCAGATCTTTTATGATCCTATTTGCAATATAATTGGGTAGAAAACATGTGTAAATGTGCAGATTTTAGAATGTGATCAATATTAGACTAATGCCTTAATCTCTTACTGATTTTACTGACTCATTTGAATGATCATATGTATAACCTTGTGAGACAGTTTTAATAACTTTTTTTTAAACAAGACCATCATCTCAAAGGCATTTTTATGATATTATAATTTAGATTTTCTATTATAGTTAGTCTTAATAAATTTAAATTTACTCTAAAAGACCAGTAAGACAGGTTAAAATTTTTCAACCAATGCTCCAAACTGATATTCAAACTAAAACTTAATTCAAATTATAATAAAATAAGATAGCACATTGAAGCAATCTAAATGAAATAGAATTATCACAAAGAACTAATAAGACAATTGAAAAGATAGATACCATCAGAGATGAAATAAAAGTTGATCCTTGTATTAAAATAGATATAGTGCTCTTAATTGGATTCATTAACTAGGAAAGGACATTCCCCTACTCAGTGATTGGACATCATACCTAAAAGCCAAAAATCCTCCTAAAAGAATTATTTTATTGTCAACTCGGCGTCGTATAATTTGAAATGGATCAACACAATATATGCACTAGTATTATCTAACAAACATGTATCCTATATCTAAGAACATGATGCTAGAAATGAATACGCAATAAATTTTTTTTAATTCAAACTAAAGAAAATCTTAAGCTACAGGAAATAAGAACTACTTAGTGGCTGCAAGAACAATTAATAGTTCTGTATATCCATCAGTTGCAGGAACAATCACTGAAATTTTACGGGAAATTAAAGCACAACTATTCTATTTTCTAAAAAGGAAAGAAATAGACACTTTCCTAAGTGGACCCCCTCAATTGGTGTCTTAGGAAAAACATAGGCTAAACTTAAAATTATAAAATCATATTATTGAATTAAGACCAGAAAGTACATTGCTAGAAAAAATAATAACTTTAGAGAGCTGGTATTGTTTCTTTTCTATATTGCTTCTCTATCTATTTCCATCTATCTTCTATATCACTTTGGCTAAAGGCCAAAGCTATTTATTGACAAATAAACTTGACTATTTCAACCAACTTATCATTTTAAGGTAGAAATATTTTATTACAAATGAAACTCCCATAATTAATAGAGAGTGGGCAGAGGAAAAACTAAGTCAAATCAACTGAGAAACATTATGGTATTCTCCTTTTGGATTTATGGATAATAAAGACATTTCCACTAGATTCATGGAACACCTTCCTTCATGGTGAACATATCATGTAGCCATTCCTTTTATCACTCTGTACTTCTATGACCAAATTGGCATTCACTGGGTCTATTGGAAAACACCTTAGTGGAGTATAAATTCACTCTTGGATCGCTGGGCATTGTAGAAACAATTTATATTCCTATGGAAAGTGGTTAGCTCGACACATAGAATCAGTCAAATGTTCATTATCCATATTTAATGCATCTATTATTTATTAAATACAAGAAAATATTATTTCTCGTATGGCTGTAGGAAAACAAATAGTAATGGCTGCAGGAAGATAAAGTCTTCAAAGGAACACATAATTTATCAAAACAAAAAGTAGTATGTATAAAAACCATAGAAATGATTACTATAATGGATATGTTCCATCATAAAAATATAAGTATCATAATGCATGAAAAGGTACTTGTAACTACTACTTAAAGTTTGTAAAAAGTGTCTAGAACCATATGAAAAAGTTTCTAGAACATAGTTTAAATCACACCAAAACTCGGGCTCATCATTCCCCTCTACCTAGGAATGGTTGGAACCATCACCCATAGCTATACGCTCATGCTTGGCTTTTTCTACAAATCATCTAGAAATTTCTTGCCACATTCCCCTTCGAAAAAGCTCTAGTAGAAATCTTTCATTTTTTTTAGCTACCGCCATTTACCAATCCTAGATTCACCATTGTAGGAACTGTTCACTCCTCTCATTTCTAAGAGTGGCTATGGGAGAATTGGTGACTAAATTACTAGGGGAAAAAAATTCTCTTTCTTTTCTCTTTCTTTCTCCATAAATATAATAGCCGACCTAGTGGTTACATACAAATTTTTAGGGGTATGGGGTTCAAATTTATGCATTCATGGTGTGATTTCTAACCACCTTGTCTAGCAATGTTGAGTGGCAGTATAAAGATCTTGATTGACAATGTTAGAATATTGAGCAAAGATAGCTTCTCTAAGAGGCTCAATTAAGACTTGGACCACCTATGAGCCCATAATTTCTTCTAATCAAAGTAAAGTCACCTACCTTTAGAGGACTCTCCCCGAATCTCAAGAGGAACAATAGCTTCTTCATATTTATAACTATCAAATTGATCTCCCCTACTAATCTCATTTTTAATCTAGAAAGCTATAGCATAAATATGTACATCCCCAATGTACATGAGAGGATTCCAATTTACATAATTAGAAACAACCATGTTGTGAAGATAAAATTCACATAGGAGGTGCCTCAAATGTTGAGGAGACTCCCTATATGGCTCATAAAATTCATAGGGTGTTTTAAAAGAAGGTTTCTTCCCTTTCCAAATTCTAAGAAATTGAAAATTTTAAAACAGTTCTTTCAAATAAAGTGCATAAATAGGAGAAGGACTCCTACACTGAATAATTTCAGGAACTAGTTGCACAATTTCACTCATAGTTACCTTGAGATTTTAAATCTTTGTATCTTTGTTTTTTATAATCCATTTTAATTTCATAATCTCAAGTTCATAAGTGGCACTTTGGTCCCACATTTCTTTATAACAAACCATCCCTATAGAAAAAATTGTGAGATGTTCAAATGGTTGATGTGGAGATGGCACAACTAGGAACATTTCCTTAGAAATAGGGAACACTTCCCTTAAAAATTACACTTCCTCCATTTCATCAGATATATTCCTCACTTCTTGATCCTCCTCCTCAATCCACACAACTTCCTGCTCCTCCTCAACCCGTACTGCTTCCACCCACAACTTCTCCATAACAACCTCTAATTCCTGCAACCCTATTTCTTCCTGGAATGGCGATACAAAAGAAGTTTTAGCATCATTAGTAGGTTCATATGTAAGACTTTCAAGATGCAATGGAGAAGTGAGAATATTAGATACATGATTAAATTGTGGGGAACGAGAAGGACTAGGTGGAGAGGAATCAATATGACAAATAGGGGGAGTAGCTGATTGGCCTTGCAATCTATTGCTTTTCCATGTAGGATGTGTATTACCTTCTTTTGGGCTTTGGATCCAGGAGAAGAACTCTCAGCAAGATGACTTTCTTTAAGAAATTTATGAACAATTTTTGGGGCCTCTAGTTAAGAAATCAAAACTGTAGACTTCCCTTTGTTGTGTGTGGAAGAAACCCTAGGGTTTGGTTGGGAAATGATGGAAATTCTTGTAGACAAGAGAACATTATCCTTAGAGTCATCTAAGGTAGAATTTTCAGGTGCAGGAGTGTAAGGAAGGACAATTGTAGAAGATTCAGTTTTTTTGGAATGACATTTATGGGCAAGAGGCCATCCTCTAGGTTTGACATCCTGAACTTCAACCCTAAACTTCTCGAGACTAAAAAATTCTTTCGAGGGAATAGGGGAATGATCTCATATGGACCTTTCTACAAGTAGCTTAATTAGAAAGTGATGGAAAATAGAATTGACCTGACCGTTTTGAAAAAAGAGGCACTATTGACAAGAAAATTGTTAAGGAAATTTGGAACATCGACTAATTGTCCATGATGTATATGACATAATAATTTGAAATGATGAGAATTTAGCACTGAGAACCTACCTTCACATGTCAAATAATTGATAATATATGTGGCCTTGGGAACCCACTCCTCTGGTAAGATTAATAACTGAGCACCTTATTTGGTTATATTTAGTGGAGAGTCTTTAGGTCATGTGAATTAAGCTCAACCAGTTCATGCATCTTTCATTTTTGGGAACAGTGCACTAGTCTGGGGTAACCCAGTTACCTCATAAATTCATTCCTTTGTAACAATAAGTTTAAGACCTTTCACTTTAGCCTTTCCATTTCAAAAAGTTCTTGTGAATTCTTCTGCCACTTTTTCATCAAATCTAGTGAGCTTTAGAAAGTAGTCAAGCTGACCACATTGGAAAAAATGCAAGAAAATTTTGGGCATCTTGCAGTAGAATTCTATGGTCCGTCAGCTCATGCCTAACAGGGTGTCCTCCCATGCTGAACTGTATCTTCTCATGAAACAATTGCAAAATCAAACAAACCTTACCAAAACTCAACAAAAAATCAAGCTTTCCATATGCTTACTGAAATCCTTGCAACATTAACTACTTCCCTCTTCTCCCCTCAACCTAAACTATAAAACCACTATCTCAGGAATTATGGAAGATGCATAAACTTTATCACCAATTCCAAATTCAAATTTTTCAAACAAGTTGAGGAAGGAACGCAAGGTGCAATATGTTTTAAGTGCAAGAGATACAACTGGATAGTAAGTGAATCAGATGAAAAATCCAAAGTACTGATAGAAAGGACAAGGTGTTAACTCTATTTGAGTAGTTGGCGACAAAAATACATAGATGTGGAAATTCAAGCATGTGGAAAAGATTGGCAATTTGCAACCATATTTGAAATATAAATGTTCTTTCTTTAATTAACTCATAAATGCAACTAAATATAATAATTAACAACTTGAGATTATGTGGAGCATACTTGGCATTTGTAATAATTAACCAATTGATCTGATCACTCACTCCTTATTAAAAATCATCGAAGGACATGCTGGAGAAAAAGGTGAATGATGGATGGATGAGGTGGAAGAAAAAGAAGATAGGATAGATGGTGGATGAGTGCATGGAATAGAATGGGACCTGCTAAGTGAATCCTTTATTATGATGACCATCGCACAATCATACAATGTTTAGAGAATTGAGCTGAGACTCAATTCCCTCAACTGTAGGATGTACTCATTACTCAGACTAGAATTTATTTAAGAAATATTCGTTGTCTATGAGTTTAAAATAGGGCTTCAACAAATGCCCATTGAATAGCAACCTGAACATAACATCATCGATGGTTCACAACTGTATGACACCATTTTCAAATACTTCATCGATCTCATATGGACCCAACCATCTGGTTTGCAACTTCCCCAAATTGTCTTTATATCTGGAATCATATAATAGAGCCTAGTGTCCTACAACAAACTTCTTATCCTTTATATAGTGGTCATGCTATTTAATACATTTATTTTGAATCAACTCTATGTCCTACAGGATATATTTTCTTAGCTCATCCAAGGAATTGAGTTTCATGACTCTTTCTCTTTGTCCTATAGTTAGATCTAGATCAAGTTCCAATGATGTCCAAAGAGTCTTATGTTCGAACTCTATGGGCATTACAACCTTCTTTCCATACACCATTTCAAAAGGTGTATAACTTGTGGTGGTCTGCCAAATGGTTCGATAAGCCCAAATGGCCTCTAGTAATCTAGCAGCCCAGTCCTTCTTATGTAGGTTCATGGTTTTTGTCAAAACTACCTCAATATCCCTATTGGTGATCTTTTCTTGGCCGTTGGATTGAGGATGATATGGGGTTGAATTCCTATGCCTAAGATTATATTCATTAACCAAAGTGGCTATCAAGGTAGATGTGAACTGAACCCCTTGGTCTGTTACAATTTCTCTAGGAATTCCAAATTTGGTGAAAATTTCCTCATAAAGGAATTCTGAAACTCTTTTATCCTTAGAATTCTTCATAGGCTTTACTTCAACCCACTTATTTACATAATCAATACAAACAAGGATGTAAGATTTACCATTGGATGAAGGATCAATTGGGCCCACAATGTCTAGTTCCCATTTATCAAAAGGAGTAACCACCACTTGGGGATGTAAGGGTATTTCATCAAATCTAGCTGGTATCCCCATCATCTAACACTTATCACATTTCTTTGTATACTTGGCTGCATCCTTGTGGAGTGTAGACCAATAATAACCAGCATTCAAAATTTTCATAGTTGTCCTTTTTGTAACAAAATGTCCTCCACAGGGCTCATCATGTAAGGCATGCAATATGTCATCATTTTCCTCCTCTCTTACACATCTCCTCATGACTTGGTCTGGTCTTGTATAAAACATAGAATATACAATCCAAGAGAATTTAAAAATATTTTTAACGAACAACATTTTCTCAAAGTGAGGAGTCCTTCCTACAACTAAGTAATCAACTATATCTGCATACCATGTATGGATAACTTGTATTGAAAATAAATTCTCACCAAGAAATGAATCTTCTATGAGTGCAAAGCTATCTTACCTTTGAAATCTAGATAAGAAATCGGAAACCACATTGGCTTTACCTGGTTTATCCACAATGGTAATATCAAATTCCTGCATCAACAACAACCACCTAGCTAACCTTCCTATTATAGAATTTTTATTCATGATGTACTTTATTGTTGCATGATCAGTATGGATGAATATATTAAAACCTAAAATGTAATGCCTAAATTTGTTAAGTGTATAAACGATTGCCAACATTTCCTTTTCTATGACAATATTATTAAATTCAACTCCCTACAAATTCTTGCTAATATTGTAAATGCCATGCTCTGTTGACCCATCTTTCTGTCCTAGAAAATAACCAACAACATAATTTGATGCACCAGTGTGACTGTGTAATAGAAGTGACCAATCCAACCCTTTCAAAACAAGTGCCTATGTGAGAGTTGTTTTGAGTGCAAGGAATGCCTTCTCACATTCTTCTTTCCATTCAAATTTTGCATATTTCTTTAACAAAACATATAAAGGTCCCGCTATGTGACTAAAATATTTAATGAATCTTCTGTATTATCCATCATGACCAAGGAAACTCCTTAGGTCCTTTTGTTTAGAAGGAAAAGGTAAACTAGAGATAACTTCAATCTTAGAAGGATCTACTTGTATTCCTTCAATAGAGATATAATGTCCCAATACTATTGTAATGCCCACCCTAGTACTCTGATATTTTGGATTGACAGGATCATTACATTTAGTATTATGGATTATATGTTTTTCTTATTTTGATTAGATGATGAGACATTTTGAGAATATGTTTGGTTAATAAAACTATTTTATGAAAGTAATAAATGATTTGCAGTATTAGCATGAGATATTGTTCATATGTATATAAATATTTCATTTGTTAAAATGATTCATGGAGTTATGATTATTTTGGAGCTAACCATACTAATCCAACTATGCTTTGATAATGATATTGTTTGATGTGCTTGTGGGATGAGGAGAGGTAGCTATATTCACTTCTATGGAATATCCACATGATGTCACACTCTCCTTCCTTGTCTACCACTATTTTGTATTTATATGTTGGTATACATGTTTTCTCAGCTTGATGATGCATGATGTAGGTACCAGGCATCGACTTCACCTGACTACATAGGTCTGAGCATGCCTTCAAATCCTCAAATCTTGTTGTGTGGAGATATTGCCAAGATACTCTCAAGGAACCCTTGTTGACTTAGGTTCCTATTTAGGAAGCCACCTTACTTGGGGGTTTGAACAATATTATGATTTTATTGATTTTGAGATTTATGTTTTAGAGTATGTTTTCATTATTCCTTTATATATGTATTATGATTTTCTATCTTTTAAATATAAAATTGGATGTATGGATTATGTATTATATATGTACATAAGTATATATGGGTGCAGACATATATACCTACAAATATATAAATAGTTATAAGCTATGTGTTTTTCTTTGCATGTATAAATTGTATTTTTATGCTTATAGATTAAATGATGAATTATAAAATAAAAATGAAATAAATAAGAGAAATAAATTACTTATTAGTAAAACTAGCTACCTCCTAGGAGTTAGGCTAGTTAGTTTCCATTTGGGCTATGTGAGTTACTTGAGAATTCTTTTCACCTCTAACATAGTATGGTTTTGATAGGTAAAATAAGTTAATAAAAAAATAAAACATTTAATTAAGTTTACGGGAGTTTCTTTCATATTTGGAACAAATGATAGTAGTTGGAGTAGTTTCTTCCCATAAAGAAACTCATCCAACCATATGGCTGGCTATTAATGTTTGGAAGAATTGATGATTTAGGATTAGGAGAAATTTGGGGATTTCCAGAAGAAATATTGATAGTTTTTCTTCCGAGATAAAATTTGAGAGTAGAGATTTGGTTTTGGGTTTGGGAGATTATCGGAGAAGGAAATTCTTGGTCTCATATTGATTTAGGGATATTTCCTTTAAGGACATCCATCACCCAAATCTTGGAAGAACGTGCCGAGGATTGCTCAACTTTGGAAGGGATTTCTCTACAAGACTCGAGGTAGGGTCTAGAACTAGGGAAATAACCTTATTGTTTGTGAATATGTGTGTGTGTGTGTGTGTTTAAATATTTAAAATTTTCATATGGTGTAAAAAATGACTATTTTAAAATAATTTATTGATTTGGATATGGTGGTAATGTTTAGTGTTATTCGGGAAGAATGGTGAATTAATGACAAAATATCTCTTTCAAATTTCTCCTTGGGAGGGTTATTGTTGTCCGTATGGATATTATTAAGTTTTTTCCTCTATATATTTATGGTTTAGAGAACAATAAGGAATATTATGAATGTTTAGGAAGGGTTAGAAAATTTGTTTGTGGTTTTCCCTTCTTGTTCCTTATGCAGATTTTTGCAATGAATTCTTAATTAGTTTTGGTTTCTTTTATAATGGGGATGTATTTTGAGTTGGAGAGGAGTTATGAATGTTTTATTGAGAGAAATTAACCAGGTCCATCTCATAAAACCTTCCCCAAATACCCTCCATACTTCACTTTGGCCACAATTTCAATTCAGGTCAAATGTGGGAACTTTGGAGTTAATTTTCATACGAGTAAACAATTTTGAACCTATTTACTCATGCTATCCTATGGGAATACTTGTACTACCCTATTATATTACTCATATTAGCCTCTAGGAATACTCGTATTAGAGTTTGGGGTCATGGGAATCCAATTTGATCACCTTATGGCTTGGGGTTTGGTCATTGTCTTCAGATTTTTGATCTTGATCTTTACCTACATCATTTCAACTCTATGAATGTTAAAATTAATACATGAGGTTAATCAAAATGTTTTACTTAAGGTTTCTTTTATTTTACATCCTTGTTATGATTCTTTTTATGCATATGGATAAGGTTAGGACTCATCCTTAGGGTCTGTGTGCACAAGAGAGTTTCCTAAACCTATGAATCAAAACATTTGAAGTATTTCATTTTATTTTTGTCTTGTGTTGGGGTAGGGCACTAGGTAACCTAGATGAGTGGCTCACCATAGGTACTAGAACCTTAAGTGGTTTCCAAGGGATCCTATGGGTGAGTTTTTAATTAAGTGACAACCATAAAAATTAACTTGGGAAGGGGGTTTCAAAAGATAATGAAAGACATATAATGATAAAGTACACATAGACCTGTTGGAACATCGAGATCATGGGTAACTTATAGGGTGGATCCTTAAAACAAAAAGGTGACCGAGGTTACATGGTTTCTAGGGAGAATTCCAATACATAGGTTGTGTGATGACACTCACCTAGATGGTATGCTAGAAACTTAACCCTTGTGTATAGTATGGTGATATGTTGTTTCTTATGTATCTTATTTTTGGTATTTGGGTGAATGATTATTTTTCCTTAGATTTCCTTAGGCCTTGTGAGTACCTTGGTTCTATCTCCCAACACGGGGGTGGAACTTCACAAGTTTCACATGGTTGGGTGACAAATTTATTTTGAGGTACTATTCGTGGTTCGTGTCTTGGCTTGGAATTCAGATTTGTACGGTGATGAAGACTTCCTATATTATATCATGTAATTTTATTTATTTCAAAAAGAGATGTAAAGATCTAGTTGTAAGCCCTCAGGCAATATCATGTAATTTTATTTGATATTGAAGGAAGAAGCAATGTAATTTGGGAGGGGTAGTTTTAGGAACATCAAATGGAATTCTTATTTAAAAATCAGAAAGTTTTAATAAAGAAATGTAATTATGTACCTTCTTCCCTATCTCTCTTTGAATCATTGAAATTAAAAAGAAAAAGGATTTTTAAATTGAAAGCTTATTTATGTTTTGGAAGTACAAATGAATTTTGTGTAGATAAGGTTAATGGGAAAATAAATGAAAGAGGAAAGGATAAATGTACTTAGTTTATGAAAGAAGTAATATATTGTTTATTCCTATCTCATTTCTAAAATCTAGATGTTAGGTAAGGTAGGAAAGGAAATGAATTCATTAAGCTAGTTAATTGAATCAATGGTTTTAATATTCATAACAATAATTAAGGGAAACTTTAAGGACATGTTCATTTGTAGGAATATCAAATAAGATCATAGTAATGTTTTTAAGAAAAAATTAGTTACTTTTCTTGTACTTTAGACCTATTCCTTATGGCTTCCCTATCGGGACATTAAAACTATTCCCTCCTCCATCATCATGTAACACTTATGACTATTAAGTGAAAGACTATAATCTTCACCCCTCTAGAGAAATTTTTCTAATTTATCATTAGCTTCTTCAAAAGTGGTAACTTACACAGTGAAGTCACCCATATAAATTTGTATGCATTCATATAAGATGTCAGAAAAGATACTAATGACAACTCTTTGGAAGGTTGTAGGACCATTACAAAGACCAAAGGGAAGCACTGGATAAGAAAATGTTCCCCAAGGATAGGTGAAGGTGGTCTTATCCTGATCTTCTGGATCAATCCTAATTTGATTATAGGCACTGAAACCATCAAAGAAAGAGAAGTATATCTTACCTGATAGGTTATCCAACACTTGATCAATAAAAGGTAGAGGAAAATAATATTTATTTGTTGTAGCATTAAGCTCCCTGTAATACACATACACACTCTCCACTTACCACCTTTCTTAGGTACAATAACCAATGGGAAACTCACTGACTATCTAAAATTAGGTAGATAAACCCTACATTCAAAAGATTCTACAACTTCTCTTTGACTATTTCCCTGAGAGCTAGATTAACTCTTCTCTAGGGTTGTCTGACATGCTTGAACTCATTATCAATGAAGATTAAGTTGGTACATAATTTAGGATCCAACCCTTTCATGTCACTATAGTCCCAAGAAAATAGTTCCTTGTAATTATTGAGGATCTTAATTATGGACTCCTGCTACCTAGCAGTAAGGCTGTTGTTGACATTCAAATTTTTTCTTGCAACAACCTCTACTTGTGAGGTTAACCCAATCATGGAGACGTCAGAAAAAATGAGAATCCTTATCTCATGCAGTAATAAGGTATGTAAGCAATTTGTTGCTAGAGAAAAATGTGCAGAAGTAGAGGAAAGAAGAATAGTTTGCAAAGAACATGGACTTCCTTCACATAGAGGATATTCAATACCATAATTATTTTGGATGACACTGTCCAAAATTTCATCTTCTTCTTGTTTGTCAATAAAAGGTCCCCTTCTAATCATCATTAGGTTTACGACAAAATTAACATCCTTTCCAACATCTCCCCCTAAATCAAGCCAAACTGCTTGCTCATTCTCAATTTGAGGTTGGGATGGAGCATAGGAGTGAGATTCTTGGTGTTATAACCATAAAAAATGGTCATGTCTCCAGACCTACAACCTATATAGGCATCTACATTTTCCAATTGAGGTCTTCCTAATATAATTGGATATCCTCCTAATGTTGTTTTTGGGGACAACATATTCATGAAATTGATAGGATATTCCCATGAATCCAAGGTAACTACAAGGTCTTCTATGCATCCATCAAGTGTGACAATGGAACTATCAGCAAGCTGTAGGACAATAGGTGTATTTCTTAATTCATAGATACTTAATTGCATCATAAGGTATTTGGTCATCACATTTATGGAAGCTCCAAGATCAACTAGAGAATTCTTAACCTAAACTCCATTTAAAATGATCTCCACAATAGGACTACCGGGGTCTGAGTATTTTGGGATAGTAATCTTTCCTAGCATTAAATCAAAGAGTTGGCCCAAAACATGAACAATTTGAGGGTATCTCCTCTTCCTACCTGGCCTTTTTAGATATGCTTCCTTGATAGCCTTACTATAAATAGGAACTTCCTTTATGTCTTGGAATATGGGTATATTCACCCATATATGCTTTAAATGTTTAATGATGTCAAATACAGGTTCTTCCTGATGCTAAAATTTTTTCTTTTCTAACCTTTTACGAAAAGGAGGTGCTTTATTGGAGGTTGTAGGAAAGGGCTGATTCGGTAGCGAATCCTTAGCTGGGGTTTGGCCATTTAGGATTTCTTTCAAACTTTCCTTAAATGAAATGCTGGTAATTACTGGAGGGGTTGGGGTTGGAAAGATAGTCCCTGATCATAGATTAATATTGTTAAGAGAATAGGTAGGCTATTGATTAGGATCAATAGAGAAAACTTATTGTTGTTGAGGTTTTCTATTGGGATTAGGTGTTGGCCAAGTCAGTAACTGAGTTATTTTTTAGGGTTTGAATTTTGCATGGTTGCAGGAGGTGGCATAGTGGCCTATTGTTGGGGTTATTGAAGGTAACCAATATGTGATTATACCATTAGTGTCATCCCTTCCATTGATTAGGTTGCTGCCAATTCCCTTGCAGGGGTTGCCATTGATTTTGGGGTTACTACTAGTGATTTTGAAATGGAGGCTATTGCCATTGGTTTTTTTGTGGAGGTATCCACTGATTTTGTTGGGGACTAGGCTAGGGGATATTCTCATAAGGTTGGAAGTATGGAGGATACTAGTTCTACCACTAATTATTATATGAACCAAAAGATTGTAAGGGATCCTAAGGCATACCTTGTCTAGGGGCCCATGGCCTGCGTTGAGCAACAAAAAACACTTTCTCATCATATCCTTCAATTGGATTAAATTGAGTGGGAACATGGAGTGCCTCTAGGTTGGCCATCAACTTTCATCTACAATCCTTTTTCTTTTGTCCACAATGAGGGTAAAATTTGGCCATCATTTCTTCTGCTTCATATTTCTTCCTTCGAGGTTGCATGGTGTCTAGTTGGGTCACAAAATTATTAATAATGTCCTTCTTGAAGTCTGACAAGAGATTAGAAATCTCAATCTTGGACACTCTAGAATCATTGGCTTTAGAAATAGAAGACCATAATCCTCTTCCTTTCTTCACTCCTTCCCTCGAGTAATTGAGACATATTTTCTTGATATAATTCCACTATCTCTGATCAATTTCCCCTCCTACCATGAGATCTAGAGCCTCCATGCAATTTTCATTAACTCCTCTTAGAAAGAGAAGGTTTTGGGACTCTTCATTCAGCTAATGCTGAGTATTCTTCTATAGGATGAACAAAAACCTTGAGACATAGTCTTGTAAAGTTTCATCCTCCTTTTGAGAAATTTTAAAGATATCATCCCCTCTCATATCATTAACCCTACAATATTCTTTATATTTTTCCAAGAGCAAGGTCTTGAGACCTTCCCAAATGGTTGGTGCATTTGCTCCCAATCCCATGAACCACCTCAAGGATGACTCTTTGAGGGTAGAAGGAAACAATTTTAACCTATGAGCATATGTGGAATAATCAAAACTTCTACAGAGGATATCAAATTAAAAAAAAAAAGGTATCAGGATCCTTTGTGATCAGCCCATAGAACTCAGGGAGTGTTGAAGCGGGTATGTTCTTGAGATTATGATTTTCATGTAGGTCAAGGATTAGAAAGGGAAAAGTAAGTGAAACTTCAATTCTTGTCTATGATCTTGGGTTTCTTTCCTGAGATCTTTGGTTACCCCTTGGTTGTTAAACAACAAGGGCCAACTGAGCATTGTCTTGGTGCTGGTTAAGGTCGAATAACTCTTCAAACAAGTGCAAATCTTCTAAGGAAAAAGAGGAAGGAGGAGCTAGATTTTGGTCAGCATTAACATAAGGTTCTTATTCTTGGGGGGTTCTTGTATAATTTCTCTAGGAAAGAATCTCCCAAACTTTTCTCTTCTTCTATGCATACAACAAATGCAAAACTACACTATGATAAAAAATGGATTTTAAGATACAAACTAACTACAAATTTAGATCTACAACTACCATGCATGCTAAAAATTCTTAGTTCGACACCATCCCTAGAAATGACACAAAAAATGTAGTTCTCTTAATTGGATTCATTATCTAGGAAAGGGCATTCCCCTACTTAGTGATTGGACATCATATCTAGTAGCCAAAAATCCTCCTAAAAGTATCATTTAATTGTCAACTCGGGGTTGTATAAGTTGTATAATTTGAAATGGATCAACACAATATATGCACTATTCTTCTTTAAAACATATGTATCCTATATATCTAAGAACATGATGCTAGAAATGAATATGCAATAATTTTTTTTAATTCAACCTAAAGAAATGCTTAAGCTACAAGAAATAAGAACTACTTAGTGGCTGTAGGAACGGTAACTAAACTTTTATAGGAAATTAAAGCACAACTATTCTATTTTCTAGAAAGGAAAGAAATAGATATTTTCCTCAGTGGGCCCATTAGTTGGTGTTTTAGGAAAAATACAAGCTAAACTTCAAATTGTAAAATCATATTATTTAATTAACACCGAAAAGTACATTTCTATCAAAAAAACAAACTTCTGAGAATTGGTATTGCTGCATTTCTATATTTCTTCTCTATCTATTTCCATCTATCTTCTATATTACTTTGGCTAAAGGCCAAATCTATTTATTGACAACTAAACTTGACTCTTTCAACCAACTTATCCACTTAAGGTGGAAATATTTTATTACAAATGGAACTCCCATAACTAACAAAGAGTGGGCTGAGGAAAAACTAAGTCAAATCAATTGACAAAAATTATAGTATTCTCCTTCTAGATTTATGGATAATAAAGACATTTCCACTAGATTCATGAAACACCTTCCTTCATGGAGAACATATTACATAACTATTCCTTTTATCACTCTGCACTTCTGTGACCGAATTGACATTCATTGGGTCTATTGGGCAACACCTTAGTGGAGTATAAATTTTCTCCTAGATCGCTGGGTTCTACATAAACAATTTCTATTCCTATGGAAAGGGGTTAGATTGACACATAGAATTAGTCAAATGTTCATTATCCATATTTAATGCATTTATAGTTTATTAAATACAAGAAAACAATATTTCTCATATGGCTATAGAAAAATAAACAATAATGGCTGGAGGAAGATAAAGTCTTAAAAGGCACACATCATTTATGAAAATAACTAGTATGTATAAAAACCATAGAAATGATTACTATAATAGATATGTTCCATCATAAACAACTAAGTATCATAATCTATGAAAATATACTTATAACTACTACTTAAATTCTGTAAAATGTCTGTAGAACCATATGAAAGTGTTGCTAGAATATAGTTTAAATCATGCCAAAATTGGGGTTCATCAATAGATATATAGGAATAAGTTGGTTACAAATTTATTTTTCTAGCATTGTGTTTACAGTGAATAAAACCCCCCCAAAAATATTGCATATATCCTTTCTCTCTTAAAACATCAGAATGACCCCCTACATATAGGTGAGGTCTTAGTTATGGGTGGAGGGGCATATCCCTTCACCTAAAGACATAAAACTACCTAATTGACAACTAAATCAACTAACAAATTGACTTAACTAAATACCAACTAGACCAATTACAATAATAAATCATAAGAAACACTTTGTAACACGGGTCAATCCCCAAGTAGAATACCACGTCTTTTGATATACTCCAAATATGCCTCAAAGGAATAAGTATCTGCATTGTGGATGATATTTCTAGCGGTAATCTGCAACATGAGAAGTCATTCCATTTGCAAAGTAGACTCTTTTAGCTCAATCCCATATGTACGAGTAGCATCAAAGGAAACATTGAGGAGACTCTAGCATTATTCAATCCATTTATCCTTATCTTTCAATCCTCCTTTTTGATCAACAGAAGTAGGCAGTCCTTGTTTGATTGCATCTTTGAATTCTTCATACTCTTCTTATAAATCCTTATAAAACTGTTCATGCTTTGCAATTGCTTTGTTTATCTCCTCAATTTATTTTGTATCCTCTCCTTCCAAATTCTTCTTATGCAACTTTACCCCCAACCTTTCATAATTATGTTATGGGATAGAACATTATCCTTATTTTTTGTATATGCTTCCCACAAATTTTCCAAAG
Organism: Chamaecyparis obtusa; assembly: GCA_027943335.1. Classification (NCBI taxonomy): domain Eukaryota; kingdom Viridiplantae; phylum Streptophyta; class Pinopsida; order Cupressales; family Cupressaceae; genus Chamaecyparis; species Chamaecyparis obtusa. Next base: position 201,458 of record BSBK01002292.1, on the reverse strand, counting down.
TAATTTTCAGTTTCTCAAATATTTTGTGCAATAGAAAAGAAATAGTATAAAGGAGGCACTGAGGTTCGATCCTGGAAACATTATAATACTAGCCTATGTCAATAATTATCTACCTTTCTATAGGGCCATGGTAATTTTCTCAGCATCAATATCATCCTTGAGTTTCTTCAACAACCTAGCCTCATTCTTTGGCATTATAATTGGAATGGATTCCCTTAATTTCTTACCTTTGATTTTATACAAGAAAGACTTAAACTCTATTGACTTGAAAAACTCATCATCAGACACAAAAGAAGAATGCTCATCTAATCTAGTATCTTTATAGATCCATGTCTTTGTTACAATATGCTCATCTTTATCTGGCTCCTCCAATTCTTTTGCCCACAACATATAAATGTCTTTGTGTTCATCTGATCCACTTTCTCCTATCCCTTCTTGAGACTCAAGTTCTCTCAGTTGCTGCACCTTTTCTTCTAGTTCTCTATTGTATTTGTCAATCACTCTTTGTGCTTCCTCATCTTAGAGATTCCTAAAAAATATCTTCAATCTCTACAGCCTCATTGGGGTAATCCCCCAAATTTCTCTTCTTATTACAAGAATGTATGTATCCTTTTGGATCATAATTTTTTCCTGGAAAAAGTTCAAACAAATTGAATTCATCCATTAAATTCTTCTCAATTACCTCGTAAGACTTGGTTGAAACAATTATGAAATTTACAAAGTTGAGCATTGTTGGAAGAAAATTTTGTTTACCTAAATTCCCAAAGTGTTGTGCATTTGAAACACTCATCTATCTTACAATTTCCAAATAAGCTATTCTATCTGGAATAATCTTCTGAAACATATATGGTATTCCTTCAATCCCATATGTTCGAAAGCATGTAGAATTGGTATAGACATACCAATCTCCCCAATTATGATCAAATCTTTTCCATTGATCAAAATCCTTTGGTCTCAAGAACGCCCTCACTTTATCATAAATCGATCTATTATAAGGGAAACCATACATATGATAGATAGGATTCACGATCCACTCTTTGAAATTGATGTAGTTTTACCTCATGTATTTGGAATCCCATACAGATGTCCTTAGATGCACTAGTTTCTCTTCTCCCTCTCTAATTCTAAGGTTCAATTTTAAATATTTTGGCCACATTCTCCTTTTGTGTCCATAAAAAAACAACAAATGCATTAACAAAGAAGAATCTTAAGCATTCATCAGTTCTGATATTCAAAAAACCCTCATGTAATCTCTCCACCAAATATGATGCATAATCAAAGGGCCTATGTTCATACATTTGAATGCATGAGGCTAACACCATTGGACCAAAAATCATGAGGTCAGGTACTTATAAACCTCCTAATTGTCCACAAGACATGTAGGTATACTAAAAATATGGTCAAAACATATTCACATTAAAAGTTGGCCCATCTTGAGGTGTGAGTTTCCAAGACTCTTTTTTATGGATGGCTAGCTTCCAACCAATATGTGTAGTGTCAATTCTTTGGTACTCATCTTCCAATTCCAAAAAAGACAAGGGAAAGTTGAAACTAGGGTCTAAATTAAACATCTCATTGAGAGTATCTATGGAGAATAAAATGAAAATACCTCCATTTGGGTCTTTAATACATCTTTTTATTGGAACATAATTACTCACCAAAATCTCTATTACTTTCAAATTGACAAAGACATTTGGGACAATTAACTTACCCAAATTGGTCATCCATAGATTGCATAGAGAGATCTCCTTGTTTTTTCTTAGATAGTGAAAGAGAAATATATCATAACCTCTAAACCTAGTCCATACATGATGTAGGAGCATCCTAGGTGTAAGAGCTGTGTGTGTGAAAATTGTACCTGATCTGTAGACACAACACTTTAGTAAAACATTAGAGGTTAGCTATAATCAAAATCGTGCAAAATTGAAAACTATCTAACCAAGTGATTTACTGCCTTCTAGTAGGTGCGAGATTGATGTTCTCAGATTGTAATCAAGATCAATGACCTAGACGACACCTAAATGAAGGATTTGAATGCAATTGATCTAGATATGAGATTGAATGCAATTAAGATTTTTTTTTTTTTTGATTTTATGATGCAATAAGGAATGAAAACTTGATATGAATCTATGCTAGATGAAATTGATATGCTATGAATGCTATTGAAAATTGATATGCAATGCTAATCTAACAATGATATGCAATATGAATGCAAAAATAAGATTGATCTCACAAAGATGTCGATTCGCAAGAGCTTTGATTCTTCAATTCCAATTCTCTAGCATAAGTTTGCACAATTATGAGATGATTTGTGAAGAGCTGAGCTTTTAATTTATAGAAATCCAAGGCTTTGGAGGTGCATGGAAAAAAGTCATAAATCACTCAGATTAACTCAGCTTGATTTTTGAGTTATCTAATAATAAAGATAATTTAATTCACAAAAACATGCAAAAGCTAAGTTTTAACTCAAAATAGAGTTTAGCTTTAATTGATAATTGATAGTTGTCTGCTTTTATGATTGTGCATGTTTTATTTATGAATTAATTTAATAATAAAGTGATTTATTTCCAACTTAACTGCTTTTAAAAATAAAACAATTGATTTATGGGTTAATCAATTATTTAATCAAACTTTTATTAGAAACTATATTATTAAATAATGACAACTTGCTTTAATTAATTAAATAAGAATTTAATCAATTATTCATATGATATTAGATTTATTGTCAAAATTAAATAATATAATTAATAATAGATAGAATTAAATTTAATTACATAATTAAGTGGCAAGATATTAAATCTAATTAATTAAATATGCAAAATATTTAATTAATCAAATTTTAGGATAAATTGGATTTATCACCAAATAATCATTAAATTAAAGATAATTAAGATAATTAGGAATATTACTAGGAATATTCCCTGATGCAGAATTTAAGATAATCAATTAGATTTGATGATGTTCAGATGTGCCTTAGGTTAGGACTTCGATGTCGATTTTGTTCGATTTGTCGATGTAGGAGGTTAATGAACATATAGGCCATTTTTGGGGTATTACATTTTGCCCCTCTTTGAATTACTGTGTGAAGCGCAGTGGTTCAAAGAAAGTCTGTGTTTGATAAAGATATGAAACTGATGTTTGAAATTGATAATTGATATGAGACAAAAGCTGATTGATATTGATTTGATATGGAGATAATAGGTCCTGAATGACCAAAGATAGTGTTCACTATAATAGAAAATGAACCTATGATTGCGAAAAAGTGTCAAAATGTCTGATTCCAAACCTTAGGATTGCAAAGAAGTGAGTGACCCATTCTAGACTTGATTGTGTTAGCAGAACTAGCAGGTATCACATCCGAATCCTTCAATTGCCGAAGAACCAAGGAAAGAACACTATGATATGATGGTTGCAAAAACTGATACAGTTTACAAGATTAGGAGAATACCAGATTGATATGGATCTTGATGAATCTAATATGCCCCAAGTGATGATAGATTTGCCCCGAGTGATGAGGTTTTTTGATGAATCAGTAACTAGACGTGATTGTTTGTCTTGATCACTGATGAAAGATATTGATAGAAAAAAAGATATGATTTCAAATTTGATTACAGACTTTGAATGATATGCAATACCATGCCCCCTTCAGGATTAAAATTGAAATCTGACAAGAAAAGGTCAGCATTGATAGTTTAGAAGTATGCTAATTGATTTGAAAAGTGGTTAAACACGTCTGGGAACACATTCTACATCGTTTAGAGGTCCTGGAGACCAAGTTGGACTAGGTTAAACCATGAGTTGACCATAGTTGACCAAGTTGAAATTTTGATAGTTTGATGTAAGATAATCAGTTAAGTTGAATTATGGATTTCTGTGATGATAGAAGGTCGAATATGCAAGTAGTTAATAATATGAATGATCTCAGATTTTGATTTTGATCCTGAAAAAGGATTCTACTTGCTATTTCGTTGGAGGAACCTTCATGTGAGATTAAGCTCTTGTTAGATTTGAAGAGACAAGCGGAGAATTGTTTAAGCATTGAAGTTCATTTAATCATTGTGAGATCATGCAAAGATGAAAAATAAAAAGAAGCATGCAATATGAAATGCAACCTAAGACCTAGGACCTAGTCACTGATCATATGTCAATTTTTTATCATCATTGAACTTTTAGGTAACCGGATAAATCAATACAATGCCCACTAGCTATGAAACCATAGACATATGAATATCGATTTGTATGCATAAAAATCAATACAACACCCACTGGTCAACAACCATGGATAGATGAATATTGATTTTAGTTTTAGAATGTCAAATTAGATATAAGCACCAAGGCATAAACGCCAAGATGACCTGAATATCATGTCCATTTTGATATAGCAATTTGTATAAGCATCAAAACATAAATGTCATGATGACCTGAATACGCCTTGCATGGAAAACACATCAAACAATCAAAAGATCGTTCTAAATCTAGTGTGAATTACCCGTAGTGACCCTTTATCATTCACATCCTTAGGCAAGATCATGTTTCATAGTAGGAGAAAGAACTTACCCAAAAAGACAATAGTTAGATCAAACTTCCTTGAATTTTTTTTGGGTATCAATGGTTGAGGTACAAAGAAAAGATTATGCCCCCAGTCATCACCCTCTAAATCCTGTAAAGGACATCATTGAAGAGCTCGAAGGGACACAATATGCAAAAATCTCAATGCGGATCAGTAAGCATACAAGGAGATAAAAGCATGTAAAAAACATAGATTGTTTTCAGTTGAGTTTTTGATGTTTGATTGCATTGTTGTAGATGCAAAATCCTTTCTGGAGACGAGATAGACAGACTGACTCAACTTGAAGCTTCAAAGGACTTTGACTGGATAGGATATGTCTAAGATACATTGGAGGCCATAGGATATGACATTGATTTCCCCAAAGTGTTAAACATTGATAGGATACAGACACTTGAGCTGATTGGTGTATAGACCGACTTATTGAAAACTGGAAATGCAGAAACAAACTGGGAGATATGTACAAACTAAAGCAAGACTGAAAGCTGGGAAAGACCAAGATTGCACTAATAGATGGAGCATTCAGAACAAGTGGCACCCGTTTGCCAGTTTTCACCATCTTGGCAGAGATTCTATTTTTGCTACCAAGGCACCTGTTTCCAGGTTTTCACCAAGGCAATTTTTTTTTTCTTTTTTTCACTTTTTTTTTTGTATTTTTCATTTTTTCAATTTTTTTGAATTTTTGATATTTTCTAATTTTTAAGATTTTTTTAGGACATTTTACCAAGCATTGAATGCCTTAGGCGTAGAATTTCTTCAGATGGAGAATGTTGATTGGTTCTCGGAGCTGTTCTCCTTCAGTTGTTGAGAGTTGATAGGCACTAGAGACAAAAGTAGTAGTGATTACAAAGGGACCCAACCAATTGGGTTCAAACTTCCCCTTGCGTTCTTGATGTGATTGATTTTTAGGGTTTTCTCTCAACACTAGATCACCAACCTGAAATTCTCTATGTCTGACTTTCTTGTTGTAGCCTCTAGACATTCTTTTCTGATACACTCTGAGATGATCATATGCTACTTGTCTGCACTCATCTAGTAGTTCTAGTTCTTGTAACCTAGAAACTCTGTAGTCATCATCAGTTACTAGACCATGCATTCTAATTCTGAGTGATGAGATTTCAATCTCAATAGGCAATACCACTTTAGACCCATAAACTAAAGTGAAAGATGTAGCCCCAGTAGGTGTTCTGATACTTGATCTGATACTTGTTCTGATACTAGTTTTGATACTGATTCTGATACTGATTCTGATAATGATTTTGATAATTGTTCTGATACTAGTTCTGATACTTGGTATACTTGATAGCATCTTTTTCCATTGCAAACTCCCAAGCAAGATCATATCATGCAGTTCCAATGTCTAGCAAGGTGGAGAACAAGAGGGATGAGCAAGTTGGTGGAAGAGATAGAAGACAAGAGAATGAAGGACAATGAAGGAAAGAAATCCTCAAGGTAAAACTCCTCAAGAATACCCAAGCTAGGGAAAATTGTCCTGTAAAGCGCATTTGGACAAGCAATGAAAGGCTAGCATAGGATAAGTCACAAAAGCGTAATGCCAAAGAAGGATAGGATGTAGTCCAAAGGAGTAACCATGTCAAGAGGTTTCGTAGCACTGTGTTTTACTCTTTCTTTCTTTCTTTTTTTTTTAGATCAAGACCAAAGGGGAAAAGGATAGTGATGGGCAAAAATGAATGGAGGAAGATGGATATGAAGGCTAAGCAGGAAGGGAATGAAAGCAAGATCATCACAAGATAGCTCACAAAATAGCCAAATATTCGTGTATAGATCAACATTGTCAAGATCAAAGAGAGAAGATGGGATGGATGAAATATGTAGAAGAACTGCGCATGATGCCTGATTGCCAGGTTTTCATCGTGGTACTTATCCAAGGTGCCACAAGGGAGTGGTTTTCACCATAGGATGAATTTATTTCTCTTTACTTTTGCTACCAAGGTGCCTGCTTCCAAGTTTTCACCAAGGCACATTTTCAATTTTATTTTATTTTTTCATTTCTTTTGGAAGAAGGCAAGCTTTTTAGATAATGCTCCTTGAAAGGATAAACCATGATATGCCAAGGAATCAAAATGATATGCTCAAAGATGCTGATAGGGAAAGGGAGATGGAAGAGAAAAATGGAGGATAAAGTTTTATGTAAAGCGAGTGAGGTTGGAAGATAGGAGGAATAGGCAAATGAGGAAAAATGATAGAAGGTAGAAGGATAATGCATGCAAGGATTGTGAAAGGGTAGATGGAAAGGAAGGCAAGCTCAACATCAACACATACCTTGAAGGGTGGTGAGAGGATGGAGGAATCATGAATGAAGGAATACGTGAAGGAATATGGTGAATGGATAGCAAAGGTTGTGGTTTAGGCGCATGGAATGAAAGAATATTTTTGGAGGGAAATGAAGTGGAAGCCTTTGGAAGCTTGAATGTCAATTTCACTTTTTTCTTAACACCAGACTCTTTCAAGAGAGACTTTGGAATCCATATAGCCATAGGCTTTTTATTTCCTTTTGATGATCTAGAGAGAATATCTTCAATGATGGATTTTGGAACCCATACTTGTCTTGTAGTTTTTTTCTTAGATATCTCTTTTGACTTTATGTTTCCATGTCTATTAGAGGAGACATGGTGATCTTCTTTTTTTGATGGACTCTTGTATTGCTTCTTTTTCTTGTATTGAACATTCAAGTTACTTCCAAAGGACTTGGGACTTGTGGAAGAAGGAGGATATGACTGGTTTAGATGGGTGGGTGGATGAAAAGGATTCAAGGGTATGCATCTATGTTGATCTTGAGGAAAGATAGGAGATGGAGGTATGTAAGGACCCAAGATGGATGACGAATTAGGAAAGTTAGGAGGGGAAAGTGAAGGGACATAAGGACCCAAGATGGAAGGTAGACATGAAGCCCTTAGTAGTGGTGGAAGAGGTCCAAGGATGGAAGTGGAAGACGCAAAAGGATAATCAACAAGTTCATCAGCATCTATATGACAACCAAGGACATCAGTATCTTTAGAGTGAGCATTAGAATTTTCAATAGAATCAAGTACATCTTGAATAAGAGCATTTTATTTGATAGGATCATTCAAAGCTTGCGAAGACTTAGGAAGAGTAGAAAGCGGAAGTGAACATGGAATGGTAGAACAAGAAGATGGAAGACTTTTATCTTGACAAGGATCTTTGGATAGCATAAGAACATAATTTTTCTCTTGATTTTCAATAGGCTTAACATTGGAAGTAACAACACCATTTTTAGCAACCTCAATGAAATTATCATCTTTGGAAAGTACAAGTGTAGTAAGGTCATTTTGATGGTCAATAGGCTCAATGGTGTAAGTAGTAGCAGCTTGATCTTGCTTAGGAGAAGACTTAAGACATGGTGGGATGCATGAAAAAGGGTGTGCAGGATCAAAAGAACCTTGAGGTGGATAAGAGACATCGAGAAAAGGAGTGGATGACATGGAGGGTTCTTGATCTTGATCTTTCTTTATGTTCTTTTCTTCATCATTTTTAGAGTCCTCTTGATATGGAGCCACTTCTAAGGATAAGGAAGCATGTTGGGATTGTATGGATGACTTTGGAAGAGATGGTGGAGGACTAGCTGAAGTAGGGATTATAGCATATGAAGGCTTAGGCTCTTTAGGTTTATCATTATTGAAAGTATTTGCAGCCAGGTGAAGGTTAGCTTGAGTTTCTTTAAGAGGTAGTCCTAGAGGATAACAATAGGGAACTGTATGAAAAGTATCAAGGCTTGTGTCGGATGAAGGTTCTGTGAAAGATTTGAAAGACTCAAAAGCTTTAGGAAATGTATGGGTATTGGAGGAAGTAGGGGATGGAAGGGAACCATCACAAGACAAAGGTCCAACATTAACATGACCTTGCTTGAGAAGATAATCTTTATTTTCAGCAGGAGAGTCTTTAGGAGAAGGATTCTTATAATATTGATGCTTCAAGCTAGCACGATGCATTTTATAGTCCTCAGCAGTAGTAGATGGATCATAATCAAGGTATTGTCCATAAAAGCTATCAAAATCTCTTTCAAAATCAGAATCATATGGATCACCATCACGATCTATCCAATGTGATGGCCCATTTGTAGTAAGAAGGAATGAATGACGAGGAGGATTCTTAGGAACAGAGATCTCATAGGTATCATTATATTATCTGTCATCATAGTTATCATAGTCTCCAAAGCTGGATGTGTCACTCTCTATGGAAGAGGTATCATAAGGGCTATCACATTGCTCAAATTCTATCTGGAGGCATGGTGACATGTGCAAGTCTTTATCAAATGGAAAAGAGGATAGAGATTCCATGGAGAACTCTTTAGGTTCCTTTTCTTTCTTAAGATTGTTAAGTTCAACTTGCATAGCTTGCAGCTGCTTCATCATAGCTGTGATTAGAATTTCTTCCTCATGTGTACTGATTCTCAATAGCTACTACTATATTCCTGACACAGTGATTCGTTCGACAGATTCTGGAACTAGGCTAGAAACATTGGATATCTTGCAATTTGACAATTTCAGACAACTTTTCAAAATTTTCCCAAACGACACTCTGCAAACTCGTACGACACTGGGTAGTCTATGAAATGACAGTTGCTAAACTCGTATGATAGTTGGGTAGCAATGAAATGACAATTGACAAAACTCGTATGACAGTTGCTAACAGGGTTTTGACTTTCTTGAATTTGCTGGTTTGAAAACTTGTATGACACTGGGTTCTCAATCATATGATAGATGGGCAATACTAAAATGACACTTGAAAAAACTCGTACAACTTTTGACTTCCTGAAATGACTTTTGACTCCAGAAAGAATTTTACGTCAAATTTTGCAAAACTTAAGGTTTTTAGTTTTGGATTGTTTGCAAATTGTACTATCCAGATTTTGAAGGTTATACCAGATTTGATCATTTTTAATAGCCAAGCAGATAAATAAGCACGCAGAATAGCAAGCAAGTGATTCCAAGCCTGTCTGAAAATAATGAACAAGGGCAAAAGTAACCTTGCACATGAACAATCAAGTGACCAAATTGTGCTAATCCCTGAGAGTACTAATTGTGTATGTTCTGAAAAAGTTTTGCAATAACACACATATACCTGAGAATGAAAAATTGGCCTCTCTAGGGTTTTTAGTAATGGTTTGACTCTGCAACTTTTATGATTCAAAGGGGTGAACTCCAATCCCGGTGCACCATGGTTTTGACACAGTTTGAGAACTTAACCTTCAAGAGCTGCTAGGGAGATCTGACAACCCAAAAATGAACCATACCCATGGAGATTTCTTCCACAAGGACATTTATATAGTGGCTGTCACTACCATGGCAAAAATGGCTATTATCGCTTGAGGTTCTGTCAACGCAGTTTGCCCTGTGAAGGGATTGTCCACTACAGTTAACCCTCTCTAAAGGTGACTCACAGATTTATACCACAAGGGAACTTGGCTCCAGATCCAAGGTTTTTGACACCTTTTCACTTTTAACCCAAACAAAGCAAGCAGATTAATCCGACACGCTAAGACAAAGTTTTGTTCCACCAAGGTCTGTGATATCAATTCCACGTGATCTATCAACCTCTCTGAGGAGAGAATGTATCAATCAATAAGAGAAGATGCACTAACCAATTTTGATTCACCAAAGCTCATGATATCAACCCCACGTGATCTATCAACCTCTCTAGAGAGAGAATGTGTCGATCAATAAGAGAAGATGCACTAACCAAGTTGAATGTGAAACGCACTAAGTATCCTCCCTACCTACAAGGATTCTATCGTCAAGAAAGATTTCTCTAGGAATCCAATCTTTCAAGAATCACGAATAGTGTTCATAGGGCCTAATTACTATGTGAGCACAGATATATTCCTGAAAGCAAATCTACCAAAAGTACCCAAAAAGTAGAAAGAGGAACACTTAAAGCTTAAAGCGAATATGAGATGAGTCCACAAGGTGGAACACTTAACACCTCACACAAGCTGAAAATGAGTCCCCAACTTAGAAAACAAGTGAGTTCCTAAAAGCACAAAAGGGTTTCCAAGTGGAACACTTAACGCTTCTGTCCTGTTGACCCCTCCCCTTTACGGCGCTAAGATTGCAACCACGGGGTGAAAATGAGGGGCCGGTGGATTAGCGAGTCCAATAACCCAAGATAGCAATCAAGATCAATCACAAGTATTCTAAGACTACTTAATGAATCCTTAAGGGATCACAACCTAGTATCAAATTATGCAAGTGTGTAGAAATAGATCAAAAGCATGAAAAGATGCACACAAGCTTGACACGTGAGAGATTTATTTTAAGTCCAAATTGAAATGTTTTCAGAACAAGGAGAATACCTCGTGATCCTCACAACGTGCTTAGTAGATTTTACCTAATTTTTAGCAATGCTTGCACTTTTCCCAATCAAAATCAGCAGAAATCAATCAAAAAAAGTAAATTTCAATTGTTAGGGTTAGCTGTCAGTCAAAATTCAAAAATCAAATCTGACAAACTATCTGCAAAAATGAAATGACAATTGAAATCTGGTACCAAAACTCGTACGACAGTGGGTATGCTCCCAGACGACAGTCCAGAAACTCATACGACACTGGGTATGCTACCATACTACAGTTGAGCTCCCAAACAACAATGGGTATGTGATGAAATGAGTCTCGATCTGATAGACTGTCGTATGACAATGTGTCCAGTATCATACGATAGTGGGTATGCTCCCATATGACATTTGTCAGAAACTCGTACGACAGATGTATGGACAAAAATTAAAAATTGCAATTTTGCACAGACCCCGAGAAGAAAAAGATAGAAATTGATAGAATTGAATTGGAAACCCATGTCAAGGCCCCACGGTGGGTGCCAAAAATGTGTGTGTGAAAATTGTACCTGATCTGTAGACACAACACTTCAGTAAAACATTAGAGGTTAGCTATAATCAAAATCGTACAAAATTGAAAACTATCTAACCAAGTGATTTACTGTCTTCTAGTAGGTGTGAGATTGATGTTCTCAGATTGTAATCGAGATCAGTGACCTAGACGACACCTAAATGAAGGATTTGAATGCAATTGATCTAGATATGAGATTGAATGCAATTAAGCTATTTTTTTTTTTGGATTTTATGATGCAATAAGGAATGAAAAATTGATATGAATCTATGCTAGATGAAATTGATATGCTATGAATGCTATTGAAAATTGATATGCAATGCTAATCTAACAATGATATGCAATATGAATGCAAAAATAAGATTGATCTCACAAAGATGTCAATTCGCAAGAGCTTTGATTCTTCAATTCCAATTCTCCAGCATAAGTTTGCACAATTATGAGATGATTTGTGAAGAGCTGAGCTTTTAATTTATAGAAATCCAAGGCTTTGGAGATGCATGGAAAAAAGCCATAAATCACTCAGATTAACTCAGCTTGATTTTTGAGTTATCTAATAATAAAGATAATTTAATTCACAAAAACATGCAAAAGCTAAGTTTTAACTCAAAATAGAGTTTAGCTTTAATTGATAATTGATAGTTGTCTGCTTTTATGATTGTGCATGTTTTATTTATGAATTAATTTAATAATAAAGTGATTTATTTCCAACTTAACTGCTTTTAAAAATAAAACAATTGATTTATGGGTTAATAAATTATTTAATCAAACTTTTATTAAAAACTATATTATTAAATAATGACAACTTGCTTTAATTAATTAAATAAGAATTTAATCAATTATTCATATGATATTAGATTTATTGTCAAAATTAAATAATACAATTAATAATAGATAGAATTAAATTTAATTACACAATTAAGTGGCAAGATATTAAATCTAATTAATTAAATATGCAAAATATTTAATTAATCAAATTTTAGGATAAATTGGATTTATCACCAAATAATCATTAAATTAAAGATAATTAAGATAATTAGGAATATTACTAGGAATATTCCCTGATGCAGAATTTAAGATAATCAATTAGATTTGATGATGTTCAGATGTGCCTTAGGTTAGGACTTCGATGTCAATTTTGTTCGATTTGTCGATGTAGGAGGTTAATGAACATATAGCCCATTTTTGGGGTATTACAAGAGCAATCTTGCATCACCCAAAAATATTTCTGGTTTTGTTTTCAATAAGGGCTATCTTGTGCGGAGATGCTATTTATGGAAACTTGCTATTTTTAGTAAGTTGGTCATGCAATCTTGGAATGTTCTGATTTCTTCCCTGGAGGTTCATTTTGGTCATATCAGCTTGCCACTAAAGTTTCATTGATAGAACAAGTCTAGCTTTGTAGATATTGAAGGTTTTTGGTATTGGCAATAGGGTACGTAAACTTTGAACTTAGTTTTGAAGGCTTTAGAGGTCCCAGATGAGGTCAAAAATTTGGGTGGTAGGTGCTTGCGCGAGGCAAGCTTGTAGAGCACTTCGTGGCCTTTTCAGAATGGGGTTATAATAGTGAATCGGGTCAACTAGCGATGACTAATGGTCTTCGGAAGTTGGGTCACCTGAAATGGCGGAAAATGATTTTCCTTCAAAATTTTTGTTTGGGTTTCAAAATTTATTTTGAACCGACTTTGATGTAATAAATTGTAAAATAAAATAATTCTAAGTTTGGTCGGCCTTGTTGGCTAAAAATTCTGGAACCTTCCCAGGCGGTGGAAAATTGCCTATATAAGGAAGGCTATAGTGTTGTCTTAGGCAGTTCGGGACAGTTCTGGGTAGATCTGGGTAATGATTTGAGGCTTTGTCCTATAGAATATTGTAAAGGGAATGCCCACGTGGCTCTGCATATTGTAATTCTAAAATTTGGAATTCCAGACTTGTGGAGATAATAAGAAGCCCATTTTCTGTTCTTGCAAATTGTTTTTGTTTCTCTATTTCTATTATGTGTTTGTGGTATTAATGGGAGCACCCTTCATCAATACATATTCAACATCTTTATACTTATCTTCTAGCTAATATCTTTCTGGAAAATGTTACTTCGATCTCCTCGACTTTGGGCCAAGATACTACATTTAATCGATTATATCCTGGTTCAGTCTTCTAATAGGAACGTTCTCTTCTATTTTAGTTTACTTTGTTTTGGATTTGGTACTCTTCATTAGTTTCATTTTTATTAAAGAACTAGATTCCTCTATTTATGCGAGTATAATCCCTACAAATTACCCTTCTTTTCTACAAGTTTTCTTTTCCTTTGTAAAATTTTGTGTTTTACACCCTAAATTATATGATGAGTGTATAAATTAGTCAGCTTGCAATGATCAATTCTTCATAAATCTTCCTTGTGTGAATCTCTGGATTTACTTGATGCAAGCATTTAATAAATTTCATTTTCTTCAATTTTTTATTTTTGAAGTGATATGGCAATGACTCTTCGTCAGCATAGGTCTCTCCATTACACATAATCTTTGTTGCCAATGACATATCTATTTTAATTTCTTCTCCAAAGTCCTTTGGTCACTTCATGATCGACATAGGTACTGTCAATAATTCTATCAGGTGTTGGGATATCTCTTTTTGTGTTCTAGCGATGGATATAGCTACACCAATAGGCCCTTTAGTATAATCTTTCCCCATGCATACATTTTCTATTGGCCTTATTCTCCCTGATCAATATGCTCTCAACATCCTCGATCACTTCTATTTCCAATATATGTGTCCCTAATGAGTTCACCGGGTGCCAAAAAAACTCAAAATCACTCATTTTGATTTAATTAGCTATATCGATGACCACCATCGGTACAACCTTTATCAATAAGCTACCCTTTTATTTATCTTTATTAGGGTAGGTCTTTTTGATAGCCTCATCGGCAATTGGAAAGACAAGATTTGTCCTCTATCGCTTGTGTATGTTTCACCGATGGAGAAGGCATTGAGGATTGTAGTCTTCCTTGAAGTCCTCTGAGTTCTTTTAGATTGTCAGGACACATTTCTAACATTTCTTTGACTTTATCTGGGTCCACTTCAATTCATTTTTTTGATACTATGAATCTAAGGGGTTTTCTAGATGTAAATCCAAAAGCACACTTCTTTGGGTTCAACTGAACCTTGTATTCTTCTAACCTATCAAAAATATCTCCTAGCACATGAAAGTGTGTCTATCTAAGTTTGGAATTTTCTAATATGTCATCAACGTAATCTTCCATGGTCTTATGGATCATGTCATGAAACATCATTATCATAGCTCTTTGGTAGGTAGAACTTGTTGGTTTCCAAAACCACAGTTTGAAAATCCAAGAGTTTTTCCACTCCTCCTAAAGAATTCTCAATCATCTTTGGCCAACAAAAATGAATGATCACTTGATTGAAAATTCCCCTACACTTTATGCTTCACTAAACCAAGGTGGGTAAACCTCTACCTCAAACCCAATCTACTGGTTGGAGGATTTTATTTAGCAGATTCAACTCTTCGATAGCCTGTTCAAGATGGAAATGATTCTTGAAGGCCGAAAAAGTGTTAGCACTTGAAAAATTTATAAAAATCATGCTTTGTGTAATTAAAATTGCTTTGAAAAAGATTTCTTTTTTGTATAAATAATTTGTAAAATGTAGATATAATTCTTGATTAGGATTTCTCTAAAGACACTTGATTAAATTACCTTAGATCAATATTAGACCAGTGCCTAAATATCATTTTATGATTCTTATCAATTCAATTAATTGACCCTACGTATAACCCTATGAGATGATTTTAATAAATTAGTCTTAAAGAAAGACCATCACTTCAAAGGCATCTATATGTATTAATAATTTAAATTTTCTATTACAGTTAGTCTTATGGATTTTAACTCCCTCACGAAGAACAATAAGACAGAATAAAGTCTTGACAACCAATCTTCAAACTAATGATCAAAATTAAACTTAATTTAAATTATAATAACATAAGATAGCACATTGAAGCATCTAAATGAAAAATATTATCGCAGAGAACTGATCAATTAAATGAAAAGATGAATACCAAAAAATATGAAGAAACAACTGAACTTGTATTGAAATAAGTATAATATAATCCAACTAGTTATATAATGTATTATTTCTTTTCCCCAAAAGTGTATCTTCAAGAGAAAACTACCATCATGTACAAAAGATATAACTATGAATGTACACCTTGTCCTCTTTATTTGGTCTTGGTATCCCTTCTTATAAAAAATGAAGGGATGCAACATTAGCTTCAGACTATTACAAAATGGGTTTTCAAAATGGTAGTCCTAAATACCTAATTAAAAACTAATCAATAAATTAAAAAAGGGTCATAGGAAAAAAGGGACATCATTAATTTGAATTAGGCCAATCAACTCCAAAAACTCATCATGGAAATCAGCGGGAACCCACCCCTTGTTTTTCTCCTGTACCTCTTAGAAAATCTCACCTAGCTCAACTTTTTCCTTCTCTACTTCTATTTCTAGCACATCACTTTGGTATGAAACATAACTTGTCTTCAGATCCCAGGAAAAAATGAGGAGACTGGTAATGATGTCCAATTGATCTTCTTCTACCCCATTTAGATTAGGTTGTTGGACAAGTCTATGATCTTGATCCTTAGGTCCAATGATTACTGGAGGTTTCATTCTAGCAATTAGACAACACCATTAATCTATCACAAATTCTTGTAAAACCACTATTCATTTGGTTACTTATAAAACAAGAAGAATTCATTGAATCTTTACAATCTGTAAGGGAATTTACAATAAATTTTCCATGTAGGAGAGATTAATTTGTCTGATTTAAGCATTAACAACACTCTTTTAGTTTGGCTTTTGAAAATTTATGTGATGTGACAATGGTCTTTCATTGGGATAGGTTCCATCAATAAATGAACTCTCATCTGTCGATGTCCCTTCACTAGTAGTATTGGCACATGTCTATCTGATGACTTGTGGTAGTTCATATTTATTGTATCCCATCGAGGTGATAATGTCATCCCTTAACGATGCAAAAGGCCCATCGACGAAACATACACTAGCGGTAAAGGAGAAATCTTTCCTTGTCAATAGCTTATGAGGCTATTGGAAAGACCTACCCTAATAAAGACAAACAAAATGGTAGCTTATCGGTAAATTTTGTGCCGATGGTGGTCATTAGTATAGCTAAGAAAATCAGAATGAGAGATTTTGAGTTTTTTCAACATTCGATGAACTCATTAGGGACACATGGTGATAAACATGATCGGTTGGTATAATATATACCATTAAGTTCCATTGAAAAAACATACACTAGCAATAGAGGATAAGTCTTGTCTTGTCGATAGCCGATGCGGCTATCAAAAATACCTACCTCGATAAAGACAAACAAAAGGGTAGCTCGGTATAACATATACAGATAAGTCCCATTGGAAAAACAAACACTAGTGGTAGAGGAGAAATAATTTCTTTCCAATAGCCAATGAGGCTATCAAAAAGACCTACCCCGATAAAGATAAACAAAAGGGTATCTCGATATAACATATACCGATAAGTCCCATTGGTAAAACATGCACTAGTGGGAGAGGAGAAATTTTGTCTTTCCAATAGCTGATGAGGCTATCAAAAGACCTACCTCGATAAAGTGTGATAGGTCAGTATAGCATATACCAATAGAAAATATATGCATTAGGAAAGGTTATACAGAAGGGCTTATCGATGTAGAAGGCATTAAGGATGTACATCAGAAAAAGATAAATTGATCATAGAAAAAAGGTCTAAGAAGCAAGACAGATTGGTTTAACATATACCGATAAATCCCATCAGCAAAACATATGCTAGTGGTAGAGGAGAAATATTGTCTTTCCAATAGTCAATGAGCCTATCAGAAAGACCTACCCCAATAAAGACAAATAAAAGGGTAGCTTATTGGTAAATGTTGTGCCGATGGCGGTCATCGGTATAGGTAAATAAATAAAAATGATAAATTCTGAGTTTTTCTAAAACCCAATGAACTCAATGGGGGCACATATGGCTATAGAAGTGATCAAGGTTTTTGAGAACATATTGATCAGGGAGGCTATTGCCGATAGAAAATTTCCATGTCAAAATTCTGACAAACACCAGAAGACAACCGACGAGGTTTCCATACCTGCAATGAAAAAAATGTCGTAGGTATAACAACATAGTTTTCATAGTTCTCCTTGGAATTATAATGAACACCATAAGACAACCGATAAGGTTACCATACCTATGATGAAACAAATTTCATAGGTATGTAATCATAGTCATCGGTGTTCTCCTTGCAATTCTAATGAATAGCAGAAGAGAGCCGATGAGAGGGTTGTCAGACTTCCGACGAGCCTTCATCAGATAATTGCCCTATGTTATGACTATATTTCCAATGTGGTTTTTTGGGAACTCTAACACATACTCCATCATCATAATTTTCAACAAAAGAAACTTCGAAAAGGATTCTCCTTGATATTTGTCAAAATTATGACATATTTTTGTCCATATTCCAATGAAGAGTCATTAGAAATCTGACCCAAATGTACAAGTGTAAGTTATCTTGTAAATGTTCTAATAAAGTTTAAGAGGTTGAAAAGTTGTATAATTGGTTGATTATTGTTTCACCCCCCTCTCAGTAATATGATCTCTTAGGTCCAACAATTGGTATTAGAGCTAAGTTCCCTATACAAAGCCTAACTTCTTGGGAAAAGATCCTTGAGGAAGATATGGATAGTTTAAGACACAAAAGACAACTTGAAGAAGATGAAGATAAATATAAGAAGGATCTTGAGAATTCAAATGAGATCATCAATCAGCTGTAGGAAAACTTGAAGAAGTCACTTGCAAAAATAAGAGAACTACTAAGGAATTGGGTGAAAGCCAAGACTACATTGATCATCTATTTGATGGTAGTGGAGCTGAGCAATCTGAAGCATCCATAGAAGCCTTGTCTCAAGAGAATGAAAAAATGTACAAGGGAAGGAAGAATATCAAGATGGAAATGGATTATTTATCCATTAAGTTGTGTCAACAAATGGAATCTAGGAAAGATGGAGAAGAAGCTAAGAAGATGGCAAAAAATACCCTAAAAGAAAAAGTGGATTAACTTTCTAGATCTGATCAAGAAGTTGGTACCTTGCAGGAATATCTTCGTGAGATGAGAGATGAAATGAAAGATCTAAGAGGTGATCTCAATAATATGATGATGTGAAATGAAGATCTGATAAGAGAGAATGAAGGCCTATGCAAAGAGAAGGAGAGATTGTAGAAAGAACTAGATGATGTAAACAAGTTGTTGAAGAAATTTAATGAAGTTTCTGAGAAACTTGATGAGTAGCTGAAAATTCAAAGGAGAAGAAATGACTCAACTGGTCTAGGTTATATCAGTCATACTACTTTTGAAACTGGTGAATCATCTAAATCCAAGAAGCCCAATCAAGATGAAAAGTCTCCACCCAAGTTTAAAAATAAAAGTTCTGGTAATAAATCCTAAAAGCCAATTTGTTTTAATTGACATAAAGTAGGACATGTTGCAAGAGAATGTAAGTTTAGAACTATTACCCCT
This sequence comes from Chamaecyparis obtusa, assembly GCA_027943335.1. Taxonomy (NCBI): domain Eukaryota; kingdom Viridiplantae; phylum Streptophyta; class Pinopsida; order Cupressales; family Cupressaceae; genus Chamaecyparis; species Chamaecyparis obtusa. Next base: position 182,424 of record BSBK01002292.1, on the reverse strand, counting down.
ACATGTTAAATTTTTTATGAAGGTCATACTTCTAGAGTTTGCATAAATAAGCTTATTATGTTTAATGGTCATTGTTATAACTGCATCATGTATGGTCATAGAGAAAGTGAGTATAGACCTAATATGAATAGTCAAGGATCATTTTTGTATCAGAAGAGTTCTTATCAGAATTAGAACTAGTAGAATATTCAATATTGACATTGCCAAAAGTATGGGAATGTGGATATTAACTACATATTGAGAGAAAAGAAAGGTAGTTATGGACCTTTTATATATACTGGGATGGAATGTTTCCATTTTTATAACTTAGTTGGATACATTGCAAGATTTTGCAGGTTAAAGAATTAGGGAAACCAATTGGTGAATAGGCCTAATACTGATAATAAGCTAAGAATCCAATAGATGTTGATGAAATTAGGAAGCATATGAAGACAATGTGGGCTAAGAAAGGTTAACTCAATACTTTTGAATTGACAAAGAGCTGCATAAAAAAAGGTGTGAATAATTCACCAACAAACTTAGCCTATTTTGGATTAGGGGGAGCAATTAAGGTTAGATCACTCTGAGACCCCTGAGAAGAATGTATGCTAAATTTTTACCTGCATACTTAGATGCATTATGATATAGTAAGATATGAAGTATTTTGATGTGATGTAAAGTTATGCTAAAATGGTAACTAGAAATAAATAAGAAAAGTAAGGAACTCACCTTACTGAAGGGATTTATAAATAGGAGGCATAGTAGATAAAGAAAGAAAATTTATTCTCTAGTGAATGCAAGAACATCTAATGCTATAGGTGATAATAATGAAGAGGTCAAAGTGATATCTTCAATAACAGGTTAAAGCTCCTACTGGTAGATAGTCAAGAAAGAAGTGCAAGAGTTAAACACTTGAAAATGCCATTTTATCAGTGAAGTTTCCAAGTGAAGAACAAAAGAAATATTATTAAGGATGATATGTCTAAGTCCTCCTAGAGAATGAAAGCATTTGAATTAGTGAAGGCTACTAGAAAAAGGTAAAAGAAGAAAGAACGCAGAGAAAAGGATGAGGATACGATTGAACTAAATCAATTGAAGGCTAGTAAGAGTTGAAGACCACATGGAAGAAGTCTAGAGTTGTTAGTTCCCCTATGGAGAAGAATATGACATCTAATATGAGTAAGTTTGGTTTTGTTGAAAAGAGTTTAGATAAGGTTAGTAAATGAAGTATTTCAATCAGAGTAAACATGTATTTTGGAAATGTTCAATAAGGATGAGATGTTATTTTTGGCATGAATGAGTTATGATCTATGTGAGTTACATCGTCAAATTTCTATGCCTTTATATTTAATAAGATTAGACTAGTATTCAAGATAGAGAAGAGGTTGTTAATTTTGGCAGTTGATGTGATTCAATCAGTACATGGTGTGACTAAAGCTATGTTGAAAAGATTCATTGGATTGAAGGAACCAAAGAAAGAAGAAGTGCATGATATTGAATAATAATTACCATAGATGGAATCCGAATTCATACTCTGAGGAAGGAAAGATAATTGGAGATGATAAGATCACATTTGGTGACATTTCTATTTCTTATGCTTCTAAGAAATCAATGGAGGTACTAGATATGTCAGTAATTGGTCCAACAATGATAATTGATGATTGATTGATTGTTGAATATAGCTATCAATGTGGAATCATCATAAGTACTGGTAGATGTTGCAACTAGAGAAGATGAGAAAAAGGTAAACATGTGTATACTGATGTTATGAAAATTGAAAGTGTAGAGGAAATAAAAGTACAAGAAGATGAAGGTACTTCTGATAAAGATAATGATCATGAATTACTTGTGCAAATTTTAATGCAATCAATGATAATGATAAATTGGTCATTTAAGGACTCATTCATACATATGTTTTGAGCTTATGTGAGATGATTGAGATATATGCTATTTTCAAATCTAAGGATAAGAATCAATTGATTATAAGCACAAAGGAAAGAAGCTCAAGTTAGTGAGAGATGTATTGGCAGATTTGGTGCCAAATGTTGAGTATGAGGTTGATTATGATATGCCACAATTATTGCTGATTAGTGATTGCTATAGGAGATTATTGGAAGGAGTTAGTTCATCACTAAGTGTGAACCATGTCATAGAGTCTTACAAGGATTTGGTAAGATTATTGTTAGTATTTGTAAATTGTCAAGTTTGTTGAGGTTCTTGAGAAGAAGAAAGCTAAGGTACATGAAGAATGCAATAAGCTATTAGAATTTTTTGAGGCTCTCTCAGCTACAAATTTTAGTATATTAGTTGAAGAAGCATAATTGAGAAAGAAAAGAGGACTGAAGATGTTGAGGTATACTTAGTTCTAGTAGATATGTGAGTATTTTTGACGTATTAGAGGAGAAAAAAATGTTTCTGTATGGACATATAGTTTTTACTGGAGAACCTATTGAAGAACTAGAAGGATTTTCTTCAAGCATCAGAGACAAATTTTGTGAAGAAGGAATAGTAGCTCTTGTATATTTGAATTGGCAATAAGTGATCAGCTAAGAAGGAGGAATCATAAGGTGATGAAGATAAACATCAGATGTAGAATGAGACATGTTGCACCTTTGGCATTGTTGTCAAAGGGGGAGAAGAATTACTTAAGTCTAAGAAAAATTACTATTTGATGTTTCCATCAGAAATACTAAAGGGGGAGAAGTAAAACAAAGGTGGAGAAGTATCACTAAAGGGAAAAGAGTCTGATCAGAACAAGTAAAGAAGATAAAGAGATCAAGATCAGAGAAGATAAATTATTTTCTAGGTATTGTTGGTGTTTCTATTTGATGTTGCCATAAATTTCAAAGGGGGAGATTATTGGCATAGCTGATGTAACTAATGTAGAGATCATATGAGTATGATAAGTTTTGATACAAGTATGATGATAGGATGATCAATTATAGTGTTTTCATTGATGTCAAATTAGTGTCTATTGGTTGACAATGTTCTTGTTATGGTGAGATATGTTCAAGAGGTTAGATCTAGAGCTATGGTAAGAGATGGATTGTGTGGCCATGAAGGAATACTAAGTGATGTCTAAAGATGCTATATCCATGACCTCACAAGTTCATCTTATGTGTGTGGTGAGTTATAATTGTTTGAAGGTTGTCAGGTAAATGTGAAGTACAGGGAAGAACAAGTTGAAGCCGAGTTATGATGAATGAAGGGTTGCAATGAATTTTAGTTGTAGTGATCATTATGAGAGACTTAGGTGTGTCTTTGGATGTCTAAAGCATGACTACTACTATTGGTGTAGATTGATAAGAAAGGTATAATTGAAAGAAGGTTGACTTTGAAACTGCTAGATCAGTTACTGACATGCGGTAGGTGAATTGATTGGCTTGACAAATATATGATGAGATATGTGGTGCGGTCATAGGAAAAGGTTGTTGAATTTGAGTAGAAGCTATGGTTCCAACTACAACTTATTTGGATAACAAGTGAGAAAGTATTACTGTTATAGAAGTGGTTTCAGGATGAAGAGCTTATGTTCTTGAGATACCGATGGTAGATCTTGAATATGTGATAGGTATGGAAGTGACAGTGAATAAATTTGTGTTGTTCAAAATGTGGTGATGTGTCCCAATGATTAGAGGTGATGATTTGGCATAAATTTGTTTTATTCTAGCATGTGGAGAAGATTATAGAGGAAGCGTGTGTTTGGTAAAAAAATTGTTGACCCCTTGACACAAAATTCTATGTAAATCATTGTATTGGTCGACACAATATAGAAAAAATAATTTATACACAGAGATTTGTAAATTCACTTATTATGTTTGAGTGGGATGTGTGAAAGGAAAATTGTAAACTGTTTAGGACCTAATTAAGGCAGTGGACTCAAAAGTTCAATATATAATTGATGAAGTTTGAATTTAAGTGTGTTGATCATGTGTTGGGAAGCTGTAGTTGTAAAGCATAGGTTGTGATGAAGCCAAAGATGAGTTAAGTTTGTTGAGAAGATATTGTGTGCTACAGTGGTTCTAATCAACCATATTATTTTTTTTGTTCCCTAACAGTTTCATTAGTCAAAATACCTTAATCGAGTGGATCCTAATAGCTCCTTATTGTAAATCCTTTAATAGGGTGGCACATTAGCTTGTGTCTAAATTCATCTAACAAGGCTTCCCCTAATAGGGTAAAGCTCCTAATAGGGATAGAGGAAAATCCCTTAATTAGGTGGAAACTAACAGTGTCTTTGTAAACTCTCAACATGGTTAGATCCTCATAGAGAATACTTTAGAAGAATGCATCATTTAGTGGGTGTTAATTCCCACTGTAGGGTTTCCCAAATTGGGTTTCCACATGAATAATCTATGTGTCGAGTGTTTCATTAGTTTTTGGATATGCTTATGTATTTGAAGTTTTCATTTTCTTCTATTAAGTTAGTCTTGTGAATGTTGTAATAAAGTTTAAGAGGTTAAAAAGTTAAATAATTGGTTGATTACTGATTCACCCCCCTCTTGGTAATCTGATCTCTTAGGACTAACATGCTTATCTTTTCTCTATTTTGGATTTAACAAAGGAAAGAAAGGAAGAGAAGAAACAAAATTAGAAATAGTTTATATTAGTTAAAATAAATTATTAAAATTTTATCATCTGAGCTCCAGTTATTTTTCTCACAAATTACAACATATATCTTGCAACTTAAATCATAGGAAAGCCCATGAAGCTAGACTCCTAAGAGTGAATACAAAGTAAAAAGTCATGCAATATATAGATATCTTAAGATATGTAGAGGAGAAAGATCAGATATAAAATAATGTTTTTATTGCTACCTAAGAAAATTCTAGATGGGAAAGTAATAAGTTGAAGAGTAAATTCAAATTGATTAAAATATTAAGAAATATCTTCCAACAAGACTTATCTTTAATTTTAAAGACATGTTTACCATATGAAGGATATGGGTAGAGGTAGTTGAGATTATAGTTCCAAACACCCACCACTAATTTCAACTACCAATTTCAATTTTCTTCTTCAATTCTTTCTTGATACGTTGGCATCTAGAATTTTCAAGTTCTAGGGATCAAACAAAGAAAATCCCACATTACTATTGGGATGCTCTACCCATGAGCCTTGAACATTTTTTTTACTAGTCTAATATTGTTGGTTTAGGTGCCAAACACTTCTATTTTCTTAGAACCTCCCATAGAGTCATGTTGTGGGTGTTCATGGATCTTAGTGGGCTCTATTGGCCTCAAACATTAGTTACATAAACATGGAATGCTCTATGGAATTCATCGTTGATACTTCTTTACCACTTGATAGTTTCACTTATCAATCCAAAAATTCAAAAAAATTCTACGCTCCTTTCAAACTTTGATTTACATAATTTAATTTACTACTCCTTGAAATAATTTTGACTCTCTCTCAATGTATACACATACCCATGCAACCTCCCCAAAATTTCTATAATCTACAAAACTAACTCCAAGATGAACACTAGTAACAATGAAAAATATACAACATCATCCTCTTCTTTCTAAGGAAAAATAAAAAACCAAATTCATATCTGTTAGAGTAAAGTATTAATTATGTTAATTAACTTTACTCCCTTCTTAAGATGTGAACTCTTTTGGTTTAATTGTTTATATTTAAACACACATGCACTAGTTGATTTAAACTTATGCACTAGTTGTTTTAAATATAAACTTGCATGCATTAGTCTTGTAATAATTTAACTAATTATTACATGCACTAGGGTTTTCCTTTCAAGGCTTTCGATCTCCTTTATAAGGATGATCCATTGTACATTTAATTAATTCATTATTTTGAGGATATTTTCTTCTTCATATTCTAAGTCAAACCCTTGCCCTCTTCTTGTCTCTACTTCCTAGTAACAGGTTTTTATATGCAGGTGATCTTCGGGTTTTGTAGATTTGTATTGCTCAAATCCTACATGGTATCATAGTTTAATATGATATAGCTTGTTAGCATTTGAAGGATTCAGAGATTAGAAATTCATCTATTTCATATTAGGGCTTTTTTAAAAAAAAAAATTATTGAAATTAGGGGTGCCTAAATTTTGGTGCACTTTGAGCTCAAATGGACCTCACTGTTGAGCTCGCGATGCCTAAAAACCCCTATTTCAATATAAAACACATCAAATTTGGACAACTTTGCATTTTGGGGCATTTTTTGGTACGAGACAGCTTAGCACGCTTCTCGAGGCAAAATTTGTACAGATTAACACACTTTCCAAGGTAAAATTCTCTATTTTGTGTGCAAGTTGAGATAAAAAATTTTCTACATGACACATAAATTAAGACCAAAAAAATTGGCATGCAAATCAAGATAAAAATCTAAAGGGCTTGGCACAAATCCCGAGGTGCGCATGTGATTTTGCAATTTTTATTTTTATTTTTTTGTTTCAACGATGACCATTTGGCTGTCATATTTAAGCCAAGCGAATGCAGTTTAGCCCCTGATCATATGGCAACCAGGGGCCTAGAATTTTAGCCCTAAGGGGCTTGTATGCTGCGACGGTCATTTGGCCATTGATTTTAAGCCTACAAAGTGCTGATGTCAACTCATTTAGACAACATTTTGGGCCCTCTGGAGCACTCGGTGGTATTTTACTCATAACTTGAGCATACGGTGTTGAAATCGGGCAAACAAGATATCATCAAAAAGCTGGTTCTTTCCATGACATTAGCCTCAGGGTATCTTTATTTGTGCTTGTGCTTTCTATGCACCTTTGATGTTCTTGGTTCTTCATGATGCAATTCTTATTGGCACTCTTTTTAGAGTACCTATCACCTCTCTCTTTTCAGCATTATGGGGGGGTTTCTACTGATCATTCTTCTGCTTCCTTGGTTTGATAGTGTGAGCTATGTATTCAGTATTTGTTCCTATGTACTAGGCGGATGCAGTGGCTGGGTACCTATGCATTCCAGTGAGATGGATCATTTACTATATAGACACTCTTTCTTTCCTATTTTTAGAGGCACTCTTCCATCTTTCATTGATCAACTCTTCAAGCTTTGGTGTTTTATACCATATGTATCTTCAATTTCAGTTGTTTGCCTTTGTTTACCTCCTAATCTGAGTGATGTCATTTGAGGGCACTTATACAGATTACAGTCTTCTCTACCTGGTCATGCTCTATTTCAGTGGAGAATCTTCAAATCAACAGTTACTTCTTGATAGAGTTTGCATCTTCTTGCTTTAGTGATGTTCTACATGTTCATTCTTGTTCCTATTTTCTAAAACATTCTTAGTTTTGGAGGCTTCTTCAGTCTTTCAGATTAGTCTTTGTCTCTTTTTGGAGTAGAGTTTTTCTCATGTGGTTTTCTCTATTTCTCTGCTTTATAGAGACTCTTTTCTGTACTTGGGTACCTCATCAGGCCATGTTGTCGGGACCCATTTTATTCTTTCAGCACTGTAATTTCCTTTTCTTTCTTCTTGCATTGTTTGTAGCTACATTGTTGCTCATCTTAAGGGGGGGTGTTGGAGTAAAGTATTTATTATGTTAATTAACTTTAATCCCTTCTTAAGATGTCAACTCTTTTTCTTTAGTTTTTTATATTTAAACACACATGCACTAGTTGATTTAAACTTATGCACTAGTTGTTTTAAATATAAACTTGCATGCATTAGTCTTGTAACAATTTAACTAATTATTACATGCACTAGGGTTTTCCTTTCAAGGCTTTTGATCTCCTTTATAAGGATGATCCATTGTACATTTAATTAATTCATTATTTTGAGGATATTTTCTTCTTCATATTCTAAGTCAAACCCTTGCCCTCTTCTTGTCTCTACTTCCTTGTAATAGGTTTTTGTATGCAAGTGATCTTCGGGTTTTGTGGATTTGTATTGGTCAAATCCTACAATATCTTACATTTGATAAGAAATCATTCATTTTACCAATAAACTACCTTCTTTAGTCCTTGGTGACTTGACTAGCCTCTTTTTATTTATATTTTTGCTACAATTATCATATCTCTAATAGTTGCAATTGTATCTTCACTTTCTGTGATCTTTTCTTGAAGCTATATCTCTCTTCATTCTCTAAAATTGCAGGCAATGTTTTGACATTCCTTTCATTCATTAAAGTGGATTTCCCACTCCTCAACAACTCTCTTTTGTATTTCTTTTTTTCTTGGACAACAACTTACACACTACAATATCTCCTACTTTATATTGGGATTATGACAACACTACTTGAATCCATTTTCTATTCCTTTGTAAACTCTTCTATTTTGTCACTTATGCATTTGACTTTTCATACTCATCTCTTTTTTGTATTCTTCCATATTTTATCTCTCCTTTTGTTTTACTTTCTTCCATTCATACTTTTAAAATTCTTTTGTTGTTTACTATTGCTCCTTTGTTTCCTTTAGTTAGCCAAAGTAGTTTCATATCTTAAAACTTGGATAAAGAAACATCCATATCATCCATCATTTCCTTTTTCTTTTAATTCACCAATTCATATTATTCCTCCCACTTAACATCAACTATACAAAGTGTTGTGTCCTTGAACCCTTTGTTTTTCATCTTGCAATCTAAAATTTTATTTGATCTTCAAACCAATAATGAACAAGTACATTCTACAAACTAAATTAATCTCCAAGCTAAAAACTTCACCTTGTATGGAAACTTTATATTTTAGTGGCTTTTTCTTGGTTTGGCAACCTCCTTTCTTTAGCAAAATTCACTTTAATTCTACAAATCTTAAATCTTCTTTACAAACACATCTTTGAGTGGCTTCCTACAGTTTACTTTTATTCTCGTGCTTTCTATTTTTCAAATTATATGATCTTTCAAAAGTTACCACTATATTAAAATTTTAATTTGGATTCTTTGTAGTCACTTCATGAACTTTCTTTGGCTCAGACTTTAATAAATCCATCTACACACCAATTCTTTTAAACAAATTTATTTTGGTAGACAATAAACTACAGATGCAACCTTTGAACAACCTTTCTATTCTCTTGGAAGGACCCTCCTGTAATATTTCCATAATCTCCCTACTCTCTAGGATCTTCATGCTTGAAACATCACATCTATTGACTCATCTACTACTTTATGACCTTCAGACACCTTAAAACTGCAATTCCATTTCTTTTTTGAAATGGACAATGACTAACTTCTCAAATTAGAAGCTACAAGCCCTCAGCTCTGATACCAAATGAAGGAAAGAAAGGAAGAGAAGAAAAATAAATAAAAATAATTTATATTAATGAAAATAAACTATTACAATGTTAGCATCTAAGTGCCAACTCTTTTTCACACAACTTACAACATATATCTTTCAACTTAAATTGTTTTGTAGTTGTACTAATCTTTGGGTTTTCTTTTCATACAAATATCTATTTTATTGAATATTTTTATATCCTGACATTAAAGTATATGGAGTATTTAATACAAAAGTTAATAGTTAATTATATCATTCTTATATTAGCTCATCTACTAAAATAGCTAAGAAAAAATTGATAACACTATATTTTCATGCAATTATGTTTGATTAAATAAGTAGGAAGGAGGCCCTTATCCCATACAATGAAGACACTTCAAAATAAAACAAAATTTTTGTTCATAACATCTTGATGGAACAAAAACCCTTGCACTAAGACATAAATTTTTTAATGAATAACTTGTAATAAGATGGATTATAACTCAGATTGTCACTACTACTATCACTATACTCCCAACCATTGTCATTATAACAATAAAATCACATCGGAATTCTATAGTTATGAGACTCTTAATGTAAAACTATAATAAACATGCAATCCACATTAGCCCATAAGGTATTTAAGTCTTTCATAAGTAATAAAGATATACTAATAAATAACTTGGAATTAAAATAAACTATTTAAAGTACTAATGGTAGTATGGCTCCTCTAGAAAAAAGAAAAAACTAATAGGAGGTAACTAGCCTCAAATAGAAGCTTCCTTCATAGCATCATTGAGAGAAATAATTTTCCAATCCCTTGAGAGATGTCATAGGTTCATATTTCAATTCTCAACCTCAGTTTTCTGGTTCTCCATGTCCATCCCTTGGCTCTATTCAACTCCCTTATATTTTTTTTGAGTTTTTCCTTACTTTTTTCTGTCCCAAATCAAGGCTCATAATTTTTTTGGTATTAAACCATCTGTGATCCTAGAAAGAGAAGATATTGTATTGCCAAATTGGTGTTTATAATTGGTAGATGACATTTTTTTCCTCAAGCCTAACCACCCTGTTATGCATGTCTTTAATTTTCTCTTGAAGATGAAGATAATTCTCATTATTAGTACTATGCTTAGGTGGAGGGGAATCCTCAATTTCAATATCTTTTTAATGTCCCCCATTTTAATAAAATGACTTAATTAAGTTAATTAATTAAGTCCAGTCCTAAAATTTAAATAATATCACAAGGACTTATTCAACTAATTAATTAAAATTTAGTCAAGCGGATAAAATTCAACTTCTCAAAGATTCATTTTAGAATTTACCTGTTTATGCTTCGAGTATTTTTAGGATCCCTTCTAAGTTTGCAAATATCATTGAAAAGATGTAGAAAAGATTTCTATGGCCAGGGGTTGAAGAGAAGACAATACCTCTTATTGCTTAGAAGTTTATTTGCAAGGATAAAAAAGATGGGGGTTGGGTCTTCATAGAATTCAAACATTTAATAAGGCCCTTCTTGACAAATAAGTTTGGAGGACTTTTGGAGACATATTAGAATGGAATTCTATAGGACATAATAAATATCTTCAAAATGCCAGCTCTCTTAATGAATTTATTTTCTCTAACAAACTTCCAATTGGTTATTCTCTTTGGAACAATATTATTAAGGCTAGGGATGTTATCTCCAAGGGAGCTCACTGGAAAGTTGGTTCAGGAAGAGGAAATTTCTTTTGGGAAGATTTCTATCTAGATAAGGTTCCTCTTTGTAACATTGATGATTTTAACCAATACAATGATATTTTCAAGATAGATTTGGGAGATTTGTTTGTGGCTACTAGAAGAATGATGGGTGGGTTGATCTAACTTCCATCAGTCCATTACTTTTTCCTCTTCAATGCTCTCTTAATTCTTATTTATTGGACTCAAGAAGAGGTGAAGATATCTTGGTATGGAAAGGATACCCTTATAGAACTTCTTCTATCTCCTTTTCTATCTCTTTTCTTGATCATTCTTCTATGCCCCACCCTTTCTAGGCTAAAATCTAGAATAAGGATCTTATCCCGAAAGTGAATAACTTCACTTGGATTATGCTTCAAAATAAAATTCTTACCTTCGATAATCTATGCAAGAGAGGCTTCTATATCCCTAACAGATGTTATTTTTGCATGATGGATGTTGAGTCTTCTCTTCACCTTGTACTCCTCTACCCATTCGCTATTAACATTTGGAATAGAGTTTTGCACCATTGGAATTTGAACTAGGACTTTCCTAGTTCCCTACAAGATTTTTTCTAGAATTGGAAACCCCAAACCTCCAACCATGTGTTAAAGTTTCTTTGGTCTTTCATCTTCCCACATGTTTCCTGGGGTATCTAGAAGGAGAAAACAATGGGATTTTTATGGAAAAATCTATTTCCTTAGATATTATTTTTGGAAACTCTTCAGAGCTATCAGTGAGGATTTGAATATTGTTGATAATTCTAATAAAACTAAAGTGAAGGTATTCTATACAGACTATGATTACTGGGTAGCCTCTAATTCAAATATTTATATTGGCATTTATGTGTCTCTCAAACCTATCAAAGGATCTAGAGATGATTGTAAATAGGTTCCTCCACCTCTTTGTTGGGTGAAAATTAATTTTGATGGGGTAGCCAATGAAAATACTAGGCCAACTAGTTGTGGGGGAGTGTTAAGGGATGAAAATGATATCTTCATTTTGGTTGTGGCACTCTCCATGGGTAGTCATTATACTGCATGGCCAAAGCCATTGGTGGTCTCTTGATGACTAGGTAATTAAACCTTAAAAAATTTTAGGCGGAAGGAGATGAAAAAATATTATTAATTGCAAAAATGGAAACTTTAGACCTTCATGAATCACTGAATCTTTGATACATAGATCCAAATACATAATTTTCTCTTTTGAAAAATTATATATTTCTCATGTCTACCATGAGGCCAAGGGGGTCACTGAATAGTTTATAAGTAAAGGTATTGTCAACATGGGAAGCATATGTGGCATAGCTAAGATAGGTTGAAGGTTGATGTGCCCACCTTAATTCGTCATGATAGGTTGGGGGGTGGGTACAAGGTTAAATTGTTGATTAATGATGAAAATTAATTTAGCTAGGTGGAGTGATATCATTATCGATTTCCAAATTGTAATTTCCAAATATTTGGCTTGTTATAGCACATTACAATTTTATTATTTCAATTTCCCTTTAAATGGATTCTAGGTATTTCTTAGTTTAATTGTTAAACAAAGGACTTGTGTTATGAATATGAATTGAAGCTCTAGTAAAGAGGATATGGGAGGTGATCAGAGGTGTGTGGAACCCATGGACTGCAAGAATATTAAAAGCAATGAGAAGGTCTAGAATCTCCTAAAAGGTGGAAGTTTTACTATCTAGTTGGAGTATCTCTATGGCTAGGACCCCTACATTAGCATGCTCTTTACCAAAGGTAGGAAAGGCGGTGGTATCATTCTCTTTGGTAGAAGGGTCATTGTGGATGAAAACTTGATCACAAAGGTTACTTTTATTCACTTGGATGACAAGAAATTCTATAGAGATAGGAAACACTTAGAGTTGGTGGTTCAAAAATTTCCTAAAATAGACAAGCAGGAAGAACTAGAAGAGAGAGGTACTAAAAGAAGCTATGATTTGGCCAAAATTAAGAATATTTGGGGCTAGGTACTAAAAGTTATTATGGATTATGTCACTTTGGATGGTCATTTTATGAGGGTTTTTGTACATCATTTTATTTTGTTAAACCATTTTCATCATTAGATTAGGGTTTTCGTTCAATTTTATCAATGGTCTGTCCCTTAAGACTAGTATTAAAGACCATCACAAGAACCTAGATAAAAACAAAGTATTTCATGAAGGCCTTTTAATTATAATTTAAAAATAATGTAAGTTCTCTCTACCCCATGAAATCCAATATCCCGATAATGAGGATACAAGTGATGAGGGTTTGGTGGAGGAAATTGAGGGTGATAGGGATAATGATTATTGGGAAGAGGATTGTGTTCATTCCTATGAAATTAAAAGAAATCCTAAAATGAAAGGTAAATATGGGGGAAGAGGTAAGGGAAAATATTATGATACTAAGGATGATAATTTTTTTCCCTCTACTGAAATTAAGAAAACCCCTAAGTCACATACTAAGGTTGACAGTTCATGGAAGGTTAAGGTAAAGAGTCCTAGATCAAATCCTCTAATTACTAGTAAAACCTAAGAGAAGAAGAACCTCTTCACATCCCCTATTGATGAGGATTCTATTGGGAATAAAATAAAACCCAAAGAAATGAAAGGGTAAGGAGAAAGAAGTGCATGTGATTAAGGAGAAGGAGCTCACAGTGGAAATACAAATCCCAACCCTAGTTGCTAGTGCTATTCCTTCATAGGCTGAAGCTTCTCTCAGTGAGAAAGGTGTTGTGTCCCCTATGGAGTTGAATGTTGAATCTCATCATCTTAAACCTAATTGAGATGAGTATTGTGATGTGCTAGATTTTTCTAGGGATCACATGATTGGGTCTTTTTCTCTTTTCAAATGGCTATTTCATGAAACAAAGGAGTTGAAGATTAAACAAAGGGATTTAGATAGAAAAATTGAAACTATGGATTCTAAGGTGGTGGGTAAGGATTATGCTACTAATGGTGCTGGTCAAAATTTATGGACTATAGAGGAGATAAGTTGGTGGTTGACAGTCTTAGGAAGACAGTGGATACTCTAGAGAAGCTAAAAAAGGACTAGTTTTAGTTGGAGGAGAATATGACCAATCTTAAAGAGGTTCTTTAGACTATCATGAACTAGAGTCCTAAGAGTATGAAGCATATAGTGGAGACTATGGATAGGGTAGTTGAGATCCTTGATAAAGAGCAACAGAAAAAGTAGATCATGGAGCTGGATCAAGATAAAGGTCAAGAAGTGTCTAGGCCTAGCAGGATGACCCTAGGAAACCTCAAAAGAAAAGCATAAAATTCCCTTGTGGAGGTCAAGGACCTAAAGAATACTGCACAAGACATGACTAGGTTGAAGGATGAGGTGTTTTTGGTTTTGAAGAACCTGACTTAATATTTTCTTGTTGTCCTTTTGTTGCCTTTTTCTTGTCTCTTAGCTACCTTTCATTGTTCTTTCTTCTAGGTGGCTACTTTTGTTTCTGTTATATGATACTCAGTATTTCTCAGATGGTGCATACTAATATATCTTTACCTATTTTTTGTTAAATGGCTTTGGGTCCCTTCAAAACTTGTTTTTTCTATAATAAAGAACTAATTAATTAAAATATTAAACAAAGGGTTCCTAATTAATAAAATAATAAATTGTGTTAGCTGATTGTAACCTTTGAGAGGCTTCTTGCAGTCCTTTATAAGGAGATAGTTGGTCATTATAAATCATCATAGAATATATTTGAACTCTTTTTTTAATTTCCAAAACCTAGATGTTGAAGGTGTTTTGGTTATATCCAGTTTCAGAGGTTAAAGATCCTCCCTAGTTTTTATTTGTAGTTTAGCGAGAGTCACTCCTCACCCTAGTCTACCATTGGAAATATCATCTTAGATATTTCACCTTTTCTTAATTTGACCAATTTGTGAAGTCTTCAATTGAAGAAAAATTTAATGTAACCTGAGATATATCTTTATAAATAGACAAAAAAAAATCTTTGTTCTTAGCAATTCATTCTAGTTGATGGTGTGTGCTCTATGTCAAAATATTATTCATAAGTAATAATATATTTGCAATCTATGAATCATATGGTTGAATTATATCAATTGAGAGGCCGAAGCATGTCAAGTGCCAAAGGGTACCAAAGGTGTTGAAAGGTGCCAAGTGCTAAAGAATGCTAAGGTTAAAGGGCACTGAGTGCCAAAGACTTCCAAAGCTATCAAAAGTCAAGTGTTATAGGTTGCGAAGGAACGAAAGGGTTCCATTAGGGATAAATAGTAGAGGAGGTATCAAAGGGTTCCAAGTGTCAAAGGGTGAGTGTGAAAGGATGATGAGAGTTGAAGGGTGAGTATCAAAGGGTGTCGAAGGCTAAGTATCAAGTGCCCCTAAAGGTTGAGTGTCAAATAGTATCAAGTGTTGAAGGGTACTCAAGGGTTTCAAAGGGTTTTGAGTGCTAAAGGGAATCAAAGGTGTCAAAGGTTGAGTGTCAAAGGATGAGTCCCAAAGGTTAAGTATTGAAGGGTGTCAAGTGTTGAAGGATGCCAAGTGTCAAAGGGCGTTGAAGGTGCCTAACATTTTTGAAGGGTGTCAAGTGACAAAGAGAGTTGAAGGGCCTTGTTAGTTAATAGATTGGCCTTTTAAAACTATAATGAAATGACTCACTTTAGTCTAAAAAATTAAGACTAATTGTAACCAACAGTTGAAAGAACCGTGATGATTCCTCTTTGAATTTTTATATGAAGGTACAACACCCTTTGTTGGATAAAATGTGTATTTTCTAGAGTATGATTTAACCAAAAAGCATAAAATGCTCACTAGCATTCATTCATCACAATGGTATGAATGTGATTACAAATTGAAAAGAAAAGGGGAACATAGATGGATGTCACAAAGACCATTTACTCTGCACCCTATCATAGATTAAAAAGGAGATTCTATATTTACCCTTTCATAAAATAAATTTTTTTGTGATGAACATGCACATGATCAAATTGAACAAGAAAGCATTTTCAAGAAACAATTGAGATAATTCAAAGATTAACCCAATCAAGAAAAATGTACTTAAACTCATAGAGTTAAAACATATTCTTTCGATCCTTCAAATGTTAAAAAAATGATATCAAAGATCACTTTGTCCCATATAAAAAAACATGTCTAAAAATGAAAAAAATCACCTCTCCAATACTAATTAAACTGGCCCAGTCTTTGATCAAGTCACACTCATGTCTCATAGGAAAAGGGGGAGCAAAATCTAGACCCTTTCATGATCTTCTGATCTTCAATTTATAGATTCTTTACCTTTATTCTTTTAGTTTTGTAACTAATTTCTTTTCAGGTCCTATTTATGCATTTTCAGTTCTCTATAACTATCCTCTTTTATTAAGTATGTTTTTAAATTAATCGTTTGCCAACAATATCTTCATAATACTAGTGAGATCATGAGCATGATAAAGAAAATAGGCATCCTTATGGCCCGTTTGGTTCTTGGTATTAACTTGGAATACTCATTATTTAATGCGAGAATTAATTAATTCACCGTTTGTGGTCATTTTTTGAATTCTGGAATTAGAAAATTAATCCCCATTTTTGGGCCAATGCTTGGATTAATTAATTCCAAAAAAAACTTGGAATTCATTTTTTATTCTAGAATAAGCTTTTTACGGATTCAAAATTACAAAAAAATGTATAAGTCATCGGGTCTGTGTGTGAACAGTTAAGGGATTATAATCTTATTTTTTTAATAATTTTTTCACAATTTTTTTATAATTTTTTTAATAATTTTTTTTTATAATCTTATTGTTTTAAAGTTAATAATACATATTTTAATTTAAAAATATATAAGTTAAAACTACATATATATTTTAAATTAAAAAACCAGCAACAAAAATGACAAGTTCAAAAATTAAAATTTGTAAGAAAATATTTTTTTTATAATTATAATTTTTTAATAAGTTAAAAATACATATTGTTCAAATTAATTAAAAAAATAAAAAATAAACCTTATTCCAATTCCACATTATGGGATCCAAACACATAATAGATTATTCCAACTTTCATTTTCTTGATTAATAAGTCTTTATTCTAGAATAGGCCTATTCTGGATAAATTGATTCCATGCACCAAATAGGCCCTATATGTAATAACTTTTGTTGATTGTTCACAATATATCTCTAAAAGTCCTTTGCATTTTATGTGAGCTCTATTATTCCCTATTTCTTTGCACGAGTTACACCGTGTTTATTCAATGCTGACCGTCCAACAAGGATGAACTAGAGCTCTCCAATTATTAACACTCTTTACTTCTGCAACTCGCTTTCTCCATCTCAATAGTAGCAGCTATCAAAAATGTCATAGCAAGGATGAAGTTTGACATTGTAGTAGTTATAATTGAGGACGAGGCGAAGGCCTTTTGAATAAAAATTCTTGTTCACAGTTATTCTAAAGATGGAGAGAAGATAACTAGTATAGAATATAGGGAATATCAAGGATGATCCATACTTTTCCATATGCTAACAGTAATTTGGATCTCCACAAGTGTTGTCTCCCAAAATATGTCTCCTTTGTAACATCATTATAAATTTTCCTAAACATATTATTGTGACTGAATTTCATTAGCAACAATTTCTATTCAAGGTTGTGCTCTGACAGTGTCAAGATGGCTCACCTTAATGCTTTTAATATTTTGGTCGACTATTCAAACAATGAACCATGGGCTTCTCTTTCATCTTTGTTCACTAGGTATTGATAGGAAAGAACCAAAATCAAGTGACAAAAGTAAATGTCGCTAAAGAGACATCAAATTTCCCTTGTTTGAAAGTTTTACAACACCTAGATAGTCAAACTAAGGATGATTTGCAATCACGAGCATGTTGTCCATATTTTTGATGGGAATGGTAGCTGCATAGGATTTACAAGTCTTTGTCTTTGATTATTCATCTGTCTCCTGTAGTCAATGAGAAATAGGGGAGCGCAGGCTCTTAAGCTCACACTGGCTCTTAATGTAGAAACTATCTTTTAGTTTTAAAGTTTTGATGGATGCTGAGAACATCTTAAAATGTTCATTTTCTTTCCACTTTGCAAATTCTCAAAGAAATAATGAAGTCCAATCCCTGAACAGGAACTTCCAATTTGTCTTGCACATACCACCATCAATGGTTCCACTTGAGGTGTCAGACAAGAATAGGAATTTCATAACTACTATCGGGTTTTGAGAGTCATTCAAGAACTAACCGCCAATACTAATGACTTTTCATATACTAGCTTTTTGTTTCCGATAACTTATCTTGTTCACATGTGTTGCTCACTTGCCTTAGACCACTTGATGTGTTTATTTTTGATTGGCTTAACAATTTATCTTCTCTTTCAAGGCGTCAGGCTCTTGTATGAGATGTACAGTTTAATTAGAATATGGTCAATATTTCTTGTCTATATCAGATAATACCTTGCTGATTACGAGATTATTTCTCCTCTTCATGTTTGACTTTTTTGGCCTTTCTAGTTTCCAAAGATTC
This sequence comes from Chamaecyparis obtusa, assembly GCA_027943335.1. Lineage (NCBI taxonomy): Eukaryota > Viridiplantae > Streptophyta > Pinopsida > Cupressales > Cupressaceae > Chamaecyparis > Chamaecyparis obtusa. Next base: position 164,107 of record BSBK01002292.1, on the reverse strand, counting down.
TATGAATTGCACTCATTCATATAGAACAGAGTTATATTTAGTTCTTTTATAAACACCTTCACTTTTGAATTGTTGTCACTAGGGATTACACCCACAAATGGCTAAGTGTGAAACATGGGAATACTTTCAGGTTGTGGGTGACCTTTGAGAAAGTAAACCTCTAGATTAGGGGTCAGCTTCCCCTTGAATCACCTTAAAACTTAAACTAACCTTAGGAGGAAAAGGGGAGAGAGTGCATGAGATGAAGATCTGGAAACTTAAACTAGGTGATTCACTGAATTGATAAAGATCCACAAATTGAAGAAAGCTTACAAGGACATCTGAAAACAATTTTATAACTCACAACTTGACCCTATTGCTTTGATATTCTTAGAAATAAAGAGGTACTTGGAATGAAAGCAGGGAAATAAATTCCACAACTTGAAATCCAAATGTACATAGATTAGGAATGCAAATGACAAAACAATTCCCTAAATACTCAATTTGAACCAATATGTAGATTAAAAGATAGAATGAAATCACAATAGCCTTAACATAAAGTTTATTAAAAAAACTCAGAAAATGGATAAAGACAAGAAGTATCACTACTTTGTATTCACTGAAAAAGAAACCAAGTAGAATCTGTATCTCTCAGAGCTACAAAAATTCAAATCTCCAGGTGAGATAGAATGGAAGAACTCCCTCAATCACCAAAGTGAGAGGTATATATAGCTGAACCTTAAAATCTTCATTTGAGTATTCATGGTGCCTAACTCCACTAAATCTGGAAAATCTTTGAAGAATCTTTATTCTAGGCCCAATATTGAATATGTTGCTCAAATCTAGATGTCAGATTCCCAGATTTGTAGGGGTTGGTGGGAAGATGAAATCTCCAGAAAATTTGAGCTATTAAATCATTTCCCTATTTATTTATTCTATCCTATCCCCTTTTGATCATGCCTTCAAAATATTCTGACAAAATGATTTATAAAATATCATTTGTCAGAATTTACAATAATGGAGGCATTTTTTACATCTTTATATTTCCCCTATGCTTTAAATACATGTTGTGGGTTTACAAGTTTGATTATGTTTAATAAATAAGTTCTCAACCCAAAACAAGGGAAAAACCTATTCATAAACATTTACATTTTATGGTTAAATTAAACCCACCTCTTTTACAAAGTTCAAATCAGCCCTAGGCTTAATATGTTTAACTAGCATTTTAATGAGCAAGGTTCTCAACCCAAAAAGGGGAAAAAATATTCAATACTTAAGAATTTTAAAAATTAAATCCACCTTCAAAAAGAAAGGATGCTAAAAGTATTGAGCTCTTTCACTGCTTGTTGATTTGGGGAAAGTTGCAAGTTTGAATTGAATTTGGCCTTTATGATCTCAAGTTGGATTGGAAACTTGTAGTTTTTTTATCTTCATAAGGCATCATGGTTTGGGGTAGGAATTATGTCTTTTCCTCATTCTTTCTGCATTTCTTGATTCATTGTTGTGATCATTCTCTCTGTATTTTCGAGGGCATACTATTGATGGTGCATTTACTGTTGATTTAATGGTACTGTATGGATGTTTAATTATTTGATAATCCCTTTTTAATTGCTGGCATGTTTATTAACTGGTTTTACCATGGCCGTGGATGCACTATTTTGAATGTTGGTTGGCTTTTGACATAGCTTGTGCTATAGAGCTAGGGCATCAAATGTTCACTATTTATAAAGTCTGCGAGCTTGATCTTAGCATCTATGTAATGTATATTTGTTTGCTCACTATTTTAAGGATCAACTTTGATGACCCTCAAGCTGCAAGCTAGGTCATCTTTATTTTCTATATTTTAATGGGGTATCATTCATTCTATTATCTTTAAGGCATTGTTCTCTATGCTATGTTATTTCTTATTGATGCTCATTGAGGAATACACTATTGTATTACTTTGAGGGCCTGTGAGCTTGGCATTTGTAATGTATTTGATGTTTTCTCATTGATTTTTGAAACCCGTGAGTTGTGATATCATGCAATCTTTCCTTGATGTTGTTGAATCAATGATGTATGAAGTTTGGGGCTCGTGCTTTTTCTTGGATTATTGTTGTCATCATTTTTGCTACTGCTATGATAACTAGTGTTCACTGTACCTTGGGGACCCATGAGCTATATGTTGGTACCAATGTAATGCAATTGCTATTATTAAATCATTTTTGCCATGTTGTGGAGGCTATACATGCATTTAGTGTTTCTCCCTATACAGATGTAATGATGCCTCCTCACATTGGGGCTTTGATTAAATTGATGCTCCATGCTTGATTTCACTTTTGTTTTGAAATGTTGACTATTGTACTTAGCTTGAGGACCCAAGAGTTGTAGGCTAGGGTATTCATTTCATGCTTCCTCTATTGTATCCTTGGCATTATTGTTGGTGCTCATTACTTTACAGTGCTTTGACAACCTAATTTGACAACTATAATTTGTTGCTACTACTATTATCGCTGTTGGCACAATGGATTTTTTGTGAAGCCTTGGTATCATCATCATTAATTGTTGCTTGACTTGTGTTGTTTTGATGATCTTATGAGGCCTGAGTTGTGAGCTATTATGTCAGTGTCATCGATTCTCTCTTTGATGTATGTGGCCTGTTCTTGTACTACTATCACCCTTCTTGGTTTTGAAGCTTGCTCACCACATATGCTTCTTTTAGATAGTCTACACTTTGTGACATTTATCTATGCAAATTTGACACATGTCCCTTTAAAACCTGATTATTTATCACACTGTGATAATGGTTGAAGCAATGTAGGATGCAGATTTAGCACACAGTTACTAAGATTTTGAATCCCATGGATGCCTTTGTGTCCTTTTGATTTGATTTTATGATGATGTACCCTCTATTGCTTGATGTAGCCTGATCATGATTACTTTATGGTATTATGACATGATTGAGTCATTTTTGTGGGTGGTCCATTTGGAAATAGTACCACAATGACATCAAATGAAACAAAAACATTTGATGTTGTTGTTGTACTTTTTGGATGGGATACCCACAACAATGACTCACATGATGCTCATGTGGTCTTCATATTGATCATTCTTTTTCCATTGCTACCTCTTTTAATGTTGATCTCTTTCTATTTACTACGCTTCCATGCTTTCTGTACTTGGAATTGGCTTGTGAATCTTGAGTGTTCCGTGGCCACTTCTGCTTCCCTCATCATTTCTAGACCAGTGCTCCTCCTTGAGGCTGTGGGGATGGTCAGGAACTCTATGGAAATGGGGCTCCTAATAACCCTCACAACTTCTTCTATATCTACACATGGACAAAACAAGTTAGTAAAAATATGGTGTTAGAATAACTATGGGGGGGAGGGGTGAATCAGTTATCCTATAGCCCCAAACTCTTAGATGTACTTTTCAAAACTTTTTCAACAATATAAACAACTCAATAAGATAAAATATCAATCTATCTATTCATTTACCAAATACCAGCAATTACCCAAGTTGTGATTACCAATTAAATCAACTATGCAGTATGTAAAGTATGATAGAAAAAAAATCATAACAAATAACACATAAAATAATGATTTAACATGGAAATCCTGCTAAGGGAAAAACCACCTAGGACCAGTAACACAAAACATTTCACTCTTCTGAGGTGAGCTCGGTTAGGAGCCAACCCTATTAAAGGCTACAATGCACACTGTTATATGTGACCTGGTTAGAGGATTTATCACTAACAGTTAAATTTTGACTAGCATTCCCTATGGGGTCAACAAGATAATAATTAACATTCAAGGAGTGTCATATGGTAATACAAAAAGACTGTTAAGTCCACTCGATTAAGAGATTTTGCTAAATCAATGGTTAAATTGATACAATTTTGATCTGATTCAAATACAACTCAATTGCAAATTTTTAGATCTATGCTAAGCTCATAAAACTCATATGATCATTAATCAATTCACTTCCTCAATATTTCCCAACTTACTTCACTCGGTGTATAGTTCTCTAATGCTCACTTATTCTTGCAGCTTGATTCTGTCTGTAACCAATTTGATCAGGAATGTATGAATAAAGTCTTCACGTGAAATATTTTGTAGTCTCTATTCCTTTGGCATGTTTCAACAATAAAACTCATCTCTCTTAAATATACAAGTAAACCATTTTCATATCATCCATCAGATTTTGACTCTTAATCTCCTTCGTCCATTTTACCGCTTAAACCTTCCTCGAAAGATGCATCAATAACACATTTCAATCTCATCCTTTAGATCATCTCTGAATTATGTTAGCCATGGATCTTATAAGAAACTTAATCTGTAACCTTGAAATCATAGCAATTTCCAGCTCATCAATTTCAACTAGTTGTTCTTAGCATTTAATTTTTTCATCCATACTCAGTTAATATTGAATGCATTGGTGATAACTAACACGGTTATTACTGTCACTCGGTATACACTGTACTGGCTCGGTGTATACAAAATTTTTCAATTACCGACCACATTAACTTGTTCAATTCAAATCTCTTCTTCATAATGGAATAATGTAACATGCTCAAGTCAACAATATAAAGCCACATACTCATCAATAAGTTACCCAATGTATACCTTATCCTTATCTATCATATCCATCTTTTCCTTATGTAGATATCTAATTTCTTCACCATTTATTGCTTCTATAGATATTCAGATGTTCTTAACCATCATGATAAGTATAGTCAAAACTAGTTGACATCAATGAAAACATATTGACTGATTTAATCATCTTACATATCATTTTAATAGCTTGGTGATCTCTAATAACTCTTTCATCATTTCATCAAGATATTCAATCAATTGTAGGTCATCAATCTCTCCCTTTGGCATTCATGGAAACACAAATAATATGAAATATGCCATACAAATACCAAACATGTATTCTACAACTATATAGGTAAATGTTGTATCTCGGTAAGCTTGATATTTAATATGTTTAATCACTACAAGCAACATTCCATGCAGACTCTCCCTGCGAATCTGATCTTTTCATCTCTCTAATTTTTTCTCATGTTCTCATCAATAGATACTTCATATGAAGTCCTTCTCTCCCTTTATTTCATAGAAATTACTCTCCATTTGACAATAATTCTAAAGAAAATAAACATCTCTTCAAGAGCCAAGTTATTCTCTATTGTTCAGTCCAGATCAAATACCATCATGTACTGATAAACAATTCTTTGTTTTAACTTCTACAATCTTTCACAACCTTAGGAATCATAAAGTGTGAGCTATGTGCATCAACATGAATAATTTTTTGATAAAGTATAGGTTGATACAACCTCCTGATCACCTTAGTGATCGATAGACAGGGGACAAACCTCTATTCTAGTCCTCAAATACTCAAAAGTGTCCTTCAGTAAGGGCTTGGTAAAAATATCAGCAAGTTGTTCTTTATATTTCACAAATTCTAGTTTCACTTGCTTCTCTTGTACTTGTTCCATCAAATAGTGATACTTAATAGATACATGATTTTTTTTTTAATGCATCACCGGATTCTTGGAAATGTTTATAGAAATTGTGTTGTCATAATATATAATCACTGGGCCAGTGATCACTTCATTCATTCCTTCCAACACTTATTTTATCCAAGAAATATTTGAACAATTTGCAGTAGCAACAACACACTCTGCTTCAATAGTAGACTGAGAAATGCATGCTTGTTGCTTTCTTATCCAAGTCAAAAACCTTTCTCCTAAAAGGAATGCTCCATCAGTTGTGCTCTTTCGGTCATCAATGTTTCTAGCCCAATCTACATCTATGTAAACTTAGAGTTCAAATTTGTCTTCCTTTGTGTACCATAAACCATAGTCTTCAATCTTCTTCAAATATCTCAGAATCCTCTTAACAACAACTACATGTGAATCTTTAGGATTAGCAGAAAATCTTACCACAATCCCAACTGCATGTGCTATATCAGGCCTACTGTGTACCACATACATCAGTTTCCTAATCATTGATTTGTATAGTGTCTAATTTACCTTGGTTTATCCATCATCCTTTGTCAACTTACATCCTGTCACCATATTTGTTCCTACCGATTTTGAATCTTCCATGCCAAAAGTCTTTAACACTTCCTTTATTTATTTTGATTGAGTGATGAAAATCCCATCATTTTGTTGTATAATCTGAAAACCTAGAAAGAATTTAATCTCTCCAAACATTGACATCTCAAATTCCTTCCTCATTTCATCAGCAAAATATTTGCAAATCAAATCATGTCCTCCAAAGATTATGTCATCAACAAAAATTTTAGCAATCAAAATATTATCATCAGATTCTCCTTTCATACATACAAATTACTATTATCACTTGTCCTTACAAAGCCAATACTGATAAGATAAGCATGTAGTCTTTTGTACCATGATCTTGGTGCTTGCTTTAGTCCATTAAAAATCTTTGTGCATTCTACATACCATGTTCTTCTGATTCAGATCAACAAAACCTTCTAGTTGTTCAACGTAGACCTCCTCCTCAAGAATTCTATTCAGAAATGCTAATTTCACATCCATTTGATATACTTTGAATCTCTTATGTACAAAATATGTAAGTAATTATAGACTCCTTCAAGTCTTGCTATTGGTGCAAAAGTTTCACCATAGTCTATACCTTCTTCTTGTGCATATCCCTTGCATACAAGTCTTGCCTTGTTCCTAGTGACCTCACCATTCTCATTTAACTTGTTTCTGAAAATTCACTTAGTACCAATTACATTTTTATCATTTGGTCTCGATACCAATGTCCATGTCTTATTTTTCTCAATCTATACAATTTCTTCATTCATAGCCTTAAACCATTCCTCATTTTCAAGTGCATCTCTAACATTGTTAGGCTCAAATTCACAAACTAAGCATGTGTTTTGTTTTAACTTACTTTGGGTCATCATGCCATCTTTATTATCTCCAATGATTTGGTTTTGTCGATGGTTTCTTCTAACAAATCTTGTCAGCACTTGTTCTCTTCTTTTCTCATCATTCAGTTCAGGTTCATTTTGTTCCTCGGTAGCTTCTTCCTAGTTCTTAGTTTGCATTTATTGATTCTCTGTAGCATTTTCCCGATACTTGGTAGACTCTTCCCATGGCTTTGATATATATTCTTGATGCTCAACATATATAAATATACCATAGTCTTTTGGTTCCTTTTTTCTTTCTTCATCATTCTTTTTAGCAAAATCATCAACTTTTACATTATCACTTTCAACCATTTTATTAATAGCCTTGTTCAAACATTTATAAGCTTTACTCTTAGTAGAATATCCTAAAAATATTCTTTCATCACCTTTAGAGTCAAATTTACCATTCCTATCATCTTTCAAAATGTAACACCTACTTCCAAATTTTTTGAAATAAATTGCATTTGGTGTATAGCTAAACCATAACTCATAAGGTGTCTTGTTTGTGTTTTCTTTAGTTGAACTCAGTTCAAGGTGTATAAAATAGTGCTAACTTCTTCTCTCTAGTACATTTGTGCAATATCTTTCTCAATCATCATTGTTCTGGCACAATCAATAATAGATCGGATCCTTGTCTCAACAATTCCATTCTACTTTGGTGTCCTTGGTGCAAAAACTTGTCTTTTGATTCCATGCTCATTATAGAAATTAGTGAATTCATCAAAAATAAAATCACCTCCTCTATCAGATCTTAAGAATTTTAATTCTTTACCGGTTTCTTTTTCAACTTTAGCCTTATACCACTTAAACAACTTGAAAGCCTCATATTTTTATTTTAAGTACATGATGACTGTCATCATCCTAGAGTAGTCATCAAAAAATAAAATAAAATATTTGTCACCATAGTAACTTTGAGTTCTCATAGGACCACATAAGTCAGTATGTACCAACTCCAAAATACCTTTAGATGAATAGTCTTTTCTTTTAAAACTAGTTTTGGCCATCTTTCCTTTTTGACATTGATTGCACATAACATGATCAGGTTTGGTTAGACTCGATAAACCTCTAACTCTTCTCTTTTTACTGATCTTAACTATTTATCAAAGTTCACATGAAACATTCTTTTATGCCACAACCATACATCTTCCTTTTTGGCCAACAAACAAGAAGTTTCAACATTGTCAAGATATAATAGATTACCTTTTGATTGTCCTCTAGTACTGACCAGCTTTCCAGTTCCATCATAGATTTTCACCTTTTTACTTTCAAATGCAACTCTTTGACTAGAGTTATTCAGCTATGCTACACTCAACAGATTTTAGTTAAGTCCTTTTACCTAGTATGCATTATTAAATCTAATCCTATCATTCAATAATATAGACCATTTTCCTTTCACTTGACAAGGTGTATCATTTCCCATTTATAATGATCCTCCATTATAATGCTCAATATGTTCAAATTTATCTTTGTCACCATTCATGTGATGTGTACAACCACTATCAATGATCTAAGTATCATTCTTGCCAAATTTAGAAATAATGGTTGTTTCTACATACCTTTCCTCTTCTTCTGAATCATCTTTCATTGCAACAAATACCACTTCAACTTCATCTTCAGTGTTAGTGTCGGTGTCATTATCATTTTATCCAACAAGGTAACATGCCTTCTTGCCTTTTTCTTTGTAGTCTTAGTTGTGTTGGTTGTTCCTTTTGTCATAGTATTGATTTCCTTTGTTATTTCTTCTACCAAACTTTCTATCACCAGATCGATCATTGTCCTTGTCTTCATTTTTCTTGTTAGGACATCTAGCAACAATATGGCCAATATATTTACAATTAAAACAAGCTAAAGGTAAATTTCCATTATACCTTCCTTTACCTTTTTGAAGTCTTCTAATCATAAGTGCTTCAAGGTCATCAAGCTCATCTTTAGTGTCACAGTCACTTTCATTTCTTATATTATGCTTACTGCTAGATTTATCGATTTTCAGGGAAGACATAAAAGAAGACTCAACACTCGATACAACACTATTGTCATAATTATTCAACTCAAAAGTAGTCATTTTTCCAAATAGACTATCAAGGGTAAGTGTACTATTAGGTGCAGACCTCATTTCATGAATATCAAATATTCTAATTGCATAGATAGGTAGCAAGGTTCTCAATATTTTACTTACAACTTTACCTTCATAAATAATACCTCCTACTCCTTGGATAGCATTGACCACCTCTTTGATTCGGTTAGAGTATTGTGTGATGTTCTCAACTTCTTTCATTTTCATGTCATCAAATCTACCTCTTAAACTTTCATCTTGGGCTCTCATTACATTTACATCTCCACCATAAACTAGTGCAAGTTTTCCCCACATTTTCTTCATTGTAGTGCATGTTTTGACATCTTCAAACTCAACATCAGATAGAGCAGCAACAATCTCTATCATAGTTATATTGTGTTCATGTCTGTCTCTCACCTGATCAACTGTCAAAGGTCCGATAGTCAGTTGTATGTAGCCATTGTCTAGTAGTGAGATAGCGAATTCTCCAATTCCAGTTATGTGAAGCCTCATCCTACTTTTCCATGTGGAGAATTTATCTTTGTTTAGCTTAGGCACTTCTCTCTTATACATCTTGTGATATTTTTCTTAAGTCCTTGAAACTTTCCCCCAAGCAACCAATAAGCTTTGATACCAATTGTTAGAATAACTAAGATGGGGGGTGAATCAGTTATCCTATAGTCCCAAACTCCCAAATGTACATTTCAAAACTTTTTCAACAATATAAACAACTTGGTAAGATAAAATATCAATCTGTGTGTTCATTTATCGAATATCAATAATTATCCAAACTATGATTATCAGTTAAATCAATTATGCAGTATGTAAAGTATGATAGAAAAACAATCATAACAAACAACACATAACACAATGATTTAACATGAAAACATTGCTAAGGAAAAAACCACATGGGACCAGTAACCCAAAATATTTTAGTCTTCTGAAGTGAGCTCGGTTAGGAGCCAACCCTGTTAAAGGTTACAATGCACACTGTTAGGTGTGACCTAGCTAGAGGATTTATCACTAATAGTTAACTTTTGACCAACATTCACTATGGGGTCAACAAGATAACAATTAACATTCAAGGAATGTAATATGGTAATACAAAAGACTGTTAATTCCACTCGGTTAAGAGATTTTTCTGAATCAGTGGTTAAACTGATACAATTATGATCTGATTCAAATAAAACTCAATTGAAAATATTCAGATCTATGCTAAGCTCATAAAACTCATCTGATCATTAATCAAATCACTTCATCAATATTTACCAACTTACTTCACTCAGTGTATAGTTCTTTGATGCTCGGTTATGCCTACAACTCAATTATGTCTGTAACCAGTTTGATCAGGAATGCAGGAATAAAGTCTTCATGCAAAATATTCTGTAGTCTCTATTCATTTGACATGTTTCAATAATGAAACTCATGTCTCTTAAATAGACAAGTAAACCATTTTCATATCAGCCATTATATTTTGCCTCTTAATCTCCTTCATCCATTTTGCCGCTTAAACCTTCCTTGCTAGATGCATCAATAACATGTTTCAATCTCATCCTTTAGATCATCTCTAAATTATGTCAACCCTAGATCTTATAAGAAACTTCATTTGTAACCTCAAAATCATAACAATTTCTAGCTCATCAATTTCAGTCGGTTGTTCTTAGCATTAATGTTTTCATCTATATTTGGTTAATATTGAATGTGTCGATGCTAAAAAACTTGGTTATTACTATCACTCGGTATACACTGCACTGGCTCGATGTATACAAAATTCTTCAATTATCGACCAAATTAGCTTGTTCAATTCAAATCTCTTCTTCATAATGGAATAATGTAACATGCTCAAGTCAACAATATAAAGCCATAGACTCATCAATAAGTTACCCAATGTATACCTTATCCTTATCTATCATATCCATCTTTTCCTTATGTAGATATATCATTTCTTCACCATTTATTCCTTTTACATATATTTAAATGTTTGTAAATGTCATGATAAGTATAGTCAAAACTAGTTGACATCAATGACAACATATTGACTGATTTAATCATCTTACATTTCAGTTTAATAGCTCGGTGATCTCTAATCACTATTTCTTGAGTTCATCAAGATATTCAATCAGTTGTAGGTCATCACATGGTATCTTCTTCCTCTTTCTACAACATTCTTCTGAGTGCACATGTCATAGCATGATTTTCCTTTTAGAAGTGTATGGATTGAGTATGCACATGCATAATTGTAGATGAGGATATGCAATAGGATTCTATTCATTGCTTAGATCCTTTGGGTCTAACCCCATCTCTTCTCTTCTTACAAGTTCTGGATCAGACAAGAGCACACTAGATTCACACCTGGGTCAACATTCCATCTCTTTAGGCAATGTCTGGTACCCTCATTGTTTATGTTCATCTACTTATGTATGTTTGTATTTATCCATATTTTTTTGAAAGTCGGCTATGCTCATGACCTGTGTGAGACCAGATGATTTTATCTTTCTCTTCCTTTCTTTGTATAGTACATACAAGTTATTTGGCATATATATACATGTAATCTTTAGATGTAGAAATTTCTTTTCCCTTACATGTATCTTCTCTCATGAAATGAACACAAATTTAAGCAAGATCATCTAATAATGAAAACTAGGGTATTGTAGTCACTCATCTAGTAAATAGGTTACCAATTGAATGAACATGAAAATATGGTAACATTTCTGGGGACCTCAGCTGAGTGCTTTCCTACTAAGTACCATTTGGAATGTTTCCTTTCCACTATCCATTGGGCATGAAGTATTCTGAGTCTCAAAACTAAACCTGACTCCAAACAAAATAGCTCCTTCTCTTCCACAAAACTTAAAGTGCCTGAGATAGATTGGAATTTCTCTGAGGGGATCATCATGTGAGTATTGATAGTTTGTATCAGTGGGCACTCTACTCGCTACTACTATTCATTGATGCTTACTTGATGGAACTTGCAGAATGGCATCAATGTGTCTCTGGCTTATTGCTAACCAAAAAAACTAGACTAAAACTAAAACACACTTGTGTTAGATCACTTAGGGAACACAAAAACTTCTACCCTACCCTATTAGGACCAGTATAAAAAAAAAAGTCAAACAAATCCATTGCCTGGACTGTTGAAATAACTTCCCATCCTCCTTAGAGTGTTATACCTTGCACATTTGATTCCAACAAGGAGAATATGGAACAAAAAAAAATACTAAACTACTTGGCATATCCACTTTTGAAATTAGTAGTCTAGAGTACTAAGCTTAAATAGATCATAGGTTTTGTCTTCCCATGGAGGTAAGATTGAACAAGCTCCTAGTCATCAAGAAATGGATCTCTGACATCATCCTCCATTGAATCATTGAGCATGGATGTTTTATTTGACCCTATCTGAGCAAGGTATCTAATAGGACATTCCCTTGAGAGTATGAATCCAAGCCTTTGCATGTTGAGTGTCCTTTCTTGCTTAGTATGCACCTTATTAATGACCTCAACATGCTGATCAAAATCCTGCACCTCCATGATGGCCTACCATTATAATTCTTCTTCTGGGGTCAAAGGATCATCTTCCTCTTCTATTGGAAAAGCTAGTAGCTTGTCAAATATATCAAATTGTATCACTAATTCTTTATCATGGTTTAGGGGACATGATTCTTGAGATCCATTTTGTTGTGAGGAGTCTTTCACCACTTTTCTATAGGTAGGTCTAGATTCTTCAAATGGGATAACATTACCCTCCTAAAATAAAAACTCTTCCTTAAGAACATGCATGTTATTATCTATTTCAGGAGGATGAGGAACATCAACAAGATTTGAGTAGAAATCATCAATTATGGAGTCAAAATCTTCTTGTTGTTATAAGTTGGCAGTAGTTATATCATCTTTATCTCTACTAACATAATCAGGGAGCTCAACCAATAAATCTTGTATTGTCTCATCTTGCTCAATATAAGAAGGAATTTCATTAAATATATCAGTTGGGACCTCACCTTATTTACTTATTTCCTTAACCTTATCTTGCTACTCTAATTCATCATGTTGTAACAAATCTAGTTGTTCCTCATGGTCATTATGAAAAAGTACACCTAAAAGACAAGATTCATCTTCTTCTTGGTGGTCTGAAATGCTATGAGGTGGAAGGATATCTTTAGGGATTGGCTCATAAGGCTTTAAATACTAGATGATGGGCTCATTGTTACTTGGGAAGGAAAACCCTTCAGGTGTCTCCTCTATAGGAATAGAATGGAGTTACCAGAAATCTAGGATGGGATCATGAAGAGGCTCTAAAAATGCATGGAGGTTAGGCCCCTGTTGATTAGGAATTTGAACTGAAGGAGAAATCCTAAAGCTTGTAATTTCAATAGAAGTGCCAAGGGACTTACGAGGCAAAAAAATTGGAATTTGAGCCTTGTGATTTTCCTATCTGGTCTGAAAAGATTCTAGGTCTTCCTCTTTGGTAGGGAATTGTACCTCCGGGCTTGTATCCCCTTGGAACTTTGGACACACGAGAGTAGCCTCCTTCTATAGAATCTTATTGGCCTCTTTTTACTTGTCAGTAGTAGTAGCCAGGTGATGTAGCTCATGCTCATGAAACTCATCATTTCTTGCTAATTCTTTTCAGAGGTCCTTTTCATTTTTTGCAGTTGTTAGATAGATGACCCCTACTAATTATTTATATTCCTTGATCTTCTCCTCATAGAACTTCTTTTGTGTCAAGATCTGCTAGTTCTTTTCTTCAAGGGTTTGCTCATGGGTTTCTATCTTTCCCTCTAGCTTCCTTGAGAACTCTTTTTTTCTAGGCCACCATCTCAACATACTATTTCATGAAAGACCTCATTTCCTCTTGAAAATTTGTCAACTAATTATTGGAGTTCATATCTGAAGTGGTGTTGGACTCATTCTAAGGATTGTAATAGTGACCTTCATAGGGTGGTTCATAGGCATGTTGCCATGATGCTTGATGCGGGGTAGGAGGGTACGGTGGTTCATATGCATGCTGATAATTTTCTATTGGTAGGATATGATGGTGGTTACATGTTGCTATTTGGCTAATGTGATATGACATGAATGAATGCACATGGGTATATTTCTCATGGTATGGAGGGTGATATGGAAAATATGCACTAGAAATTGACATGTTGATTCATCAAATGAGCTCACAAAAAGATTTTTTATGAAACTTACTAGCACTTGTACATCTCAAACAAGTAGATTTTTCTTAGAGTTGCCATGGTGTTTGGAAAACTACCTCCAAAGGTTGATTACACTAAGTATCACACCAAAATATTAGTGAATGATGTGAAACATTACTTGTCCCATCGGGCATGCCAAAAACTATTGTCACTAGGGAATGCACCCACAAATGGCTAAGTGTGAAACCTAGCAATCCTGTGAAACATGGGAATACTTTCGGGTTATGAGTGACCTATGAGAAAGTAAACCTTTGGATTAGGGGCTGAATTCCCCTTGAATCACCTTAAAACTTAAACTATCCTTAGGAGGGTAAGTGCACAAAGATGGGGGACCAAAAAGAGGGTATAAGATGCCACTTTTTTCTTGAAATCAGAAAACTCTGAACTTCAACAAGAAATTGAAGATAGTTAGACTCAAAATTTTAAGATGCGACAAAAACAAGAGTTGTAATACTCCGAATCTAGTTCCTAAAATACTAAGTTATTTTGAAAATGTTGTAGATTAAAGCCCTCAAAAAGGGGGAGCACAAAAAGTGGTCCTATTTTTTGTCCAAAAACATAACATAGCGTCTGGTGTGCTCCCCCTAAAATGTTAACTTTATTTTTGAATTTTTTTAATTGCTCTAGTGAGAAGTTAGCTAACACCACATAGTTTATACTGGATTTTTTTGGTAATTTTTTGATGAATGTATAATTTTTGATGAATTTACGAAGTGCACACATCTTGAAAACATGAAATTTCTATGTGCTCCCCCTAGAAATCATTTAAAATTAATCAAAAATCAAATTTTATTTTATTTAAAGTGTGTATAATGGAGTCTAGTTTCTAAAAATGTAACTTGTTGCAAAATTCGATGAACGAGCCAAAATCTATGCCTAAAATACTGAATGTTGGTTTTTTACAAAAAATGGACATACACACAAATGAAATTAGAGTAGAAAAACTTAACATAATCAGAATTAAAAATAAATTATATGCTTAGATAGATAACAAAGAGACTTGCAATATCACGTTGTCTATTTTTTACGATCTTGAGCCACGTGTAAACTTGACGAGGAGCACACAAAAAATTATGTCAATTTTTTGTATGTTTGCTAGGAAACATGTCTCAGGCCTATTTCAATCGTCCAAGCCTTTGGGTTGGATCTTGAAGGAAAATCAAAGCCTTAGGATTGGTAAATTCAAATGCACGCCCTATAGGGCGTGCACACTATGTAAATCTATGACTTTCATAGCGCATGCACGCTATGAAAGTCATAGATTTACATAGTGTGCATGCCCTATAGGGTGTGCACAATATGTAAGACATAGATTTATATAGTGAGAGGAAGAGAGAGAGAGAGAGAGAGCTCTCCCTCCCCATATTCTCTCTTTGGTATGGGGAGGGAGAGAGCACTCTCTCTCTCTCTCTCTCCACCTTCGTACCCTCTATATTTTCCCTTATTACCCTCTTTCACCCCCTCTTTCTCTCTCTCTCTCTCTCTCTCTCTCTCTCTCTCTCTCTCTCTCTCTCTCTCTCTCTCTCTCTCTCTCTCTCTCTCTCTCTCTCTCTCCCTCCCTCCCCCATACCCTTGATATTTTCCCTTTTTCTTATTTTACATAGGGCGCATGCCCTATTTAATAATATTCATAACACTTTTTAGTGTTGCATAGTGCGCTCGCGCTATGCAAAACTAAAATAAATGGTGTTCTTTGCCAAGGATCTCATGAAAGAGGCCCACTTTTTCTATTGTTGTCTAGGTTCTATGTGTTATCTAAAAATTATTCTCTTTTCATGGTGTTGATAGTGACAAAGAAGCATATTCTATCAATTTGCACCATCTTTTTGTCTAAAAATTAACATCGAATTGTGAAAGTCAATCATTATCACCGAAGTTTATCGATTGAGGTAATTTTTTTAGTTTTTTACATGTCAAATGTGAATAAAGAGTGTTTTCATTTATAATTGGTATGATATAGACTTGTTCAATACATAATTTGATATAATTGTAATAAATTTATATTATAATTTGTCATATTGTAAGAGGTTTATATTATAATTTGACTTATTGTTTTACATTTATATTATATTTTTAAAATTGTAATCAATTCATATGTAGAAATCATCATCATGCCAAGGAAATGAGCAAATAATTTAAAACCGAAAGAGCATGAAAGAGACAAAGAGAAGAAAAGTGAAAGAATGAGACAACTTCGTGAACAAAAAAAATTAGATACCATAGAAGAAGATTTTTCTTTGGATGAGGAACATGAAACATCAATAAAAAGTAAGAGAGAATTGGAATTGGAATAAAAAAGACAATGAATGAGAAACTTGCGTGCAATGAGACAATTGAATTATGAAGATGCGGGGACATCATCTATGAGTTCCCAAGTTCAAGAGACATCATCATCCAATGTTCGAGGCACACCAATGTATCATGTTGAAGGCACACCATTGTCTACTTTCAAAGGTTGGGGCACACCAATGTATCATGTTGAAGAAACAAAATTGTCTACTTTCGAAGGTGTGGGCATACCCTTCTATCATGTTGAAGGAACACCATTATCTACATCCCAAGGTGTAGGCACACCATCATCTCATGTTGAAGGCAAACCATTATCTACATCCCAAGGTGTAGGCACAACATTGTCTCATGTTGAAGGCACTCAAGATGGTACACAATTCACACATAATGTTTTTGATGCTCCTAGAATTATTAAATATAGAAAGCCAAAATATTTGATTGATATTGATACTAACATTTTGCAAGCAATGCCTAACAAGATTCCCAAGCTTACTTGTCAAAGAAATGTTAATCATATTTGGAGATTATTTTTTGAGAATTTAAACATGACAGGAAGATGTCAACTATTTGTTGAAATGATGAGAAATATGAAATTTAGGCCCATCATGAAGATTCTTGGGCTAAGAATGATGGATGAGTCAAGTGAAAAATCTATTGTAAAGAATCTAATGACTGCATATGAGAATGTGGGTTCTACATCATGCATGAAAGATAGTAATGTCACACGATGTGTACTTACATCAATGATAGTAAGCACTCAAATGAAGAAATCTTGACTCATTAGAAAGACAAGACAAATATTGAAAATAAGTAGAAAGTCTCTAATGAGAGCCCTAGGAAGGCGTCAAAGAGTGGAAGATCCAAATAGCAATGAGTTATGGGTATTTTCCGGTAGACTACGGTGAAAAGATAAAGCAATTGTTGAAGCTTTGAAATCCTTGATTGAAGAATTTTGGAAGAATAATACATGGGTATCTCCTAATCAAAGAGATGTTGTAAGAAGGAGGATTGGTAGTCAAATTTGTGTTCCACATCCAAAAAAAAATTTGGATTCAACTCAGACACAATTTTTTGCAAAATTTATGCATATGTATCCTCAAATTAAAATTAGTCAGAGATATTTTGAAATGTGCAAACCTTGCTATGTGAAGATAAATCACACATGCACAACTTGTTTTTTTTGTTTTTTTTGGTAAAAGGCCAAGGCCAAGATTTTTATTAATCATTTAAACAACTACATGGACCCCGCTCAGTGCAAGCACTAGTAGGGAAGAGTGGGGTTGAGAAACCCTCCAGCCTTGCCTAAGACCTTAGTCCGATTTTAATACATATCTTTTATAGGAGGGCATACCCTTCCTTTACATAACAAAAGATAATCCCAGTTAACATAAACCATCATGTTGAGATTTTGTTCCATCCTGGCTACTTAACTAGGATATCCTTCCCTCCTCATGTCCCGCTTTAATTTGGATCATGCTTTGATTAGATCCTCCACTAGACCTATCATGCCAAATACATGATGATAATGCCTACAAACCTAGTTAGAAAAACCAGAGCATAATAGTGCCTTAACCAGTTAGTTTAGAAAGAATAGCGAGGAGAGGAAGGAGATAGATTCATTTCCTTCATGAATAAAATTATGATAAGCTAATCTGTAAGCAATTGAAGATGTATATAGAATCGAAACAAACAATATGCTTATAAGAAAAAAATACCCCAAGAACTACTTAATCCTAGAAAAAATCCAATCATAAGCCGAAAAAATCCAACCTTTATTTGGCAATTAGAAAAACCAAAATCCTTATTCACCTTATGGTTTCAGAGAAGAAAAGACATAACATAATAAGAAATGGATAATTTACACAAACTATGTTGCTAAACATGGATGAATAAAGACTAAATAAAGATAGCTAGAAACCCCTAAATCACATCATAAGAAGAGAGGGAAAGAAAACTGAAAATCTACAAAGAAAACCTTCTATCTTACTCCCAACATCTAATTGCCTAGATAATCCTTAATTTGAGGTCAGTATACAATCCCTGTATACTGACTTCAAGATTAATGACTATCTAGGAAATCATGTCTAGATACACTACATGCTCACTATTGACACTAAAAAGCAAGAGGAGGATCTTATATTGAAAGTCTCCCTAATAAGAACCCATGGTGATATGGAAGAAACCATCTTTGTTAGAAAAATCCTAAGCTCCCTTGTCTATGCCTATCAATATTGGTGTGTAATGAAGGAGACATTAGAACAAATAAAATAGAGTATTTCAAAGAATCATAATTATCCAAATCATATTTATCTAATATTAGAGCCTTCTTAACACTACTATACCTATGACAAATGTACAAGAATAGAAGCAAACTGTCAGTAAAAAACTTAAATGTAAGAAAGTGCCAGAGAGCTTGCATGTGGACTGTAACAGGAAGGAACTACTAGATTCTATAAGAATTGTAGGAATTGTAATAGAGTAGTTACAATGTGTCAAAGAATATCTAGAAAGACATCATTTATTGATATGATAGCTATGTTAGTGAAGTTTTAGAAAGAACCTATACTTAAGAACATATATAAATAACTTTATTCAGATATAAGAACATATATAAATATCTCAATTCAAATATATTCCTCTAGAAGGGTATTAATCTCAACTCAATAAGTATGAAGAAAATGTTTCTAAAGACTGAATTTAACATATCATAAGAGAAAAAGTATTGATAAAGTAAGCTTGTCAATAACACTAGAACTAAAATTCTTCAAAAATTGATTGAGAAAAAATTGATATCCTTTTAAATCCCTACCATATCTTACAGTGCTTCACCAGCTGAATATGGAATCAAAGAATTAAGCCATAATTAGTTAATTCAGCAACCTAGCCCATTCTTACTTTTCTAAATTGATCATATGTAAAAAGGCAGGGCTAATTCCTTATGTGAGAGAGTTTACCTTTTAGCTTTCTAATTCTTGTAGCATTATATTTCTTGATCTAGCTAGAAGAGCAGGAAGATGTTGATGAGTATTTATCTTCTCTTACCAATTTGAGTCCTATTCCATCTTCCATTATAAAACCATTCATCCAGTTTTCTTCCAGGGGAGGGTGAAGATGAGTAAAGAAAAACAAAAAGTCAAGATTCCTTCTAATGGAGGGAGTTTCTTCAATGTATCTATCCCAATCCTCTACCTCTAAAATAGGATAGGTGGATACTATGCTTCATTCATACCTATTAGGCTTTGGGATTGTTAAATCTGACCTAATGCTTTTAAAGACTTTATCTAGATCCCTTAGATATCTTCTCTTAAAGATTCTTCTACATAAGTTTCCAATAGTCTCAATATCCAGATCTACTCGGAGGGCCGAGGCTAGGAACATTGCTGGGATATCTGTATTAACTCTGTATTTATTTAAATTCTCTTTAAATTCGCTTCCCAAAATTATAGAGACTACTTTGACTATGATACTAAACTTGATCTTTAGTATCCTTCTGATCCTGCTTGAGGAAATAGCCTCATCAAAGGAAATTTGTTTATGAAAGATCCTCAGATTAATAGGGGAAGACATCTTACTTAGCTACTTAGGGACTGCAGGATGACAGTTATGTTGCCCTTGCTCTCTTAAAAAGGCTTGCTCCTTAAGAAGGAGGATTACAAATCTCAAGCATTAACTATAGCTAAGGAAGGTGAAAAGACACTAACCTACCAGAAGGACAATAATCACTAAACCATAACAGCCTATGCTTGCTAAAGGACAAAAGTAAGAATAAAATCATCTTTTTAAATCCATAGCTAAATCTAGAGAAATTTAAGGAAAAATAAAGTCCAAAGATATTAAGAATGTAACAGAGGGCTAAAGAAACCTAGAAATCTTATAATTTTAGAAAACAAGGAGAGTAATAAGACTTTAATCCAACCTGCAAAACCACAAAACTGTTAGATTTGAAGTATAATGATGCCCATCAAACTATATGGATTTTAGAAACATATATGCCATGAAGAAATTTCCTAAACTTCTATGGCTTGAATGGAAAAATGCATAGGGAAATAAAGACTAAATATCTAGAAAATTAAATCTAAGGGGACAAACTTGTAATTATTTAATAATATTATTATGTATATGTATAAAGTCTAAAAAGTGACATTACTAGTCCATACTTGCTATAGTCTTTCTATTTTTTTTTACAAAGCCTTAATAATTTCTAAGAATCATACTAAAATTTTTATACTGTCTTCATTTGTATGAGCAAAAATAACCATCTAAAGCCCAGTTTAACATGTTCTACTAATCTTTCCTGATAATTTTGCAGTCCCAATCTATATCCTTTTTGTGGACAATAACAATTTCTTCTTTCTTCGCCTTGTATTCTCTAGAAGATCTTTTGACTGGCGGTGCTATGACCCTAATGTCACTTGACGATGCCATGTCCATTTCTAGCAAAACATCAAATCCTTCCGTTCTCCAGTAGTCGAGAACTTCATCGAGGTCCACCTCTTCCTTGAGCACCGTGGCTATGAGGAAGTCAAGATTCTTTCTCATAGCAGGCCAAACTTCATCAAATTCCTTTTCATCTTTGAAAAAGAGAATTGGGAGCCTTTGAAAGTTGGGAATGGCAGGTAGGGCCTTCAACTCCTTCATATACAGCTCAGGGAATGGAATGGTTAGATTTTTATCTATCCCTTGTACCACCTTTTCCAAACCTAGTAGGAGTTCTTCTTCAAAGATTTCTCTTGTTGCTTTGATAACCCTATCCTTATCAATGTCATTTAAAATTGCCAGGGCTATGAAAAGACCAATAACTTGCCCATTGACACGAATGGTATAGTCATAATCAAAGTGCTCCTCTCCTAGCCCTTTGATCAACACCCTTCGCACTATGTCTAAAAGTAGTTTGAGGATTATATTCAGCCTCTCAAGCTTCACCTCTCCCCTGAAAGCCATTTGCCTATTTTCCTTGTTCTGAAAAGAGATAATTCAGGATTCCATAATTGTAGAGAAATTTTTTTAACAGAGCTCTGTTCTTTCAGAAAGTTTTATGTGGGGATATAACTACAATGCTTTTCTTAAAGCTAGATAAAGCCAAAAATTTCTTTGAATACATCTTAATTTTGATGTGAAGTCTGGAGGTATGTGAAGATATGATCCATGAATTTTCATAATTACTTCGTACATCATCTTGTGGAAATAGTTGTATCTCAACTAATTTTCATACAAGTGAAGTTACTTGGTTTTGCGAGCTACAACAGGTAATGATAGCTTCTAATTAATAGTTGATCCCTAGAGATTTCCCCCTTAGATGATGGCTCTGAAGTCTCTATTTAGCAGGATGCCTATTTTGTACGGGAATAAATTAAGAATAATATTAACTTTTTCCTAAGAACAAAGTAAAGGAGGAAAAATTGTAAGAATTAAGAGGATAATAAATGGTTTAGCTTTGATCGGTGAATTGGTATCCTTTTAAAGCTCTAAAAACTATGAGTGGTGCATCAGCTAGTCTGAGAATGAGGGTTTGAATTATAAAAATCCTTCCTAACTTTATCTTCCATTTATGCTCTTTTATCTATTATTATTATTATTATTATTTAATCTTTAACTTTCATTCTCTTCTTCCTTAAATTTAAACCTGATCAACCTATCTGGAGGAACTATTAGATCTGCTACTAGAATTAGATAGTTCCATTGTCATTGGTGTTTGATTATGGTTGAAGATTTTCAAATCCTTTTTTATTACAAATTGCTCTAATCTTGGGAGTACATTTTTGCCTAAATTTCTGTCCATTCCTTAAGAGGCTACTTTCCTGACTTTTCCAGTAACTATTCTAGGATTGCTTTAGGAAGTATGCTTGCTATATTTTTAAAACCTGCTACCCTTAGGAGGATGCCTGGTGCTTCCTTGATCCTGACTGAAAAGGGATCAAGCTTGATTTTACTCTTTCATTTAAAGAGCTTGAAAACTTAAGAGTCTGAAATAGTATTCTAGATTTTTAGACATTGAGGGTTGAAACTTATTTGACTCATAAATCTACATTTTCCAGTTATGTCAAAGAGATCCCATCCACGCCTAAGTTAGCTAATTCATTAGCTCATTTGTTACCCTCTCTATAAATATGGTTAATTGATATTTCTAAAAAGGAATCACAAAGGGTCAAAGCCTAGGAGAGGAGTGAGTTTAGTCTCCAACTTGGAGTTTCTTTTTTCCTTAGTGCATTTATGATTATTGTAGAATCACCTTCAATTTCTAAGTATTTTAATCCCAAGGATGCACATTTTTGAAGACCCTTTATTAGAGCATAAAGTTCTACCCAATTATTTGTTTCTTCTCCTATAGGAGCTACAATTGATGCTATTTCATTGTCTTCACGGTTATGAATGCTACATTCGATGCCCACAATTCTCAAATTTCCTCTGGAAGCTCCATCAAAATTAAGTTTGTGCCAATCATTCTTAGGAGGTTTCCATATGCAATCCTTCCTTTTTATGAGATCTGAGGATTAGCCCCTATAAAAGGTGGTAAGACTAAACCTTCCCATTTTCCTCTCATCTTACCATCCCACTGACTCATCCTAAGATCTGTTTTCATGATTTTGAGTGTGTTACTATTCATCTTTTTGATAATTACTGCTTCAATTTTATTACAAAGTTGTTCCCATTCCATTTTTTCTCCTTTGAAGATTCTTCTATTGCGTTCTTTCCATACTTCCATATTAATATTGATGGGGAGAGAGACCATAGGTTAGCAAAAATGCTCTTTTGTTTGATGATTGGCCATGCTTGCAGCATGACCCTCAGGGAATGGGGAAAGGCTGAGGTCCAACCTAAGTTCCCTTGCAACCAATTCCAACATTGATTTGTGAATGGGCAATTCAAAAATAAGTGGTCACCATCTTCTTCATTTTCTTCACAAAGTGGGCATCTGCTAGGCCCCCAAAAGCCCAACTTCTTAAAATGATCCGCTGTTAAAAGTCTATAATTCATTGCTAACCATGTACAAAAGCCTGCTTTTGGGGAGCATTCCTTGCCCCAGCACAAGTGGATTGGTAAGGAGGTTTTTGGTCTATTATAATTTTGGGAGATGATCCTATACCCATCTTATGTGTTGTATTCCCCTATTTTTGAGCCATCCCATACTAATTTATCTTTTGAGTTGTTTAATGATATCTTTCTATTTTCCAGAATATCTTTGATTGCTGATTCATCCAAAGCTGAGATCCCATATTTTCCAAAGGATATCCAATCCTAGTTTCCATCCTTAAGGATGAGATAGTCTTTAAGTTTGAGACCAATCTTTTCTTTTAATGAATTAATGAGGGTTGGGTTACCTAATTTTTAGAAATAACCTCATAGCCTCCTCGTGAGTCATCCCAGAATAGAATCTCCTCTCCCATCCCTGGGCTCCAAGTTAACTTTTCTATAATAATGTTCCTACACTCCATCATAAAATTCCATATCCTTGATCCTTTTGGGGGATGGGTTTCTCTAAAGATATTTATGGGTGAACTATCTTTCAAGTATTTGTGGATAAGTATTTTTGCCCATTTTGCTTCTAGGTTTTTAAAGAGCCTCCATAGTAATTTAGCCCTAAGGGCTTTTCCTTGGTCTCCTAAGTTATTAATGCCTACTCCTCCCTCATCTTTAGGCTTACAAATATTTTCCCAGGAAATGAGTGGAATTTTCTTATTTTCATTGCTTCCTTGCGAGAAAAAAGTCCTTAAATGCTTTGTGATTTCAGATTTCTTATTTGAAGGTAAGTGCATACATGATAATTGATAAATTGGTATTGCGGCCAATACTAGTCTTACCATAGTAGTTCTGCCAACTGAGGACAACCATCTCCCTTTCCATGAACTCATCTTGTTTTTAATCTTATGTATTATGGGATCCCAGACATTTGTTATCCTATTATCCTTAACTAGGGGAAGACCTAAATATTTACAAGGGAGTCTTCCTTCATTGAAGTTAAGGATACTACATATGTCTTTTTTAGTACCTGTATCAATGTGAAAAAAGAAAATTTCTGATTTGTCCAAGTTTATCTATTGTCCAAAGGCTGTTGAATAAGTTTCTAAAATCATTTTAAAAGATCTAGCCTCCATTCTTTTACTAGCTCCATATAACAGAGTGTCATCAACAAAATGTTGATGTGTAGTAGGCTCCAAGTCACTAGTGATGGAGATTCCCTCTATTGAATTTTTTTTTCTTTCCTCCAATACTGTCCTTCCTAAGGCTTCGGCCATGATTATAAAGAGGAAAGGGGAGATTAGATCTCCTTGTTTGAGTCCTCTGGAGATGCCAAAAAAACCCTCTAGGGTTCCGTTTACTAAGACCAAAATCTTGGGAGTAGATATACATTCAAAAATCAAGTTGATCCAAATTTTGGAAAAACCAAAGGCTTCCATACACTTGCATAGAAATCTCCAATCTACCTTATCATATGCTTTTTTAATATCCAATTTGATTAGCATGCTAGGGTCTTTATTTTTTAGGATAGAATGAATGGCCTCCTGTGCTATGATTACCCCATCAAAGATGGATCTTCCCGAAACAAACCCTGTCTGTTCTTCACTGATAATTAAGGGAAGAATTTTTTGAAGTCTAAGGGCCATGGTTTTTGTAAATAGTTTATATAAGGTGTTACATAAGGCTATAGGTCTAAAATCATTGAGACTTAAAGGTTTCTCTTTTTTAGGTATAAGAGCTATAAAGGTGTTATTTACTTCTTTAAGTATTCTTCCTAAATTTCTAACCCCCTCTAATGCTCTCGTGACTTCTTCACCTATGAAGTGCCAACATTTATGAAAGAAAATAGCTGAGAATCCATCCAGTCCTGGCGATTTATCTAGATTCATTTTCAGTAAAGATGAATTAATTTCATTTATTGTAAATTTTCTCCTAAGCATTTGATTGTGTTGATCAGTAATGACTTTGGGAATATTTCTGAGAAGTTCTCTTTGACTTCCTAGATTTGATGTTTCCCTATTATTTAAAATGTTATCAAAGTAGTTTACTGCTTCATTTGCTATTTCTTTGGGATCTTCAATAATCTTACCTTCCTCATTCTTTATACAAGTGATCCTTTTAGCCATTCTTCTCTGTTTGGTGCTATTGTGAATTTTTTTTTGTATTTTTATCCCCTGCTTCTAGCCAAGTTTCTCTAGATTTTTGTTTCCAAAAGATTTTTTCTCTACCTAGGATTTCTTCATAATCTTTTAGTAAACCTTTCTCTTTATGATAAAGGTAATCATTCATCCCATCTTTAATAACTTGGGAATTAATTATACCTAGTTCTAATTCAAGGTCTAATTTCTTCTCAAAGATGTTACCAAACTTTGATGAGTTCCATTCTAGTAATTTTTTTTTAATCCATTTGAGTTTATTTACTAATCTATATAACTTAGAACCCTCAATCTGGGGTTCTGACCACTAGATTTCTATTAGTTTTAGGAGTTTTGGATCCCTTAGCCATATTTGTTCAAATTTAAAGGAACTTTTCCTTAGTTTTTTTTGTGTTAGGATATTGAGAGTAATAGAATAATGGTTCGATCCGGATAAGGGAATGATGTTAGCCATAAGTGAAAAATCATGATCTGATAAGCTCCCCTTAAAGAAGAATCTATCTAATTTTTCTGCAATGTTGCAGAAGCCTAGTCTTCTATTATTCCATGTAAAGGAATTATCTTTTGTTGGAATTTCAAGGAGGGAGTTACTGTCTCTCCATTGTATGAAGTCTCTGGCTGCTATTGGAAAGGAACTAGCCCCACCTCTTTTCTCAGAAATCTTACTTATAACATTAAAGTCTCCTCCTACAAAGCTAAGTGTGTCCTTTGTTTGGTCTAGGTATGTACCAATCTCATTCCAAACCTTAACTTTATCTTTGTTCTGAATTGGCCCATACACATTTATTAAATTGAAAGTTAGATTAAGTCTAAAGTTTCTAACTATCCCACTCATCCAATATTGTCTTCTTTCTACAATATTTATTGAGATGTTACAAGGATCCCAAATAATTGCTAGGCCTCTTGATGCTCCTATAGCCTCTGTTGCTTCAATTTGTCTTAATCCTATTTTTTCTTAAAATTATTTATCTCTAGATTGTCTAACTTTGTTTCCTGAATTAACATAATTTCAGGGTTGAGAATTTTAATGCAACGTTTAATTAAACATTGCTTGTTAGGGGAATTCATACCCTTAACATTCTAGGAGAGGACATTCATGATGTTGTGGGAAGGCTCTTCCCCTTCCTAGCATTCAGAATAGAAGTTATCTTTACCTGTCCTACAACTTCCCCTGCCAAGCCTCTTAATTCAGCATTAGGTTTTCTTCCTCTTCTCTTTGGTTTTTTTGCATAGTCCAAAGAAGTCTTGCTTTCAATGGTCTACGCTATGCCAAGAGGAATTTTTTTTTTCAACTCTTTTTCTTCCAAATTAATTAATAATTCTTCTATAGGAATTTCTGAGTTTTCAATGTTTAGTTTAATGATCTCCTCAAGGAGTTCCTCTTGATGCTTATCATCTTGTATGTCCCAAATTTCATTCATCAATTCCTCCATCAATTCTTCTGGTAATGTTTCCTTTATGTAATTTGTAATTAAATTAACTTCTTCTTCAATTTTTTCTTTTTCAGATTTTGAGTTTTTAGAGTTCTTTGTCTGATCCTCAATGTGGATTGCTCTGGTATTTGGAGTTAAACATTTACTGATTACTAACTTTACCATGGAGGGGCTATTTGTGGGGATTACATCCAATCCCTTAGCTATTATGTCATATGTCTGAGGAATACATTCAGGATTAAAGACTACAGTTTTCTCCTGCCTTTCTGAACTCTCAATGTTAAAACCCAAAAAATCCCTAATATCATTTTCCTCTATATCCCTGGTACTTTTTTTTTATCTTGGTTCCTATTTTCTTCAAAGTCTAGTTTTTTGATATTCAAAGGAGTCAGATCATAAATCAGGACTTGGTTCTTTTTGAGTCCTTCCTTGACTAAGTTATCAAAATCTGTGACCTTATCACCACCTTTTTCTGGGGGTATTGCTGCATTTTCTAAAATGTCTTGGAATGATAAGGATGTATCTTCTCTCATTAATGCTTCAATAAGTAAGATCTTTCTCCTATTATTTTCTTTAGGGTCACTAGATTCATCATCTGATGATAGTGAGAAATCAAAGCCCTCTTGGGACAAGTTTATGTTTTTCTCTAGTTTGTCTGTTATTGAGACCTTATAAGTTTCTGATGGTCCCTTTGGGGATTTTTCCTTTGGAATTTTGTTGATCCTGGGTCCCTTTCCTTTACTTTGAAAATTTTTTACAAAAGCATTTTCTTCCAATATCAGCCCAACCTCCTCTTTTTCCCCTATTCTTTTATTATTCTTTATTTTTATAGGGGGGCATTTCTTATTTTTAAGTTCCTTAGCGTGTTTGCTGATGGGGTCTGTCAACCAGAAACCTCCTAAGACCTTGTTGAACATAACTCTCGATAGCTTTGTTGTAGATACCGGGAACTTAGGGTAGCTTTTATCTTCTCCTCTATTTAATTTCATATCCTTCTGAGGTTTTGCTATTTTTTGTTCTAAAATTTCTTTGAGATTTGATGTATTCAAGACTTTCGTTCTATCTAATTCTGACCCCAAGAAGAAGATAATATTATCTGTAATGCTTCCTCTAAGATGTTCCACTAGAAGATGGTAAGAGGATCTATTTCTTATGAAATTAATAGTAGTTGGAATGGAAGAAGAATTAGAGGATTTAATCAAGAATTTTACCTCAGAGGAATCTAAATAGTTTTCTTCAAGACCTAAAACTTCTCCAAAGATTTCCCCAATTTGATATATGATTCTACTATGTAATAATTCTACCGATAAATTAGGAATTCTAATCCATTCCGGGGTAACAATGTTGTTAAAGACATCCTCTATAAATTTGGGTATCCATTCTATAAATTTAACTGTATGCCCTAGAAAGAAAATTAGAACTTCATTTAAAAGTTTGTCTAATGGATAAATCCTCACATTCAAGATAAAAATAGCAATTTGAGAGAAGAGTTATACTTACCTGTGACTTATAGGTGGATTGAAGCCATTCCTTGATACCCGTGAAAGCCATCCCAGTGCCAAACCATTTCCCAAAAAGCCCAAAGGTTTTGCATTGATTCCATAGCCCCTCTATAAAAATTCAGAGCCCTTTGATGGTCTTTGCTCCTTCCCTATTATGTGGGCTAATTCTACGATGAGGAGGTGTGTATTTATCAGATAAAACTAATGAGCATAGTAGTTTATAGCCTATGTTGATTTCATTCTGATTCCTCTTGTAAGGTGGAGTGTAAGACTGGGCTATATGAGTGGGATCAGTTTCCTTCTTATACTTATTTTTATGCCCTAGATTTGGGCGTCGATGCAGTGGAGAATATACTGGTTTATTCTGGTGATGAGTTCTATGATCTAGGGTATGGT
The DNA here is from genome assembly GCA_027943335.1 of Chamaecyparis obtusa. Lineage (NCBI taxonomy): Eukaryota > Viridiplantae > Streptophyta > Pinopsida > Cupressales > Cupressaceae > Chamaecyparis > Chamaecyparis obtusa. The sequence goes on along the minus strand of BSBK01002292.1, from coordinate 135,220 downwards.
GTTGCAAGAAATGAAATTGATTATTAAGAGGGATTTGGAATGTGTGGTTATTACTATAGGGGAGATTGTATCTCTTTCTTTGAGCTCTTCTAGAGTTTTGAAGAGCTGCAGGTTTCCATTCCTCTGAGGATGGGGGAATTTGAAAACACTGTCTACCCAATGAAGGAAAACTAGGGTTCCTTTGATATCCATGTATATTACTACCATTAGAAGCTGCATACTTATTTTATCAGAAGAAGTCTATATGTTTGTCCAAGGATTCTATGCTGCTAAAGAAATTCCTACTGCTACTTGTGAAGTTATGCGAGTATCCCTTTTTAAACACCGACCGCTCTTCTCTCATTTCCAGATGAAAATTGTTATTTGCAAGAGAGAATTATTTGATTACACATACACAACTTGTTTTTGTAGGGTACATATTGAATTTTCTAACCATTTTGAATTTTATAGGAATATATATGTATATTTTCACTTTAACAATGTTTTGAAGGATTATAACATAAATGTCCCACCTAGATCTTCAAGGGAATTAATATCTACCATTTTATGTGAAAGAGTGGATGGTCAACAATTTTTCAAGCTCTCATGCTTGAATGGTACATGCATAGATTGCGGAGGTTTGCGATGTTTGCTAATTTGTCAACATATGGAGAGTACGCATGCAATCGGTAATGAAATAGTGGAATTTGGGAAATATAAGACCCTGACATACAATCTAAAATATTGAAAAGAGGCTAAAAGATGTGATTTAGTAATTGAAAAAATTCTAGTGTATTAGTTAATGGACATTTTAAAAAAATAAAAATTTATGATTATGCAAGGCATACACATAGAGCGTGATGGCTTGATATGAAATTCAAGTTGTGCAAGGACACATTCCCACTTGATACCATTGTTTCAATTGTGGAATTTGCAGAGAACTACATACTACAACCACAGAATGAGGTGCAAGTAAAGTATTACAGCTCTCAACAGGTTGCTATATTTGTTCATATAGCATTCATGCATGCACCAGACAGTACAGAGGAGAACAGGAAGATATTAAGGGAGTATCATTTTTATATTAGCATCGATCACTCACATTATACAAAGTTTGTACACAGTTGCTTTCAACTATTTTATGGTCATTTGGAAAATAGGGGCATAAAATATCATCGACATATCATATGGTTAGATAATTATGCATCACAATTCAAGAATTCTCGGATGTTTTATTGGTTGTGTAGATGCATAAGATTACTGGAATTCAATATATGTGGAATTTCACAGAGGCCGGTCATGGAAAGGGAGAGAACGATGGTGTAGGTGTATGTATTAAAAGAGCCTTAGCATGTGAAGAATTAAAGTACAAAGAGAAAGCAACATTGTCAAATGTAGGATGTATTGTCCAGTGGTGTAATGCTACAATGGGTCCAAGTAATGAAGGTGAGTCTATGGTTCATAGATTTTTTTGGTTCATGGAGTATCCATACATGACATATGGTGTACTTTTGTTCATCATGTGTAGATGAAGATTAGGATGGGTGTGAGTCAAGGGAATGGATTGATGAATGGTATACATGTATTTTGAGTCCACTTGCCTCATATCATCCCCATGAATCACTACAACTGACATAAATGGAATCATCCATTTACTTTGATTGCTTATCTGATCTAGTACAACCAAGTCTCTATTTTCCACATACAAATAATCTCAAATTTGGTACTTTATCATAAATATTCAGTAAACTAATGTCCTCATTATGTTTATATCATTACAGGCCATGTTTTTGTTGTTATTGCACCTGAAGACAATGAAGAAGGGACATATTATTATTTGTGTCATTATGTTGAGGCAAAAACTAAATTGGATCACTTAGTTATCGATGGTGAAGAATTAGAATACCCTATAGGAACAGTGGTTGTAACTGGTACATGGCTTAGATGGTATGCTATGAAGAACCCTAGGTTGTGGTTGTTCAAGGATTGGGAGACACACAGAAAGATTCTTCATTATTCAAACCTTGTCATTGCATCAAATGTCCATTTGATCAGATATGGGGGAAGACCACAAAATAAAACTCTTTGGACGGTTCGTGAGTTAGACCACGAGGCAATACTTGAGACAATCAAGGGTAGGGAAGACCCAATTGGTTCATTGGACTAAATGGAGATACAAAATATTGTAGCATGTCAAATTTATATAGTACTATAAATTGGGTGGAATGTAAATTGCTCATGCATTACCCCGTATGTATAACGGGAAGTTTGTAACATTTAATGACAACCTTTCTCTTCTATTTTTTGGGGCAATACCAAAAGGTTTTCTCTGCTCAACTCTTTCCTTTGGTGCTCTTATTGAGTTGAGTTGTAAAAATATTTCTCATTATTAATAAAAAAAACTTTATGTTGTTATGCCAATGACTTGCAGGCACATAATACTTGGAAGGCCATGGAAGAGCCTTAAGGAACCAACTCAATTCAAGGATGCACTATCTCATTTCCTTTCCAACTTCTCCCTCTCTGAAATAGAAGGTTTACATTTTGGTTTATCCAAATAGTGTACCCTCCTAGGCCACCTAGTGTACCTAGTGCCTCCACCACATCAAAACTCAAACCAGAATTCACAACTCTAATTAAGGTTCTAACACCTTATAATACACTTGTTTCCAATAGCCAAATCCTTATAATATAAATCTTATAACAAACAGATTCTTCAGGCATAATCTAGAGCACTAGATAACCCTTCCACATGACTAAATTAATTAAACTCCAAGTTATTAAAATGAGAGATTTATACAATAACTACATCCTTATAATATAAATCTTATAGTTTAGATATTTTTCACAGCATACATAGCATAATGTATGATAATAACCATAAATATATATTCATAATGTAACATACATAGCATACTATATTCGGCAACACATTCTCGGTCGATGTCAGAACTCATAGTGTTCCTTAGTTCAAATGGCCAACATTGTGTATCCTTCCAACCATCATTTGTAGCAAAGAACCATCTATTCCAACACCTCCAAATGGCCGGGTAAAAGCTAGTGGCAACCTCATTCGCCACGCACATGTTGGTACCTATATAGACCCCAAAAATAAACTTTCACGTTTAGGGTCTTGAACCTCTTTGAACTACTTCGAACCAAGGTTCAAAGAGGTTCAAAGTGGTTTAGTGTGCATAAGAAGTACAATAGGTTCAAAGGTGCAGCTCATGAGGTTCCATAGACCTGTTCTATGAAAAAATCTAAAACTATGAATTGCAAGGTTTTATGGTCAATTTGGTTCAACATTATTCCAAGAAGTTTGAATCCATTCAAATGTTAAGATTAAATATAGTTAATTCTTTATTGGAAAGGTATAATAGGGTTCATCCACTTCAGCCAAGCTCAAAATATGTGCAGTAGGTTCAATGGTTCAATAACATTAACACAACAAGTGAATTGTTCTGGTAATTTTATATACCTCTACTTAGATCTCAATATCTTTTTCCTTGGTCAAAATTTGCTCTATCGCTCTTGTCAAGTTGTGTGTGACTAGGATTGTGACAACATATCCAAATCTTAAAGAAATCCAATAGTGGAATACATAGTTATGGCCCCAATACCGAGACCCAATTCGATTGTCATAAAAAATCCATCCAACAAAAAAAATTTATTATTATTTTGGACTAATGTATTCATTTCCCACTTGTCCAAATATGCTAAAATGACATTTGACTAAGTAAAAAACCTTTAAAAGGTGAATGTCATAAAATTCAATGAAATAAAGCTATCAAGAAAAGATGAAAGGAAAGAATCAGACAATTAAGTTTCAAGAATCAGTTATTCTAATAACTGAAAAAGATCAATGATAGTGGAGAAGATAAATAGACCACAGAAACATTTGAAAGGGGTTCTAGTTTTCTTTAGATTTTGCAGGGAAGACTTTGAGATTTAGCAGAATGAGAGCTATGAATATAGGTAGGAGGGGAGACTTTTCTTTTCTACAGACTTTGTGTTGCGGGATGGGGAGTTTCTACCCTTGTTTTCATTTGTAGTTGTAAGGGACAGAGAGAAGATTTTTCTTTCTATGCATATGTAATGTACAACTCATCTTGGATATTGAAATAATGGAGAAATAGTTTATGAATCTTTGAATTCATTATTATTCCTTCAGATTTCATTGAGCTTTGTCTCATTAAAATCTTTTTCAGCATCATATTTTACTTATTCAACTGTGCATGTGCTTGATTTTGGAACTTTGTTTTTAGAATTAGGCTATGCTTGGAAAGAATACATGTTTGTGGATTTAATGAGTTATGATTTGTGGGTGTGAGAGAAGTGGGCTTTGTATCAGCCTCTCATATTCATTTTGTTTATATCTTTAAAATCTCTATATATCTACATCATGTTTATGGGTAGATGTTGATGCCTTTGATGTTTTCTGGTGAAAAGCATACCAGCAATATAAATTCATTGCATATCAGACGGAGGGAGCTATACCTTCATACCAAAATTTAGAGGGCATTTGCATATTTTAATTACAAATGACCCAATTGTTGGTTGTTGATTGTGTCTTCTTGTTTGGGCATTCAAAAGTCATTTGAAAGGTTTTTGTTGAAGGACAAATCTGTTCACCAATAGATTTTTGGTGACTCTATTGGGGAAAGAAAATGAAGTCCCAGTGCTTTCTTTTCTCATAAATTTGAAGGTGCCTCCCCGAGGATGGAGGTTGGCAACTTTATTAAACATGAATACCATGAGGTATTTAAAAACTATCTAAAATTTTTAAAAGATTGGGTTCTAGCAAGAAGTGAAGATATCTCTGATATTTTTATCTTTATTCCACCATTTAAAGAAAACCCAATCAGAGAAGTTACAAAAGACTTGGCAAGGGAAGTAGGATTTCTAAAATCCTTCTATGGTGCTATCCTTATCAAGAGAAAACCTATGATGCAAAAACCATCAGCAAGCAAGAAGGACCAAATTGATGCTGAAGAGCTTTTGAATTCAAATGACAAGGTCTTGTCACAATCTTTCTTCAGCCTGGAAGTAGAATCTCTCAAATCCATAGGTATGGGATGTTATCTAGATTCAAGTAGTTCTAATAATAAATATTTTTAGATTAGTATGCAATAGTGTGAGACTTCTAGTTTCCTTGAAAGGATGAACAAGGATGATTCTTTGCACTTTGAGATTATAATCAGCCAACTAAAGAATTTGTCATTGGTGATAGTGAAGCAATATCATGTTCCCTTATCAGAATTTGTGTTGATAATAAGATATCAAATGTTCATGATAAAGATTTGTCCAGTTCTGAAAATCTATTTTACAAAAAGAATGTTAAGATGGAACAGGAAGATGACCATGCCTATGAGATGCCATAGCAACAAGAAAGATCAACTATCAAAGAAGAGAACCCCAATGTGAAAATTCCAGAATATAGAAATGGGGTTGAGCACGATGATGATTTGATAAATGAAGAAATAGATGGGATGCTTGGTATGCATAATGATGATGTGCCTCTTTCACAAAGTAAAGTAAGTATTCTTGTGAGAGTGGATTTTATGCTTAATAAAACATCTTGCTTTGCTGAAATATGTCATGATACTAGAGATTTTGTAAAAAATGATGATCTTGGTATCATTTATTTTGAAGATTATGTAGTTTCCCTTGAGGAGGTTTCTGGACATCATTTCTTTCAGCCTGAAATTGAAAATCATTTGGGAAATGATATGCAAAAAACCCAAGAAAAATCAGAAATTTATGATGAAGAATGGCTTTTTCGATGTGGATGGTTATTCAAGAAATTTTTGCATGCTACTAATATGATTTATCACATTAATGGAGTCGTCAGATGGCAGTTTTTAAGAGCTACACCGAAGAGACACCATCATTTGCTGCTCCAAAAGGACTCTTATTTCTCCCAGCCGATAAATGGATTCACGCGACCTCTTCTTGCTTCTAGTCCCTATGGTAGGCTCTCTTCCTACCTTTGTATATATTGTAAATATTCTTTTGGTGTGTGTAGTGTTAGTTGGAATAATGTACAAGCTTTGTGCTTGCTAGTAGTTTAGGTGTTTAGGTTGGTTGGCTTCGCCCTGCTCCCCTCCGCCCTTATGCAAGCATCTCCCAATTTTTCTTTTCTTAGTGACTCTATTTTCCCAATGGATAAGGCACTTATATTTTCCCAAAGATTGTTGGAGTTCTCTATTTTTATGTCAAAAATAGTCCCATAGTTACAGCCCATGTTGGTACCCATATAGACCCCAAAAATAAAATTTCAAGTTTAGGGTCTTGAACCTCTTTGAACTACTTTGAACCAAGGTTCAAAGAGGTTTGAAGTGGTTCAGTGTGCATAAGAAGTGCAACAAGTTCAAAGGTGAAGCTCATGAGGTTCCATAGGTTTGATGGAAAAATCTAAAATTGCAAATTGCAAGGTTTTATGGTCAATTTGGTTCAGCATGGTTCCAAGAAGTTTGACTCCATTCAAATGTTAAGATTAAATATAGTTAATTCTATATTGGCAAGGTATAATAGGGTTCATCCACTTCAGCCAAGGTCAAAATATGTGTAGCAGGTTCAATGGTTGAGTAGCATTAACATAGCAAGTGAATTGTTCTAGCAGTTTTATATACCTCTACTCAGATCTCAATAAATTTTTCCTCAAACAGAATTTGCTTGATTGCTCCAGTCACATTGTGCATGACTAGGATTGTGACAACATATCCAAATATTAAGGAAATCCAACAATGGAATAAATAGTTATGGCCCCCGCATAGAGACCCAATTTGACTGTCATAAATATCCGTCTAGTAGGAAATTTTTATTATTATTTTGGACTAATGTATTCATTTCCCACTTGTCAAAATATGCTAAAATGACATTTGATTAAGTGAAAAACCTTTAAAAGGTGAATATCATAAAATTCAATAAAATAAAGCTATCAAGAAAAGATGAAAGGAAAGAATCAGATAGTTAAGTTTCAAGAATTAGTTATTCTAATAACTGAAAAAGATCAATGATGGTGGAGAAGATAAATAAACCACAGAAACATTTGAAAGGGGTTCCAATTTTCTTTAGATTTTGCAGGGAAGACTTTGAGCTTCAATAGAATGAGAGCTATGAATATAGGTAGGAGGGGAGACTTCTTTTCTACAGACTTTGTGTTGTGGGACGGGGAGTTTCTGCCCTTGTTTTCATTTGTAGTTGTAAGGGATAGAGAGTAGATTTTTCTTTCTATGCATAGGTAATGTACAGCTCATCTTGGATATTGAAATAATGGAGAAATAGTTTATGAATCTTTGAATTCATTATTGTTCCTTCAGATTTCATTGAGCTTTGTCTCATTAAAATATTTTTCAGCATCACATTTTACTTATTCAGCTGTGCATGTGCTTGATTTTGGAACTTTGTTTTCAGAATTAGGCTATGTTTGGAAAGAATACATGTTTGTGGATTTAATGAGTTATGATTTGTGGGTGTGAGAGAAGTGGGCTTTGTATCAGCCTCTCATATTCATTTTGTTTATATCTTTAAAATCTCTGCACATCTACATCATATTTATGGGTAGATGTTGATGCCTTTGATGTTTTCTGGTGAAAAGTATACCAGTGATATAAATTCATTGCATATCAGACGGAGGGAGCTGTACCTTCATACCAAAATTTAGAGGGCATTTGCATATTTTAATTAGAAATGACCCAACTGTTGGTTACTGATTGTGTCTTCTTGTTTGGGCATTCAAGAGTCATTTGAAAGGTTTTTGTTGAAAGAAAAATCTGTTCACCAACAACACAGTAGTTTGATCCCCGGCAACGACTCCATGCTAAAGTGTTCCTCTAGCTCCCAACAACATGAAATCAGTGATCTTTGTGGGGTCATATCTCAAAGCTCTTGTGAGGTAGCATGGATCTGTTAGGTGCTATGGGATCATGTTACCGGGTCCTACAAAAGCCTGTCTTAGTTTTCAGAGACTCAAGTTTGTTTAAAATTGACAACACATTCTCAGTCAATGTTAGAACTCAAAGTGTTCCTTAGTTCAAACATCAAATTTTGCGTATCCTTCCAACCATCGGTTGTAGAAACAAATCATCTGTCCCAATAGCTTCAAATGGTTGGGTAAACGCTAGTGGCAACCTTGTTCAACATGCACAGTCGTTCGATCCCTGCCAATGACTCTGTGTTGAAGTGTCCCTCAAGGTCCCTTTAACATGAAATTGATGATCTTTGTGGGGTTGTATCTTGGAGCTTGTGCAAGGTAGAATTGATCCATTAGTTTCTACGGGACCGTGTTGTCGAGGTGTACAAAAGCCTGTCTCAATTTTTAGAGATTCAAGTTCATTTAAATTTGGCAACACATTCTTGGTCAATGTTAGAACTCAAAGTGTTCCTTAGTTCAAATAGGGAACATTGTGTATCTTTCCACTCATGTGAGGTAGCATTGATCTATTAGGTACTACAGGGCTATGTTGTCAGGGCCTACAATAACTTGTCTCAATTTTCAGAGATTCAAGTTCATTTAAATTTGTCAACACATTCTCGGTCGATATGAGAACTCAAAGTGTTCCTCAGTTCAAATGGCCAATATTGCATATCTTTCCAACCTTCGATCGTAGCATTGAACTGTCTATTCCAACATCTCCAAATGGTTGGGTAAACACTATTGGAAACCTTATTCACCAGGCATAGTCATTTGATCACTATCGATGACTCCGTGCTGAAGTGTCCCTCAAGGTCCCAACAACATGAAATCAATGATCTTTGTGGGGTCATATCTTGGAACTCATGCAATGTAGAATTGATCCATTAGTTGCTACATGACCATATTGCTGGGGCCTAAAAAATCCTATCTTAGTTTTTAGAGATTCAAGTTCGTTTAAAATCAGCAACAGATTCTCGGTTGATGTCAGAACTCAAAGTGTTTCTCAGTTCAAACAACCAACGTTGCATATCCTTCCAACCATTAGTCGTAGCAATGAACTATCTATTCCAATAGCTCTAAATGGTTGGGTAAATGCTATTGGAAACCTCATTTGGCATGCACAGTCATTCGATCCCCGCCGACGACTCCATGCTAAAGTGTCCCTTAAGGTCCCTTCAGCATGAAATCGATGATCTTTGTGGGATCATATCTCAGAGCTTGTGCAAGGTAGAATCAATTTGTCAGGTGCTATAGGAGTGTGTTGCCGAGGCCTACAATAACCTATATCAATTTTCAGAGATTCAAGTTTATTTAAATTTGGAAACACATTCTCGGTTGATGTCAGAACTCACAGTGTTCCTCAGTTCAAATGGCCAACGTTTCATATCCTTCTAACCGTCGGTCATAGCAATGAACCGCCTATTCCAATAGCTCCGAATGGCTAGCTAAATAATAGTGGAAACCTTGTTCACCATGCACAGTCATTCGATCCTCGCCGATGACTCCATGTCGAAGTGTCCCTTAAGGTCCCATAAGAATGAAATTGATGATGTTTGTGGGGTCATATCTTAGAGCTCGTGCGATGTGGAATCGATCTGTTAGTTTCTACGGGACCATGTTGTCAGGCCTTACAAGATCCTGTCTTAGTTTTCAGACATTCAAGTTCTTTTAAAATTGGTAACACATTCTCAGTTGATGTCAGAACTCAAAGTGTTCCTCAGTTCAAATAGCCAATGTTGCAAATCCTTCCCATCGTCGGTCATAGCAACAAATCATCTATTCCAATAGTTCCAAATGGTCAGGTAAACACTAGTGGCAACATCATTCAGCATGCACAATCATTCAATCCCCGCCGATGACTCTATACTGAAGTGTCCCTCAAGGTCCCTTCAACATAAAATTGACAATCTTTGCGGGGTCATATCTCAAAGCTCGTGTGAGGTAGAATCAATCCATCAGGTGCCACAAGACCATGTTGTTGGGGCCTAAAAAATCCTATCTTAGTTTTTAGAGGTTCAACTTCGTTTAAATTTGGAAACACATTCTCAGTCGATGTCAGAACTCACAGTGTTCCTCAGTTCAAATGACCAACGTTGTGTATCCTTCCAACCATCGGTCATAGAAATGAACCATCTATTCCAACAACTCTGAATGGCTAGGTAAATTATAGTGGGAACCTCATTTGCCATGCATAGTAATTCGATCCCCACCGATGACTCTGTGCTAAAGTGTCCCTCAAGGCCCCTTAAGCATAAAATCAATGATCTTTGTGGGGTCATACCTCAAAGCTCATGCAAGGTAGCATGGATCTGTCAGGTGCTACAGGACCGCGTTGTTGGGGCCTACAAAAGTCTGTCTTAGTTTTTAAGATTCAAGTTCATTTAAAATCGGCAACACATTCTCGGTCGATGTCAGAACTCAAAGTGTTCCTCAATTCAAATGGCCAATGTTATGTATCTTTGAAACCGTCAGTTGTAGCATTGAATTGTCAGTTCCAACAGCTCTGAATGGTCAGGCAAATGCTAGGGGAAACCTCATTCAGCACACACACTCATTCGAATCCCATCGATGACTCTATTGGGCTATTTTCCTATTAATGCAAAACCTGTTAAAAATGGCTTGTCCCTGCAAAATGTTTCTATGGCAATTATATTATTTCCCTAGTCTCTGTGTTTTTCTTCCCATACTCCTGGCTTGAAACCCTAGCTCATATTAAAATTTATAGTCATTGGAAAGAAAAAACCCTAAGTCATTTGGCCCTGTTCTAATTTTGTGTTACTTTTTCAGGCCACTTAAAATATAAATAACTCATGTGCCGAAAAGACCATGACTGCTTCGCATGTTATTTCCTTAGGTTTCACGTTAGGACCCCCTTTAATTTTAACTAAGTTCCTAGGTCCCCCCCGTAATGTTTTCTTATGTTTCAACCCTTCAAAAAACTTGTGGTTGTCACATGTTCGCAAGGAATCTTTCTTCCCCTTCCGAACATGCAACAAGGCACCACCTATCCTGGAAGGCCCATCTTCAGGGTCTGCAGCCGATTAAAGTACTAACAAATCTTGCAACTGTCCTTACACCGGTAAGGTAAAGTGCTCAATGTTTAATATGGTGGTATAGTGACAACCATTTGATGTGAAGGTCGATGATAGATAGGTGGGTCCTCAGGGTGCCAGGGTGGAACAAGTCAGTGGCTTCTCATTGGTCGATGGGAGTCTGATGTGGCGCGTGTCAGAGGTCTAAGGAACAAAGGAAAAGTCAGAGGTCCACCTGCCAGTTTTCACAATGTGGCAGCTTGTGATTCATTGAAATGACTTATGCAACAGGGTGGGGTCAACTTGTCAATCACTTGAAGATCTAGTAGCTATCGCATGATCACAAGGAATATTCTTCCCCTTTGCGATCATGCGACATCCATCGATTTGGAATCTAACGTAAAGGCTATCAATGGGTCTAATGCTAGGTCATGCTGATTTGGTGGTTTCTGATTGGTTGGTGGGGTAACGAGCTAGATGTTGTCAGTGGGGCCGCAGTTCTCAAAGGAGTAAGGTGTCTGTAAGTTTGTGAAGATTGTGTGGTTCTTGCTATACCGTTGAGTTGAGATACTCAACTTTTAGCATCACGGTATAATGATGACCGTTGATTTTGTTTAAAGAAATACAAAGCGCAAAAGCTAGGGAAAAGTAAAAAGATCTAATGACGATGTTTTAAAGTTGATCGAAGTTTAAATGTTGACCGTTGATTCTCTGCTAGGTGCCATAAAATAGCCATTTCTTCTAGGGTTTGAATTTTTGAGGGTTTTCAGCAATAGAAAGGACCAAAATTAAATGTAAAAGCGGCTGGAGCTAGTAAGAAATGATTTGTTTGCTGTTGCAGTGTGGTCCAGGGTGTGATGATCAATTGTAGAGATCTATACCATGCAAGGAATGAGAAGAATGGCTTGAGGTGTGTTGCAGGTGGTTGATCTGACTAGTTAGCATGGTGGATTCATGATCTTTAGTGTAGTTCACATAGATTTATCATAATTGGAGATCAATTAAGATCTGTTCTTCACTAGGTTGCTTGGTTTTCCCCAAAGTGCAGTAAATTTTGATTGAAATTTGGTTGGTTTGGTGGGTGAAAACCCTAACCCTTACCCTAGCTATCCAAAGCTTGTTGCATCCTAATATTTTGGGGATTCCAAGATAGCTAGTGGTATAAATTGTAGTAATTTTGATTTTTTAGGGGTTCCTGTCTTGTTTCCTTTTTCTATTTTGCTTGAGGGTTTCAGACTGGTTCTTCCCTTTTCTCACTGAAGATTTTGCAGCAGGTTTCCAGATGGTTTTTTGAATGTATTTTTGTATGAAAAATTTCTCAACCTTGTCTATGGTTTGAGTCCTCTATTATTAATGCATTGAAGCATGAATATTTTAATAAAATACAGTGCAATCCCTATTCCTGGTTGTTATGTCTCTTGGCATTCTGTTGTGCTCTTGTATGTTTGTATTTGTAAGGCATCTCAAAACATACCAACTACAAGGTAGTTTGTCTAATTATCTGTGAGTTTCTCTCAAGGAGAGAATTAAATTTCATAAGTGATTTCAGAGAGCAAGCATTATTGAAGGATTTGATGCAACAATTTGGAAGTGAGAGGATAGTTTGTAAGGCACTTTGTCTAGATTGCATACAGTCTGTAAGGCATTCTGTAGTATTTTGTTTGATTAATATTCTATGGATTATATATTTTGACTCTTGCCCAAGGATAGGCACTGGTTGGTTGTTTGTGATGTAATTATCTTTAAATCATCAAACAAAAAATAATCATTACCTTTTCATTTCAGTTTTTAAGTCTCATACATCTTGTGAAAGGACTGCATCAAGATGATACGGTTCACATTTGGTGATTCTTTAAAGAAAGAATCAGAGGTTAACCTTCCTTGAGTTGTACTCAAAAATAGAAGAAGGATTCACTTCCTTATACCATTGTCAATGCTGTTACATTTGAAGTTCCTAGGTGTCAAGCTCTGTATCAGGAGATTCTCAGCTGTCTACATAGTGATCTTTTGTTGAAGTGATTTGAAGCCTAAATAGCATGACAATGAAAACCTAATCCACTAATCAAATGCTTACTTGAAATATAGTAACCTATTCATAGGCAATACCCACTAAGTCTTGTGGACCTCGAAGCAGAAGGAGGATCTTAGCCAATCCTCATCAATTAGACTTTTCTTGCAAACTTGGAGCCCCTTTTAACTGAGAATCAAGCCCATACCTTTGCCAAGTTTGATCCCACAAGAAAAATCCCTAATAGATTGGTGAATCTACTAGGGAACAACTGCAAATCTTGTTAAAGAAATCATAATTTTTGGTGGCCATAATTACAGAGTCAGATAAACAAACAAAGCATTTGCTAAAATCTTCTCACTGCATGTTGAGTGGTGACTCTGAGTTCTTTGTTTGATCAGTGCAGTTCCTAATAAACAGTGTGTAAACCCTGGTGAAGTTTTGGTTGATTGGAAGAGGTACAAAGAAAAGTACAATATTTTCCTCTTCAAGGAGGTGGTGACTCTATGAAGAAATGAACCTGATGGAGCTGCATGATGAGCTCTAGATCTACCCTACCTTCTAGTCAACAAATTCTGCTGCAGAACTTCTAGGTATCATTCTTTCATGTTTGGAAATGTTTCCTTATTAAGTGATCAAGCACTGAGAAAAAAGAATAAGGTGTGAGTAGAGGTTTACATACTTCAAGTTATCAGTTGCATCTTTGCAAAATCTTATGGAAGTATTGTATTAAGTTATGATGGGTAAGCTTGAGGAGGAGCTTGTATTACTAGACCAGGGCATCCAGAGGGATTGCATAAAATTGATAAGATTAAAGGTGGGAAGTAGATGGGAGTTGTCAATACCTTTGTTCTATGAGATGTTTTGTGATGCATATGATCAGCTTCTGGGGGGTATTGAGTTTCCAGAATCTATGTTCATTGGCTTGCTTTTGGAGCTTTGTTTTCCTGAATCAACCCATTGGCTAGCCTCCTTGTATGAAGAATGTTATGTGCATCTTAGAGATTGGATACTTAATGATGTTGATCTTGATCTTGAAGATACATTTGGGGTTGTGTCTAATATTACTATTATTGAGAATGATGGAACCTATGAAGGAGATGTGTCAAGTGATGACACTCTTTCTTATAATCATGAGAGTGATGCTCTTTCTCAGTATGGGGAGGAAGATTTGTGCAGTCAGGAAGAGGATGAAGAATATATAAGTGAAGATGTTATTGATGATTGCCTATTAGAGGAGGGTGTTCTTGAGGACAATTGTTCACTTCATAGTGAACAAATTTTAGATTTCTTGGCTTGTGAATATCTTAGATATTTAGGGAGGGATCACTCCAAGTTGTTACATCCAACACACATTGATTTTGACCAAGAGCATGAGTCAGTAGGGTTTGACTTTGACATGTATGCCTCTAATTCTTTTGTTGCCCCAACACTACTAGATAGAAACCAAGCTATATATGATATATCAGATGGTGAATTCATCAGTGTTTGTTCATCTTCAAGTAATGCAGATGCCCTTGATATGGCGTTGAGTACTGATTGGGAAAGTTGTATTGATTTTGAATCCTTTTCAGATTCTGAATCTTTTGCTAAGCCATTGAAGGATGGCCCTTCAGTTTCTCATAATGAGCATGTTGATGTTTCCTTTCCCACTTACCAACAATTTTTGGTTTTATCAAATGCTGACTAGATGCAAGATGCTCCTATGTTTGGTGATGATATCCCATATGATGAGTCCCCTTAGTGTTTGCATGAAGGTCAGTATATCTTCTCCTTGGAGGTGCAAATTTCTAATATGAATGGATCAAATAGCATCTGCACTAACAGTTTGAAAGAGCTGGAGTGTTTTTCTTTTCATTTGAATAGTAAGCTTCCCAAATGTGATGAAAAAATTAAAGATGATTCATGTTGTAGTTCCTTCAGTGTTTTCCTATTTAAGGAATGCAACATGCATATGCCACATTCTTTTCAAAGTTGGTATGATTTCCATCCTGGTCCTCAACTAGAGTATGCTGACATTTTTTGTCTTAAGTTATTGGAGAATGGAAATGATTTTCATCAAGTGCATGAAAGTGATAAGCCCAGCTTATTTTTGTTCTATGGGGATGAAGACTATTTGTTTGATAGAGGAAAAAATTGATCAAAAGTTTTGGGGCCCTAAGCCTTTTGTAAATATTGTAAATCCTTGTTTAGTTGTTTTCCTTTTCTGTTGTGTGTTTCCCTGCCTGTTTCCCTGGTTTGGTTGCTAGTTTTTGAGGTCCCCTATTTTGCCCTGTGGTTGGTTTGCTTCTCCCAGAGATCTACGATTCTTGTTTAAACTTGTGTTTCAACATCCTCAGATAGAGCCACTGCTGGGCCATTTTCCTGTTAATGCAAAACCTGTTAAAAATGGCTTGCCCCTGCAAAATGTTTCTATGGCAATTATATTGTTTCCCTCATCTCTGTGTTTTTCTTCCCATACTCCTAGCTTGAAACCTTAGCTCATATTCAAATTTATAGCCATTGGAAAGAAAAAACCCTAAGTCATTTGGCCCTATTCTAATTTTGTGTTACTTTTTCAGGCCACTTAAAATCTGAATAACCCATGTGCCAAAAAGACCATGACCGCTTCACATGTTATTTCCTTAGGTTTCACGTCAGGACCCCCTTTAATTTTTCCTAAGTTCCTAGGTCCCCCCGTAATGTTTTCCTATGTTTCAACCCTTCGAAAAACTTGTGGTAGTCGCATGTTCGCAAGGAATCTTTCTTCCCCTTGAGAACATGCGACAAGGTGCCACCTTTCCTGGCGGGCCCGTCTTTAGGGTCTGCAGTGGATTAAAGTATTGATAAATCTTGTGGCTGTTGTTACACCGCTAAGGTAAAGTGCTCGATGTTTAATATGACAGTATAGCGACAACCGTCTGATGCGAAGGTCGACAAAAAATAGGTGGGTCCTTAGGGTGCTAGGGTGGAACAAGTCAGAAAATTCTCATTTGTCGATGGGAGTCTGATGTGGCACGTGTCAGAGGTCTGAGGAATGAAGGAAAATTTAGAGGTCCACCTACCAGTTTTCGCAATGTGGCAGCTTGTGATTCATTGAAATGACTTATGTGGTAGGGTGGGGTCAAGTTGTCAATCGCTTGAAGATCTAGTGGCTGTCGCATGATCGCAAGGAATATTCTTCCCCTTCACAATCATGCGACAACCATCGATTTGGAATCTAACGTAAAGGCTATCAATGGGTCCAATGCCAGGTCATGCTGATTTGGTGGTTTTCGATTGGTCGGTGGGGTAATGAGCTGGATGTTGTCAGTGGGGCCGTAGTTCTCAAAGGAGTAAGGTGTCTATAGGTCCGTGAAGATTGTGTGGTTGTCACTATATCATTGAGGTGAGATGCTCGACTTTTAGCATCGCAATATAACAATGATCGTCAATTTTGTTTAAAGAAATACAAAGCGCGGAAGCCCGAGAAAAGTAAAAAGATCTGACGGTAATGTTTTAAAGTTGATCAAAGTTTAAATGTTGACCATTGATTCTCTGCTAGGTGCCATAAAATAGCCATTTCTTCCAGGGTTTGAATTTTTGAGGGTTTTTAGCAACAAAAAGGACCAAAATTGAATGCAGAAGTGGCTGGGGCTGGTAAGAAATCATTTGTTTGTTGTCATAGTGTGGTCCAGGGTGTGATGATTGATTGCAGAGATCTGTACCATGCAAGGAATGAGAAGAATGGCTCGAGGTGTGTTGTAGGTGGTTGATCTGACTAGTTAGCATGGTGGATTCATGATCTTTAGTGTAGTTCACATAGATTTATCATAATCGGAGATCAATTTTAGATTTGTTCTTCACTAGGTTGTTTGGTTTTCCCCAAAGTGCAGTAAATTTTGATTGAAATTTGGTTGGTTTGGTGGGTGAAAACCCTAACCCTTACCCTAGCTATCTGAAGCTTGTTGCATCTTGATCTTTTGGGGATTCCAAGATAGCTAGTGGTATAAATTGTAGTAATTTTGATTTTTTGGGGGTTCCTGTCTTGTTTCCTTTTTCTATTTTGCTTGAGGGTTTCAGACTGGTTCTTCCCTTTTCTCACTGAAGATTTTGCAGCAGGTTTCTAGATGGTTTTTTGAATGTATTTATGTATGAAAAATTTCTCAACCTTGTCTATGGTTTGAGTCCTCTATTATTAATGCATTGAAGCATGAATATTTTAATAAAATACAGTGCAATCCCTATTCCTGGTTGTTATGTCTCTTGGCATTCTATTGTGCTCTTGTATGTTTTTATTTGTAAGGCATCTGAAAACATACCAACTAAAAGGTAGTTTGTCTAATTATTTGTGAGTTTTTCTCAAGGAGAGAATTAAATTTCATAAGTGATTTCAGAGAGCAGGCATTATTGAAGGATTTGATGCAACAATTTGGAAGTGAGAGGATAGTTTGTAAGGCACTCTGTCTAGATTGCATACAGTCTATAAGGCATTCTGTAGTATTTTGTTTGATTAATAATCTATGGATTATATCTTTTGACTCTTTCCCAAGGATAGGCACTGGTTGGTTGTTTTTGATGCAGTTATCTTTAAATCATCAAACAAAAAATAATCATTACCTTTTCATTTCAATTTTTAAGTCTCATACATCTTGTGAAAGGACTGCATCAAGATGATACAGTTCACATTTGGTGATTCTTTAAAGAAAGAATCAGAGGTTAACCTTCCTTGAGTTTTACTCACAAAAAGAAGGATTCACTTCCTTATACCATTGTCAATACTGTTACATTTGAAGTTCCTAGGTGTCAAGCTCTGTATCAGGAGATTCTTAGCTGTCTACATATTGATCTTTTGTTGAAGTGATTTGAAGCCTAAATAGCATGACAATGAAGACCTAATCCACTAATCAAATGCTTACTTGAAATATAGTAACCTATTCATAGGCAATACCTACTTGAGTCTTGTGGAGCTCGAAGCAAATGGAGGATCTTATCCAATCCTCATCAATTAGGCTTTTCTTGCAAACTTGGAGCCCCTTTTAACTGAGAATTAAGCCCATACCTTTTCCAAGTTTGATCCCACAAGAAAAATCCCTAACAGACTCCTGGCCGAAGTGTCCCTCAAGGTCCCAAATGCATGAAATCAATGATCTTTGTGGGGTCATATCTCAGAGCTCGTGCGAGGTAGTATGGATCTGTCGGGTGCTACAGGACCATGTTGCTGAGGCCTACAATAGTCTATCTTAGTTTTTAGATATTCAAGTTCATTTACATTTGGAAACACACTCTCATTCAATGTCAGAACTCACATTGTTCCTCTATGGAAAATGGCCAACGTTGCATATCTTTCCAACCATCAGTTGTAGCATCAAACCGTCTATTCTGACAGCTCTAAATGGTCGAGTAAACACTAGGGGAAACCTCATTTAGCTTACACAGTCATTCAAACCCCATCGATGACTGTAGGCTGAAGTGTCCCTCAAGGTCCCAACACACTGGTAAATTTTACCCTATTTTTCAATGAGAATTGGTCAAATTTTCTACACCAATTGGTCAAACAGATGACTAAAACTATGGGTGATGTTTTTTCATTGAATATTCTATAGGGCAAATCATAGTCAAAATTTTGACCTTTCAAGTGGTCAAATTATCAACTGAATCAATCCCTTGGAACTGGAAGAATAAGACATCGAATGCATAGCATTCTCGTCGATTCTACTGGTGTAAAGGTTGAAATTGAGACCATAGGTTATTCGAATTATCCACCAAAAGTTTTTCGAGTGTCATTGAACTCATAGTATTCTCGTCGAACATAGTAATGTGTAAGGTCAAAAAAGAGACCAATACTAAGTTTTGGTTAAAAAAAAATGTGACCAGAAATGTGACATTTAGAAGATGGCATTGCTGACGATTTGAATTGGCAAGTTTGGGAGAAAGGCCTTGAAGACTAGGAATCCTAGGCACATGATGGGGAGCTTGACTTAGATACATTTTCTCAAAAGAAGGGTCCCATGGAAGAGCAGGAACCACCTCTTGAGATGTCAATGCCATTATTACCTTTCCAAAAGGAGTGGCTAGCTTGGAGTCTAAAGTAAGAATAATATTTATTTAAAGGTGGCATGCTTGGAGATGAAATGGGTATTTAAATATTGATTAAATATTTTATTTTTAATAGCAGTTTAAAAGGCTATTTAAATGTTTTGATAGTTTGATAAGAACAAAATTGGTATTCAGATATAAGTTATCGAGCTTCTCTTTGTTTTGATAATAGTTTAACATTCTCTACTTAACAGGGCCAACCACATGAAGGTGGAAGCTCATCTGGCCCCTCCTAGGATCTTCTTATGACCCTTTAAGACACTTTAAGACCTCTAAGATGTATTCTTAGGGATCGTAAAGGGTCATAAAGGGTCATAAGGGGTCTTGGGAAATGACAATTGAGAAACATAAATGTAGGCATCATGGTCACAATGTTTTGGAAACACAACATAATTGAGTGGTATACCCAAACGATGCAACACAACCACTACTCCTGTAGTTCTAAGTTGACACTACGGGATCTGAAAACCAAAGATAAGGAATCTATATATGGTTTTTGGATCCACAGTGTCAACATGGAAATGCAAGAGTAGTGGTTGTGTTGCATTTTCTGGGTATAGCATTCAATTATGTTGTGTCTCCAAATAATTGGGACCATGATGCCTACATTTATGTTTCTCAACTGTTGTGATACCTACATTTATGTTTTGTAGCTATCATGTTTTTTTGCATGTTCTTTGTGTTTGGCTTCTCTCCCTTGCATCAAAAATAAGATTTTTCCCACTCTGAATTGAGAATGTGTGTGCAACACAAGTAGAATATGCACGGATAGCAGGTAGAGTTGAAAAAACACAACACTTTTACATTTTCACGATGGTCTATAACTTAAAATACGCAATTAAAGACCTCTATAAAAAATGCAACCCTATTGTGTTTTTCAACTCCACATGATATCCTATGTATATGAATTGAGATTGCATATTGAACTAGGCTTCTCTTTCTACATTGCCTGAAACCAAGAGACTGTCATAGTTAACATCTAAATGGTGCATCTCATCATCACAACTAATCCACCTTAAACAATTGAATATGTTTTCTTGTATTAAATATTCATTAATCAAAATTTGAATAGAAAATGTATACCTTGAGTACTACAATTCACATTAGAATCGATGCCTCCATCGTGCTCGACTGGTGCAATATCAATATCGACAAGTTGCATTCCAATGTAAATAAAATAGATGTAGATTTAGATGATGATATCACACAAATCCCTAGGCTAAATATAAGCCATGTATTTAGCCAAAGAAAGGAAAATATGTCTACAGTAGTATAATATTGGAAAGTTTTGAAATTGAGTCATAGATTGGGTACGTGGATCTCTGAAACACTAAATTAGGGATTTCTATGATATCCTCATCTGTATCTATAGCTATTGCCTCTGTTGTTGCAAGTGCTTTTCCCCTATTTGATATTTGTCTTCAGGTGTCTACACTCGTTCTTTTGGTTGTTGCTAGCGGGTCACAATCAGTGATTGGGAGAGCCCTATTTTGGCACTAGTCATGTAGTACAAGCACTAGAATTGAGTTTTTCAGCATGAATGGGAAATTTTTGTATATCAACATGTGATAGAGTTTTTTGTCCAAATTCTATCACATGTTGATATACAAAATTTCCCAACCCGTGCCAAAAAACTCAATTCTAGTGCTTGTACTGAGACAAATTATTGAGCTTCTCTTTATTTCGAGAATAGTTTAACATTCTCTGAGAAACATAATTGTAGGCATCATGGTCACATTTTTTTGGAGACAATGTAATTGAGTGGTATACCTAGATGATGGAGAGCAACTTTTTCACCTCCGGTTCCAAGTTGTTCTCCATCTCGCAGTGTCAACTTGGAATCAGAGGTGCAAAAGTTGCACTCCGTCTAGGTATACAACTCAATTATGTTGTCTCCAAAAAAATGTGACCATGATGCCTACAATTATGTTTTGAGAATATTTTAATTAACATTCTCTACTTAACAGGGCCAACCATGTGAAGGTGGAAGCTCATCTGGCCCCTCCTAGGAGCCTATTATGACCCTTTATGACATTTTAAGACCTCTAAGATGTATTCTTAGAGGTCATAAATGGTTGTAAAGGGTCATAAGGGGTCTTGGGACACAACAAATGAGAAACATAATTTTACGCATCATGGTCACATCTTTTTTTTGGAGACAATGTAATTGAGTTGTATACCCAAGCAATGGAGTGCAACTTCTACACCTCCGATTCCAAATTGACACTGTGGGATTCAAAGACCATAGATAAGGAATAAATTTAGAGAGTGAAGGAGGGCCATAATAAAAAAAAATAATACAGGACAAACCTCAAGTTAAATGATGCAACTACAAACATTTTAATAGATTTTTATTATTAAATAATGAAATTTGCATATACTGGTGTTCTAAGCCCCCTCATTACATGATTTATTATTGTAAGCCCCCTCTAACTTACACATCTAGAAAATGAAACTACAACCTATTGGGATGAGACAAACCTTATAGAACAACAACAGCTAGGAATGATCACTTTCCAACATCTGTTGAATACATCTATTGGAGGACCTTGTATTCATGAGCTACAGATGTATTCAAAAGATCTATTCAACAGATGTTGGAAAGCAATCATTCCTAGCTTTTATTGTTCTATAAGGTTTGTCTCAATCCCAATAGGTTGCAGTTTCATTTTCTAGATGCGTAAGTTAGAGGGGGCTTACAATAATAAATCATGTAATGAGGGGGCTTAGAACACTAGTATATGTAAATTTCATTATTTAATAATAAAAATCTATTAAAATGTTTGCAGTTGCCTCATTTAACTTGAGGTTCATCCTGTATTATTT
The DNA here is from genome assembly GCA_027943335.1 of Chamaecyparis obtusa. Classification (NCBI taxonomy): domain Eukaryota; kingdom Viridiplantae; phylum Streptophyta; class Pinopsida; order Cupressales; family Cupressaceae; genus Chamaecyparis; species Chamaecyparis obtusa. The sequence continues at coordinate 113,400 of BSBK01002292.1, read as the reverse complement.
TGGTCGTTATGGACCTCCTCCGCTCTCTAAATTTATTCCTTATCTATGGTCTTTGTATCCCATAGTGTCAACTTGGAATCAGAGGTGCAGAAGTTGCACTCCATCTCTTGGGTATACAACTCAATTACATTGTCTCTAAAAAATTGTGACCATGATGCCTACAATTATGTTTCTCAGCTATTGTGAAATCTGCATTTATGTTTCTTAGTTGTCGTGTTTATACCTTCTCTCATTTGCTAGTGTAATTCCTCTTTGAGTATCCCCATTCTCCTTTGCATCCAAAATGAACTCATTCCAATCCCTCATTGGAATAAAGGGAGACTTCATACCATGCTACGCTAAAACTTGAGCAAGACTTCATACCACGCAATGTTCACAGATTATGTCTAATGCATTATTTACACTTGTATTGGTGGGAAAACTCTTGAAAACACACAAAAGAGATTGCATTCAACCATGCTATTGACATGACACATGTAGTTTACCTCCAGCCTAAATCAACATTGCATACAAATCTATAGATGGTGCGTGGTATGAAGCCTTGCTCAAGCTTGAAAATGATAGTCAATCCATAGTCAAGGTCAAGGAACAAATGAAACAACCAAGAAAACACTATACGTTAAATCATGTGATTGATAGTAGATTGGGGCTCACTTGAGCCATAAACATGAAGAATTATTCTAAAAAAATATGTAAACCATATATATGCGCACTTGAGGCAAAGTGAAGTTATGTCATATCAATATTAAAATATTAGTTACAATATGAAAATACTAAACTAATTCCTGAGTTCATCTCTGCATATGGTCGCAATAAAGATATGTGATTACAATATAGAGAAGGCATCGTAAAAATATAATTTCAAAATTTTCCCTAGCCTAACATGTTTTGCACTCAAATCCTTCATCGTGGATAAGTGGAGATGGGCGGATAGATGCAGATGAGTTGTCATCGACCCAAGAAAAGTATCCACAGCCATTATTTCCCTGTGATACCCAGTCTACATTAGTTCTTATATTATAATGAATAGTATTTACATTAGAAACTTTAAATATATACACATTAGCAACCTTTTTTCGATTAGGGCAGCACCAAAATTATCGTCCAGGGTTGTTCAATGTTCGTGAAGTCTTCAACACACACTTCCCACCACCACATTGATAGTTTGGCACATTGACAAGAGTCATCGAACCTATATCAATAATGTACTACACCATCGTTACTACATTTATTATTTTTATATGATTATTTTTATATAAAATACACCAAGGAGTACCATCAAAAATATTAACCATTTACAATAATGAAAAGTAAACCTAAATCAAATAGCTCATTTTTTTATCAGCATGTGTAGTCTCTATATATATGAAAATGAAATAAATATGAAGTTGAAATAAAATAGTGAACAGAATACTATTCCACATAGAGTGAATGAAACATACCATCAAAAGAAGGTGACAAAATCCTATCACGAAGCACAGACATAGGAAATCAAAAAGGGACAAAAGACAAGGAATAAGAAAAAACATTACGACTATAGAAAAATCATTTATACTATAATTAAAAAAAAAACACTCTTTGTCAACAATTTCCAAAATCATTAGGACTATAAATGGATGGTTCTAATATTGCTTTGCCATTATAACAATTGAGCATTCATCATTTGGTACTTCTTGGTGTATTCCATTTAAGTTTTTCAGTTGCCATGTTTATGTGCATGTTCTTTATGTGTTTGGCTTCTCTCCCTCACAAGGGATACGCTGATAGGTAATTGATTTGAAATCATAATGATTTGATAGTCTTTTTTTAGGATAGGCATAATCATCCTGCCAACCTTAATTAGCAACATTGGTGTCCTATCATTGTAAAAGTGCAAGACGGTAAGGGTCTATTCAAGGAGGGATGAAAAAAAGGTCATTTTAACCTTGCAAGGCAAGAGGAGAGATAGTCCAAATAATTCTATGGTGACTATCCCAAATAGCAGACAAATGATGGAATTGCTAACATGTTTTATTTTCATGTTTTGGTGTGACTGAATTTGGTGTCTTGTACTATAGCACTTTGACCATAGGATATATGGAGTATTGTGCTTAAATAGTGGCAAGTGATTTTTCTTTGAAATTGTAAGATTTTGAGGAAAAAGTATTAGAACAGAAATGCCACATTTCTGTAGTAAGCTATTCAAGTTGCGATGAGGCTAGTGTGGTCACAATTGAAATTGTGAGTTTCTCTTGGAATGGTATTAACACGTTATAAGAGAAATGATTTTGAACTCCGAGATGATGGCCTAAATTCAAGTCTTGTCGATTTTTCCCCCATCTTGGTTAATTAAGCTTGGTATAATCTTTTCTAAGCTTACCTCATGAGTTTTGATGAAAGAGATCCTCTACAAACCTAATGGTGTAGTACCTGCCTACAAACTTAACTAGTTTAGTGATAGCTTTAAGTGCTTCTTAATGGGGTGACATTAAAAGTATGGGATTTGAACTGATACAATATACATTAATAGCAGACTTTATCTATTATGCAAAAAAACATATGTAGGATTATTATGGTCACAAAGTAATTGTCTTAGCATCAAAATTTCACTTCTAATATAATATTATTAGGAATTTTTTACCATTGATTGTCAAATTGATGGAACTATGAGGCTATGCTTTGTTAATACTTTACCACTGTAGTGAATTTGGGTATTGTTTTCAAATATTTGAATGATTTTAATGGGAACTTTGAACCAGAGATATAAGTTTCCTAAAGAGTGATACTTCAACTTCCATGAAGGACTTAGAAAAAGGGAATTGAACTACAGTGGCTCCTTGTTTACCAATTTTCCATATAACATGAGGCATGTTGTTAGTTTTGTCAAAATTGTGAGAAGATTAAGGGGAATTGTAAGAAGATCATACTAAGGAATACTGAGGAAGTCATCGAACAAGAGGAGAGAATGTGTTAAAAGACCAATTTAGTAATCTAGCTAGCTGATTAAACATACACTCAGCAATCACTGGTAACATCAAAGTTGGAAGAATATCTTTGGTATAGACATAATGTAGAACTCCAATGCTATACAGTAAACTAAGACATAACTAGATCAAAAAATTAGGGGTTCTAGAATTATTATATCTCAGACATTATGTGAATAATAGACCCATAATTACATTAACAGAGATAAAAGAATAAATCTCATCACTATTTCATAAGGAATAAATCTAGAACTATATAAAATTAACATATAAGACCAAATCAGAGAAGATCATATCACTCAGAATAGTATACTTTATAACATACTAGCATCTAGCAATACTTACGCTTTGGAACCAATATAATCTTACAACTGATCTATATATTATAAGGATTCTATCATTGGTGAATATTTAGATCAATTCATTTGTTATTCACCTCGTAATATTGTATAGTTATCCTTGCATAATCAAGACAGGACAAAGACATACTATTTCATTCATTTTCAGGTAGATATTATTGGCTAAGGGAATGAGATATGTCCATATTTAGATTGGTTGTGGATCTAGATAAGGGAAGGTTGCTACATTAATTTATGATATATACATTGAGTCAAAGACATATCTCTTGATAGGTGTTGCCGGAATGTGTATTGCAGTATTGTTTGGATGACCTATTCTTACTTGGAATTGATTGGATTTAGGAATAGTGACAAAGGTGACAATCTAAGCACTTCTTACCAAATTCAATAGGAAGGGTCATAAAACTTATGGTAGAACAAGTAAAACATCATGCACCTTAACCATGACATTGGATTTTTCATAAGTTTCTTGATGAAATTGTTAGGTAAAGAGATATTATTTGGTAATAATAGTCACCATACATAGGATCAATAAGCACTCCTCAAGAGAGCTCTCAATTAATCTTCATAGTAATGTATATGGGTCCATCAACAACCTTAATAGTTTCCTTGATATCAAAGGTTATGCAAGGTTCAAGCCTAGGTTTTGGAATAGGTTTAGGTTTCTCAATAAGGTTGACTACATTTTTTTCTGCATTATATGTAATGTCAACATTCACTGATTAGTAGGTATTTCAAGTCTCCAAGTGTGGAGTTCACTATCCTTGGCAGTTCTCTATTGGTTTACAATAGTGCTTCTTCCCATAATCAAACAATGGATTTGATTCCAACCTAAGATTACATAAAACCCCTCATAAAATTTCAAAACAATAAGAATATAGTCTTCATTCATAGTCACTGTCACTGTTCCTCAAATAAGTGATTAGAACAGGCAATTAAAATGTCCCTCAAATCATTAATCAGTTGATTATTATATAAGCTCCTCAAGCATGAGTTAGAGAGGACTACATCAAAACCAAAAACATTAATCAATTGATTATTATATAAGCTCCTCAAGCATGAGTTGGATGATGTGGATTATGTAGATATAAGAACTAATGTATCTACATCATCCAACTCATGCTTGAGGAGCTTATATTATTTACTGTCTCATAATAGTAAGATTGGTACATATCCTAGTAAGTCATTATGAGACAGTAAATATGATCTACATCCAATCTTGATCCACAAGCATGAGTTGGATGATGTGGATTATGTAGATATAAGAACTAATGTATCCACATCATCCAACTCATGCTTGAGGAGCTTATATTATTTACTGTCTCATAATAGTAAGATTGGTACCTATCCTAGTAAGTCATTATGAGATAGTAAATATGATCTACATCTAATCTTGGTCCACAAGCATGAGTTGAATGATGTGGATTATGTAGATATAAGAACTAATGTATCCACATCATCCAACTCATGCTTGAGGAGCTTATATTATTTACCGTCTCATAATAGTAAGATTGGTACCTATCCTAGTAATTCATTATGAGACAGTAAATATTATCTACATCCAATCTTGGTCCATGTTATATCTCCAAATAATCCACATCATGATATTACATTAAATAGCTAGCCTTACAATGCTAGCCATCTCCTTTATATAATCCTTCTCCTAGAAACATAATGGATGTGTAATCCCTATAAAGGCCTAATTATAATCTAATATAATTGATTGCAATAGTTATCCATATGACCCAACACGTCTTCTCATGGAATTTGATCATCGCAACTTACAGAAGACATGGTTTTTCCATCACGTTGACACAAATTCTCCCATCATGTGACCAATTACATCACACTATTAAACTTATCCAATAAGATCATATTCATTGATCACTCAAATAACTACAATCTCAGTCTACAAACCAATCCATTCATAACTAGAAGCAATTGTTGGACAATCCTTCTATCCAAAGAGTAACGATTCTCAATTAATCTAATGTTCTTCAAGAAATATTCAATTCTGTCAATATAATTCAAGTCTTTGAATGTATCCAATATTTTCATTCAAAGAGGGTTCCCTTAATTGTAGATTCCTTCAATTGAGTTTATGTGACTTCCTAGAGTTACTATTCCCTCCACGAATACTAATTGTTGCCACTATCCTACTCCAATTCTGATTTCTGTTTGGTTTTATATAAAACAATTTTACTCGCTTAACATTCACTGATTAGAAGGTATTTCAAGTCTCCAAGTGTGGAGTTCACTATCCCTGGTAGTTATCTATTGGTTTACAATAGTGCTTCTTCCCATAATCAAACAATGGACTAGGATCTAGTGGAATGTTTCAGTTAGAATACACTATCTGCAATGTTTCATGTAAATTCCTCTGCACAGTTCAACCACCTACTCCAACACTATTGACTAACATAGAATCACACTAGACTAATTGATCAGGTTAGCTAGGGTCAACTGGTTTTGGTCTGATAGTGGGTACCTAGGATGGAGGCAATAGTTTGGAGGGTTTTTGATGATTCTGAAGTCCTCGAGCCCAGTTTATTCTTAGGGCACTACTACAAATACATTCACTCTCTTCTCGACCAAAGACATGAAGTATATCTAGCCTAGGGCATTAATCTAGAATAAATGTAACTTCTTCCATAGTTTGAGTGTTTGAACAATTAAAATACATGGTCCTTCCTGCTTCTCGTCCAATGACATTGAGTCCCAAAAGAAGAAATGTAGGTCAAGACAAAGTTTCCATGGCAAGGCTGACTATAGGGTTTCTGAGTTGAGCTGTTAAGGAATTTAGAGTCTTGTGGGCATAGTACCAAAACTACAATAAAGTATTTACAGAATTAGCACACAAACTTCAACATCATGGATTCAAAATAGAATATTCTCCCCACAAAGACAATAAAATAGAATAGTTCCATTTTGAACTTGAAAAAGATTACATTTTTATTAGTTTTTCAAATTCAAATCTTAGTGTCAAATCCACAGTGCTGAATCTGCCCTCAAAAGTGAGGTTCCAATACACAGTGCCAATGAGGTTTCGCACGCGCGCTGCAATGAAAAAATTCACTGATGATAATAATGAAATGAAATCTTTTTTTTAAAAAGTTATGCCCCCGTGTTCGTCGAAAGTTTGAATTACATAGTATTGGTCAAAATTTTGACTAACATGGGCATGGATTAAAAAAAAATGAAAGTTTTCCTTCTATAATCGACCAACCAAAAAAATATTATGCCATGGTCGAAAGTTTTGGTAGAAAAACTAGGTCAAATGTACTAGTGATAACATGAAATCAATGGTCTTTGCAAGGTCATATCTTGGAGCTCGTGCAAGGTAGTATTGATCCATCAAGTGCTACATGACCATGTTGCCAAGGCCTACAATAGCCTATCTTGGTTTTCAGTGGTTCAAGTTTGTTTATATTTGGAAACACATTCTCAGTCAATGTTAGAACTCATAGTGTTCCTCAGTTCAAACGGCCAACATTGCATATCTTTCCAATCGTTGGTCGTAGCATCGAACCATCTATTCCAATAGCTCTAAATGGCTGAGTAAATGCTAGGGGAAACCTCATTCGATGCACACAGTTTTTCGAACCCTGTCGATGACTCCGGGCTGAAGTGTCCCTCAAGGTTTCTTAAGCATGAAATCAGTGATCTTTGCGGGGTCATATCTTGGAGCTCATGTGAGGTAGCATGGATCCATCAGGTGCTATGGGACCATGTTTTCGGGGCCTACAAAATATTGTCTCAATTTTTAGAGATTCAAGTTCCTTTAAAATTGGCAACACATTCTCGGTCCATGTCAAAACTCACGTGTTCCTCAGTTCAAACGGCCAACGTTGCATATCTTCCCAACCATCGATCGTAGCATCAATCCATCTATTCCAACAACTCTAAATGGATAGGTAAACACTAGTGGCAACCTCATTCGGCACACACAGTCATTCAAACCCCACCAATGACTCCGGGCCAAAGTGTCCCTCAAGGTCTCTTAAGCATGAAATCAATGATCTTTGCAGGGTCATATCTTGGAGCTCATGCAAGGTAGCATCAATTAGTCAGGTGCTACGAGACTGTGTTACCAAGTTCTACAATAGCCTATCTCAATTTTTAGAGATTCAAGTTTATTTATATTTTCTAACACATTCTCGGTCGATGTCAGAACTCACAGTGTTCCTGAGTTCAAATGGCCAACATTGTGTATCTTTCAAACTGTTAGTCATAGCATCGAACCATTTCTTCCAACAACATTGAATGGTCAGATAAATGCTACTAACAACCTTTTTTGGCAAACACAGTCATTCAAACAATGCCAACAACTCCGGGGTGAGGAGTAGTATGAGTGCAAATATGTATTCTAGTGTTTGTCATTAACAATCAATCAATTAGGGGACAATTAGAAGTTAGTTTGTAAAAGCATAAGGTTGTACATCCACATCTGCCATAGTAATCTTATTAATAAAAGAACTCTTTCCAACATTAGGGTATCCACAGATCAAAAATAGGCCTAGTATTGGGGTCAATAGATGACAACCTTGCCATATGCTGCCTCACCTATTTGAGGTCATGTCTTTATATTGTGATTGTCCCGTGGAATAGGGAACACACCAATGAATATAAATGTTTGATTCCATGTGATCTTGGATAGGTTGTGATGTAGAAATATTACCTTATATTATATTTATACATTTCTACATTCATTTCATTACTTTCATTATTATTACAGTCAAGGAATTGACTATTATTGAGGACAATGACTGGCATTTGTAGCACAGTAAGCAAGTTAAACATACATCGATAAACATACAAGCATAACTATAAGGCATGGGAAATTTACAAAGCATAAGACATCCAAATAAACATAAATTAGTATACATCAATACACCAAACACATGAATTACATACCTAAAACATAAAAAATATATATTCGTAGGGCATGAATTCAAATATATATGTCCAATAATGTCATACATTGAATATATTCAATACATTAAAACTGGCTTCCTCAAAGCCAAATGGATGTACAATGTATCACTTATACAATATACAAAAAATATGTCCACTAATTCCATATAGGCATACAATCCATATCCCTAATCTAGTACTTTCCCGCTAGGCGAAGAAAACAAATCCCGAGCTGTCTTTGATCATTGTGTCAATGGAGATGTAGTAGATGTTGTAGTCTTTTGAGTGCACTCACTCATCCTCCTGTTTAGACTCTTCTATAGCTTGACTTGATAAAAAAAAATTAGATAGAGATAACTAATATACATCAAAATTGAATTATACAATGACAGAAAATTGAATATTCACTTACCGCTACCAAATAGTCACTATGTTCATCCACCGAAGGTGGATATTGGTGATAGGGAGTAATAAGTCCCTGCAACAATGATCAAAATAATAATTAAAATACATACATGTATATCATTATAAAATTTAATAAAAACTATTAAAATAACAATTAAAGTTAAGTGATCTCTTTCATACCTCAGTCAGTGCTTCAGAACTAGGTGCTGCTATAGCTACTCCATGATCCAAAGTATCATGGATAGAAGGAGGAGTCTCTGATGTCAAAAGTAGAAAATGAAACAAAAAAAGTATTATGCGGTTATCAAGATTACACATATTTTTTACAACCCTACTAATGAGTAAATGATACCTCTATGAAGGTTCCACCATGTCCTCTGGTGCGCAGTGTCAAAGTCAAAGCTCCAACATTCAACTACTGCACATGTACATGGAAAATTATAAGATAACCATTCATATAAGAATGTACTACTGACATGTTAATTATAATGCATTATTACATGCATACCAGTGGACTCAATGGTGACCTCACAAACCCAGGTGAAAAAATGTAATCATTGTGCCTCTAGATTTTGATCATAATTTGTCTAGTAATTTAGTCATTCATTCATTCATTAAATATAATCAAGTAAATCAAATTAATATGCAAATAAAGATACCTCAAGGAAAGTTGCACGATGCCCTTCACTGTCTGCTATGAACGTTGATGGTCCACCAGTGAACATCTAATGCACATGCACAATAAGTTATGATACAATTATTCATATAATTACATAATAATCAAATATGTTAATTAAAATTTTTTATTCGATACATACTTGTGGAATTGATGACGATGTGTAAAAGGGGACATTAGATCCTAATTGCCACTTCCACAGCGACCGCCACCACCACTGACACTCTTGCCCTGAATTTTTATCATAATCAATAGATACTAAATTAAATAGTTATTATTTTATAAATAAAATATGATCAAAGAAATTTAATGGACTTGGAAATATTTACCTATTTTTCAATGCCAAATGTCGTATTTAGAAAGCTATCAGTCATCATTCCAGAATCCTCTTCCTCTCTCTCACTAGTACCAAATGTGCACAAGCATCCACATGACCAAAAAACATGCCCCATCGAGGATTGACCATGGTCACCCTCAACTAAAGGAGTGGCACACTAAATGAGAGTCTATGTCAGAGCACTAATCATGCCTAGTGTGTCTGCCTCTACATGTTCCTTCATAACAGAAGAAATACTAACATGATCCACCTGTGGCTTGCCAATAGAAGCCCTAGGTGTGTTAGGGTCATGATGTGCCCCCGCTTGATCAAATGATGACCCCCCTTCTCTACCCTGAGAATCCAGAATGTCAAAATAATTTGGCACCTCCTTGAGTACAAACTCACAATAGAGTTTCCTCAATAAATATATAGGAACCTCATGATTGTTACAAGGGGGAAAATCAAAGACCATCCACCATCTCTCTCAAAATTTTTTTTTAATGTCTTCATTTATGCACCAATGAATTGGGAACCTCTTTGTTGTAGTTCTAAGACTATCTGTGTCCCCTGGGTTTTTAAATAGCTTGCAAATGTCATCTTTTGTGATTTTTTTCTTTTTTATGTCCGCATAAGATAATTTATTTGCATAATATTGTTTTTTTTCTTCTCTTTTATCCCACCATAAATTAATTTGCCCACTAACCATGCTTACGTGGGTCAAGATTGCTTCCAATGATTTTGAAAGTCTTTCCCTTCCGGGATTTGTACCACTAGAATCTTTTAACCTATTAATTAAAGATTCTAATTCTTTTTGCCCTCTTTCAATTTGGCTCATCAAATTTTGTTGTGTTCCAGGAGGAGGTTTCTCAATTGGTGGAGGCAATTGAGGTTCATTTTCTTCATTTGTTTCTTCATTTGGTTCTTCATGAGGAGATGTAGGGTTTGGTGGAGAGTTTGGTTGAGGGAGATTATTTCTTCTTGGCAATTAAAAAAACTAAATTTTAAAATCTTCACTACACAAAAAATTTAAACAAAAACAAATTTTAACAAAACAAATTGCAACAAACTAAAATTTTAAAACAAATAAGAGGCATGGGTGGTAAAAACACTTACCTCTTCTTCCAGATCAAACTTGACGATGCCGTGGAGCCATTTGATGGATGGATGAACAAAAATAATCAGTTCACAAGCCAAAAGAATAATGTGCGCGTGCTTAGGAAGCCCTTCTTAGCTGAAAAACATGGGTTTGAAGAAAGCAAAATGAGCTTTCAAACCTGCAACAAGATTTAAGAAGGATTTTTCAAAGTGTGTGTGTGCTATATGGCATGCTTTGAAAAATACTAAAAAAGTGTTTTCCAAAGCATGTGCGCCCTATAGGGCACACACGCTTTGTTTTGGATATCCCAAGCCATAGGGCATGTGTGCTATAGAGTGCACGCCCTTTAGTGCGTACACACTATGCATGATGGGGGACCAAAAACAAAAGTGGCATCTTTTTGGTCCCCCATCTTTGTGCACTTATCCAGGAGGTAAAGGAGATAGAGTGCATGAAATGAAGAACTGAAAACTTAAACTAGGTGATTCATTGAATTGATAAAGATCCAAAAATTGAATAAAGCTTACAAGGACAACTGAAAACAACTTTGTAATTCACAACTTGACCCTATTATTCTGATATTATTATAAATAAAGAGGTACTTGGAATGAAATGAGGGAAAGAACTTCCACAACTTGAAATCCAAATGTACATAGATTAGGACTACAAATGACAAAACAATTCCCTGAATACTCAATTTGAACCTATATGTATCTTAAAGGATAGAATGAAATAACAATAAAATTAGCATAAATTTCATTAAGAAAACTCAAAAAATGGATAAAGACAAGAAGGATCACTGCTTTGTATTCACTAAAAATGAAACCAAGTACAATATGTATCTCTCAGAGCTACAAACATTCAAATCTCTAGGTGAGATAGAATGGAAGAAATCCCTCAATCACCAAAGTGAGAGGTATATATAGCTAAACCTTAGAATCTTCATTTGAGGATTCATGGTGCCTAACTCCACTAAATCTGGAAAATCTTTGAAAAATCTTTATTCTAGGCCCATTGAATATGTTGCTCAAATCTGGATGTCAGATTCCCAGATTTGTAGGGTTGGTGGGAAGATGAAATCTCTAGAAAATATGAGCCATTAAAGTATTTCTCTATTTATTTACTCTATCCCATCCGCTTTTGATCATGCCTTAAAAATATTCTAACAAAATAATTTATAAAATATAATTTGTTAGAATTTAAAATAATGGAGGCATTTTTTCACATCTTTATATTTCCACACTTTAAATACATGTTGTGGGTTTAAAAGTTTGATTATGTTTAATAAATAAGTTTTCAACCAAAAACAAGGGGAAAACCTAGTCATAAACATTTACATTTTATGGTTAAATTAAACCCACCCCTTTTTAAAAGTTAAAATCGGCCCTAGGCTTAATATGTTTAACTAGTATTTTAATGAGTAAGGTTCTCAACCCAAAAAGGGGAAAACATATTCAATACTTAAGAATTTTAAAAAATAAATCCACCTTCAAAAAGAAAGAATGCTAAAAGTATCGAGCTCTTTCACTACTTGTTGATTTGGGGAAAGTTGCAAGTTTGAACTGAACTTGGTCTTTGTGATCTCGAGATGGATTGGAAACTTGTAGTTTTTTTATCTTCATATGGCATCATGGTTTGAGGTAGGCATTATGTCTTTTCTTCATTCTTTCTTCATTTCTTGATTCATTGTTGTGATCATTCTCTCTGTATTTTCGAGGGAATACTATTGATGGTGCATTTACTATTGATTCAATGGAACTGTATGGATGTTTAATGATTTGATAATCCCTTTTTAATTACTGGCATGTTTATTTACTAGTTTTACCATGCTCGTGGATGGAATATTTTGAATGTTTCTTGGCTTTTGATATAGCTCATGCTATAGAGCTACAAAATCAAATGCTCACTGTTTATATAGCCCGCAAGCTTGATCATAGCATCTATGTAATGTATATTTGTTTTCTCATTGACTTAAGGATCAACTTTGATGACCCTAGATCTGCAAGCTAGGGCATCTTTATTTTCTATTTTTTAATGGGGTATCATTCATTATGTTATCTTGAAGGCATCGTGTCCTATGCTTTTTTGGTGGTTATTGATGCTCATTGAGGAATACACTATTGTATTACTTTGACTACCTGTGAGCTTGGCATTTTTAATGTATTTGATATTTTCTCACTAGTTTTTGAAACCCGTGAGCTATGATATCATGCAATCTTTCCTCTTTGTTGTTGAATCAATGATGTATGAATCTTGGGGCTTGTGCTTTCTCTTGGATCATTTTTGTCATCATTTTTGTTCCTGCTATGATAACTGGTGTTCACTGTACCTTGCGGACTCGTGAGCTATATGTTGGTACCAATGCAATATAATTTATGTTATTGAATCATTTTTTCCATGTTGTTGAGGTTGTAGATGCATTTAGTGCTTCTCCCTATACACATGTAATGATGCCTCCTTACATTGGGGATTTGATTCAACTGGTGCTCCATGATTGATTTCACTATTGTTTTGAAATGTTGACTATTGCACTTAGCTTGAGGTCCTAAGAGCTGTAGGATAGGGTATTCATTGCATGCTTCCTCTATTGTATCATTGGCATCATTGTTGGTGCTCATTGCTTTATAATGCTTTGACAACTTGATTTGAGAACTATGATTTGCTACTGCTATTATTATTGAACTGTTGGCACAGTGGATTTTCTGTGAAGCCTTGGTATCATCATCATTACTTGTTTCTTGACTCCTGTTGTTTTGATGATCTTATGAGGCCTAAGTTGTGAGATATTATGTCACTGTCATTGATTCTCTCTCTAATGTATGTGGCCCATGCTTGTACTACTATCACCCTTGTTGGTTTTGAATATTGATCACCATATATGCTTCTGTTACACAATCTCCACTTCATGTCTTTTATCCGTGTAGATTTGACACATGTCCCTTTAAAACCTAATTATTGATGACACTGTGATAATGGTTGAAGCAATGTAGGATGCATATTTAGTGTACTTACTAAGATTTTGAAACCCATGGATGCCTTTATGTCCTTTTCATTTTATTTTATGATGATGTACCCTCCATTTCTTGATGTAGCTTGATCATGAATGCCTTATGGAATTATTACATGATTGAGTCATTTTTGTGGGTGTTCCATTTGGAAATGGTACCACAATGACATCAAATGAAACATAAACATTTGATGTTGTTGTTGTACTATTTGGATGGGATACCCATAGCAATGACTCACATGATGCTCATGTGCTTTGCATATTGATCATGCTTTTTCTATTGCTGCCTCTTTTAATGTTGATCTCTTTCTGTTGACTGTGCTTCCATGAATTCTATACTTGAAATTGTCTTGTGAATCTTGAGTGTTCCATGGCCACTATTGCTTTACTAAATGCATCCCTCATCATTTCTAGACTAGTGCTCCTCCTTAAGGCTATGGGGATGTTTAGGAACTCCGTGGAAATGGGGCTCCTAATAACCATCATAGTTTTAATGTGGGGTGCTAGGAGGGCCTAACACTTGATCATGGGTGCTCTTGGCCTGTGATGTGGGATTTCTCAAGGAGATTTGAAGGCTTCCTGAAAGGGCCCACATGATAGGGCATCATCATTCATCACACTTCAACACCTTGTGATTCCTGTTGTTCATACAATCACTTGTACTTTGAGAATGGCCTTTGGAGAGGCCATCCTCTCAGTATATTTTCTTATTTGAATGAGGGTAACATTAGGGTCACAAATTCTTCTGTATCTACACATGGAACAAACAAGTTAGTGAAAACATGGTATCTTCTTCCTCTTTCTGTAACATTCCTCTGAGTGCACATGTCTTGTAACATGATTTTCCTTTTAGAAGTTTATGGATTGACTATGCACATGCATAATTGTAGATGGAGATATGTAATAGGATTCCATTCATTTCTTAGATCATTTAGATCTAACCCTGTCTCTTCTCTTCTTGCAGGTCTTGGATCAGACAGGAGCACATTGGATTCACACCCGGGTCAACATTCCATCTCTTTAGGCAATGTCTGGTACCCTCATTATTTATGTTCATCTACTTATGTATGTCTGTATTTATCCATATTTTCTAAAAGTTTTCTATGGTCATGGCGTGTGTGAGACCAGATGATTTTATCTTTCACTTCATTTATTTGTACAATACATACGAGTTATTTGACACACACACACACACACACAGAGAGATATATATATATATATATATATATATATATACACATATATATATATATACATATACATATATATATATATATATATAATATATATATATATATATATTACATATACATATATATATATATATATATACATATATATATATATATATATATATATATACATATATAATATATATATATATATATATATGTATATGTATATATATGTATATGTTATATATATATATGTATATATATATTATGTATATATATATATATGTATATATGTATATCTATATGTATATGTATATATGTATATATATATATATGTATATATATATATATATATATATATATATAATAATATATATGTATATATATATATATATATGTATATATATATAGATATATAGATATATAGATATATAGATATACATATATATATATACATATATACATATATATATATATATATATATATATATATATATATATATATATATATATATATATATATATATATATATATATATATATATATATATATATATATATATATATATATATATATATATATATATAAAATCTTTAGATGTAGAAATTTATTTTCCCTTACATGTATCTTCTCTCATCAAATGAGCACAAATTTAAACAAGATCATCTAATAATGAAAACTAGGGTGCTTGTAGTCACTCATCTAGTAAATAGGTTACCAATTGAATGAACATGAAAATATGGTAACATGAACAAAGACTCTAACTTAGCAACAACATATTTTCTTGACTCCCAACAAACATGATCATTAAGGCTATACACTTATTATAATCATGACCGCTTCAACTATCCAAAAGCACTTACATGCTTAAAGAATCATCAACCAAACCAATATCTTCTATGTCTTCTTCTGCTAATCTTGTAACCTTAATCTCACCCTATAAAATACTTGACCTTCTCTAATACCGGATGTAGGAAACAAGGGAAGAGAAATGGAAAGAAAACGTAAACAAAAATAGGTACTAGATTCATATTTATTAAAATAAATGATTACATTAATCAGACTAAGCTATGGCTCATACATTAAAACCATTGGAATAAAACTTAATGCATTCAAACTTACAAATTATCTCAAACTCATAGTTTTTTAATAAACTTATAAATGTATCATCCTCCTCTTTTAGCTCTATGACTCTGGACTCTCTACTGGTGAGAGTGATTAGGAAAATACAGTTAGGCAATATATAAAAGACTTGACACCTACAGAGTACTACAAGTTAACATAAAATAATACTTTCCATACTAAATGAGAAATATTTTATGTGATGTGAGTAGGTTGGAGAAGAGATGGAAATCATTTTGAATCTTGTTAAGATTTGATATCATTGCAAATATTCACTATTTGGCTTTAATGTTATATATATATATAATATATATATAGACAATAGTGTTGGGTAGTTAAGATTATAATCTCTAACACTCCCCCTTAATCTCAACTACCAATTTCAATTTTCTTCTTCACTTCTTCTTTGATACTTTGGCATCTTCAATTTTCAAGTTCTAGGGATAAAACCTAGGAAATCCCTTATTTCTATGGTATTCTCTACCCATGAGCTCTGGCCCTTTTGGTTATTAGTCCAATTTTGGTTCAAGTACCAAACATTTTCATTTTATTAGTGTACACACAAAAGTAGTGCACTTCTATGAATCCTTACAATCAAGAACACTCAAGAATGAGGTCTCAAAAATCAATCCATAGCTCTCTATGTATGGAGTTGCAAGCTTATCAAATTGCTCTTAGCTAGAGCTAATAGGCTTAATGACCTTGCTAGTCAACCACACAATGAGAGATTCAAGTGAAGACAAGGGCAAGAATGCCAATATCCTCAAGAATCAAATGAAATGAAATGTAATGCAAGCTAATCTATGAAAATGAAAGATGCGAGCTAGTCTATAGAAATGAAAGAACAATGCAACTAATCTATGAAAGGAAAGAACAAGTGTTACAAATCCTTCCTATTTAGACTATGTGAGATTAATCTATAGCATGAAGGAAATCTAAACTATGAATGCCATGATAATGAGCTACTATGAAAAAGTGGAAGCTATGAAAGCATGAAAATATGAGATCCAAGAATGCTCCAAATCTTCAAAAGCTCCAAAGTGACCTAGAAAACTTGCAGCATAATATTAGTACTTAAAATGCATATGAAAATGAGGAAGAGAGCTCTTCTTTTATAGGCAATGAAAAGGAATGGACCATGGAGATTAAGAGGTAAAAGACTTAATCAACGGTGGAGCATCAAAGAGGAGCAATCTATGTGCACAAATATCCTCCAATGGAAAAATAAGAGTTGACTTTTGTGCCCATATGAGACAAAAAGTGCTTTTCTTCTTTTTATAAAATAAGAATAATGCTTTATTTGTGCAACTTAGGATAAGAGGAAAAGTGGGGGGCTTTTTATTTAATAAAAGGAGAGGAAATATTCCTTTTAAATAAATAAAGACTTTAGGATAAAATGGTTAGCCCAAGGCAAATAATCAAAAATGATAAAATAGGATTTGATCAAGGAAATTGATATAATTGAAAAATGTTGATTTTTGAAAATATTGATTTAGGGATTTGATAAATTGCTGAATGGGGGCCCAAAGTCTAGGTGACCATTTTAGGGTGCATACATTTGCCCCTCTTTGACTAATGTGTGATCATTCTAGGAACACATGTGGTCAAAGAAGAATTGAAGTGGGAGTTCATTTTGGGATCACAAAACAACTCAGACATGTGTTCATTTTGGGAACATGCCCGGACAAAAATAAACAAAAGATTCTGGACACGAGTTCATTTTGAGATCATATCCAAAATAAGAGATAAAAATCTCAAGTTGATCAAAATCTCATAAAAAGATAGCTGAATCAAGAAAATCAAGGATTAAATCCAATAGGTACTGCCCCCTGTGAATCAAAATTGAAATCAGGTAGAGGAGAATAGTAGATTGATAAAAGATGATCAAATCATAATGAAATCATAATTGAAGATAAAGGATAATAGGATAACCATTAGGCAATGAAAACATGCCCCAGTGATGAATGAGAAGAAAAAAAATGGGGTGAATGGAAGACTAGAAGTGTGAAAGACATGAAAAGGAAGAAATTCCATCAAAGATCGAAGAATTATGCCTCAAAAGGTTAGTCAACTGCACAGAAGAAAGATAAATTTTTGAAATGTGATTTTGACTATCAAGATGACCTTAGATTTTGATTTCAAGTCCGAAAATGAATCCAGGACGTCGAAATTAGTTAGAGGTGCAATTTTCACGTAATTTCAAAGAGTTTTGAAAATTAGGTCAAAAAGTCAAAATAAAGGGGTGAAAAGGATGTGATATGAAAGATAAGATGTGAAAGACATGATCAAGAAAAGGAAAGGTGAGCACAGTTGACCGACAAGTCCATGAAAGATAAAAGGAGAGCTCTCTCCATGTGCAAGATGCAAAACTAACTAACATGAACCTAGAAATGCAAGCTACTATGAAAAAGTGGTTGACTTGCAAGATCACAACATCAATAGACATCTAATAATCATCATCGAGCTTTATTGGTAGCATCATAAGATCATACAATACACACTAGTATGACTATGGGTATATGAATATGATCTATATCAGATAAGAATGTGGGAATCCCACCTAGGCACCAAAGACATGTACGTCAAGATGGCTAGTGTAGTGAGATTACCTAAGTTTAATATAGCGAGATTATGCTTGCATCAGGACATAAAAAGGTCAAGATGGCTATAAGCATGCACTCGCAAAATAGTCAAGGATAATACCTATAGATCCTAGGTGTCAAGTGGATCAAGCATAAATGCTAATGACAGTGAGGGTCAACAAAATATACCCACAAGTAGATAAAAAAATAAAATATGTTCTCATACCCTCAGTCTTCTAGCTATGCATCATCGAAAACTTCTTAGGGGGAGAACACTCATCAAAGAAATCATCATAGACAGCACACAAAGAAAATAAAGTCAAGCAAATTGCAACAAGTCAAGTGTTTAAGTGTGTGTGTGTAGGTCATAGAATCAATCTTTGAGTATCAAATTTTCTAATGAGCGATATCACATCATACTTAGACTGGTGGGTAAGACATCTGATAAGTGTTGAGAAACACTCGACGCTAGGGTAGTGTTGAAAAATACAGTTTGGGGTGGTGTTGAAAAACACCTGTTTGTGAAATGCCCCAAGAGACAAATGCACCTAAAGGACCTATGCTAACATAGTTATGCCCCTTAGACAAAGACAAAGACCAATTCCAAACCAAGGCAACAAGGTCAAGGCATGATGGAGAGAGGCTAAGTGTCGAGGATGCATGCTAAAAGACAAGGGTGCAAAGGCCTCAAGTAGCGCATGTTTCCAGGTTTTCACCACTAGGAGATTTTTGTGATTTTTTCATTTTTTTGTATTTTTACTACCAAGGCATCTGTTTCCAAGTTTTCACCAAGGCACTCTTTCTATTTTTTTTTAATTTTTTGACTTTTTTATTTTTTGATGAGACATCAAAGTGCCTATTGCTAGGTTTTCACTAGGATGCTCTTTTTTCAGGACTTTGTATGCTTTTTAAAATTTTTGTCAGCATCATATATCAATTTTTTTGAGATTTTTTCAAGATCAATAAGATATGTACAAATGATGCCCCTAGACAGAATGGGCATCAAACTCCCAAGCAAGATCACATCATGTAGTCCCAATGTCTAGCAAGGTGGAGGACAAGAGGGAATAGCAAGCTAGTGGAAGAGATGGAAGACAAGAGAATGAAGGAGAATGAAGGGAAGAAATCCTCAAAGGCAAACTCCTCAAGAGTACCCAAGCTATGGAAAAATGGCATGTAAAGTGCATTTGGATAAGCAATGAAAGGCCAGTATAGGATAAGTCACAAAAGCATAATGCAAAAGAAGGAAAGGATGCAGTCCAAAAGAGTAGACATGTCAAGAGGCTTCATAGCATTGTGTTTACTCCTTTTTATTAGATCAAGACCAAAGAGGAAAAGGATAGCGAAAGGCTAGAATGAATGGAGGAAAATAAATATGAAGGCTAAACATGAATGGAATGAAAGCAAGATCATCATAAGATAGTTCACAAGATAGCCAAATGTTCATGTATAGGTCAACCTTGTCAAGATCAAAGAGAGAAAATGGAATGGATGAAATATGTAGAAGAACTACGCATGATGCCTGATTGCCAGGTTTTCATCACAGTACTTATCCAAGGCACCACAAGGGAGTGGTTTTCACCATAGGATGAATTTATTTCTCTTTACTTTTGCTACCAAGGCGCCTATTTCTAGGTTTCCACCAAGGCACATTTTCAAATTTTTTATTTTTTTTGCTTTCCTTTTTTTTTTGAATTTTTCCTTTTTTTGGAAGAAGGCAAGCTTTTTAGATAATGCTCCTTGAAAGGATAAACCATAATATGCTAAGGATTCAAAATGATATGCTCAAAGATGCTGATAGGGAAAGGAAGATGGAAGAGGAAAAAGAAGGATAAGGTTTTATGTAAAGCGAGTGAGGTTGGAAGATAGGAGGAATAGGCAAATGAGGAAAAAGGATAGAAGGTAGAATGATAATGAATGGAAGGAGTGTGAAAGGGTAGATGGGAAGGAAGGCAAGATCAACATCAACACACACCTTTAAGGGTGGTGAGAGGATGGAGGAAATGTGAATGAAGGAATACAAGAAGGAATATGGTGAATATTTAGCAGAGGTTGCATTTTAGGCACATGGAATGAAAGGATGTTTTTGGAAGAAGATGAAGTGGAAGCCTTTGGAAGCTTGAATGTCAACTTCACTTGTTTCTCAACATTAGAATATTTCAAGAGAGATTTTGGAATCCATATAGCCGTAGGATTTTCATTTATTTTTGATGATTTAGAGAGGATATCTGCAATGATGGATTTTGGAACCCATACTTGTCTTGTAGTTTTCTTCTTAGATATCTCTTTTGACTTTATGCCTCCATGTCGATTAGAAGAGACATGGTGATCTTCTTTTTTTGATGGATTCTTGTATTGCTTCTTTTTCTTATATTGAACATTCAAGTTACTTTCAAAAGACTTGGGACTTGTGGAAGAAGAAGGAGGATATGACTGGTTTAGATGGGTGGGTGGATGAAAAGGATTCAAGGGTATGCATCTATGTTGATCTTGAGGAAAGATAGGAGATGGAGGGATGTAAGGACCCAAAATGGATGATGAATTAGGAGAGTTAGGACGGGAAAGTGAAGGGACATAAGGAACCAAGATGGAAGGAAGACATGAAGCCCTTAGTATTGATGGAGGAGGTCCAAGGATGGATGCGGAAGATACAAAAGGATAATCAATAAGTTCATCATCATCTATATACCAACCAAGGACATCAGCATCTTTAGAGTGAGCATTAGGATTTTCAATAGGATCATGAACATCTTGAATAGGAGCAACTTCTTTGATAGGATTGTTTGGAGCTTGCAAAGACTTAGAAAGAGTAGAAAGTGGAAGCAAACATGGAGTGGTAGAGAAAGAAGATGGAAGAGTTTGATCTTGACAAGGATCTCTAGGTAGCATAAGCGTATCATTTTTCTCTTGATTTTCAATAGGCTTAACATCGGAAGTAACAACACCATTTTTAATAACCTTAATGGAAGTATCATCTTTGGAAAGTGCAAGTGTAGTAAGGTTATTTTGATTATCAATAAGCTCAATGATGTAGGTAGTAGCTTGATCTTGCTTAGGAGAAGACTTAAGCGGATGAGAGACATCATGAAAAGGATTGGATGACATGGAGGGCTCTTGATCTTGATCTTTCTTTATGTTCTTTTCTTTATCATTTTTAAAGTCCTCTTGACATGGAGCCACTTCTAAGGACAAGGAAGCATGTTGGAATTGCATGGAAGATTTTGGAATAGATGGTGAAGGACTAGTTGAAGTAGGCATTATAGCGCATAAAAGCTTAGGCTCTTTAGGTTTAGCATTATTGAAAGTATTTTTAGCCAAGTGAAGGTTAGCTTGAGTTTCTTTAAGAGATAGCCCTTGAGAACAACTATAGGGAACCGCATGAAAAGTATTAGGATCTTTGTTGGATGAAAGATTTGTGAAAGATTTGGAAGACTCGAAAGCTTTAGGAAATGTATGAGTATTGGAGGAAGTAGGGGATGGAAGGGAACCATCACAAGACAAAGGTTTAGCATTAACATGATCTTGCTTGGGAGTTTCATTTTTATCTTTAGCATGAGATTTCTTAGAGGAAGGATTCTTATAATATTTACATTTCCAATTAGCGCGGTGCATTTTATAGTCCTTAGCAGTAGTAAATGGATCATAATCAAGGTATTGTTCACAAAAATCATCAAAGTCTTTTTCAAAATCAGAATCATATGGATCTCCATCACGATCTACCCAATAGGATGATCCTTTAGTAAGCCTAAGCACATGATGAGGAGGACTCTTAGGAATAGAGGTGTCATAGGTATCACAAGGATTACTATATTGCTCATATTGAGGAGTAAGACTCTTGGAAGAAGTAGAAGAGGAACAAGATTGTGAAGAAGAGAAAAGTGAAGACCTAGTGGAGGAAGTAGACTTGGAAAATGAGGAATGTGAATAATGTCTAAAAGAGTCATGATAAGACTTGGAATGTGAAGAAGAATGAGAAGATGAAGAAGATGAAGAATGTTTGGAAGAAGAAGATCGTGAGAGGATCAAGAGCATGATTCTACCAAAGGCGGGTGATTCACTTGCTTTCTTTCATATTTTTGTCATAAATTTATCATCAATGAAACTATTGGAAGAATGATATTTTTCAAATTGAGCAAGGAGATCAAGATCATCCATTTTCAAGAGAGGTTCTATAGCAAGATAGTTGAAACTCATGGTTCTAGAAGAGGAGGAATCATGCGTCAAAGTGACAAAAGAGATGAATAGAAGAAGGTAGACTAGATAATAAGAGGAAAAGAATCAAGAAATGAAGAATTTAGGAAGAATCATGAAGAAAGAAGAGAAAGGATGGAAATGGAAGACTAGGAAGACATGGAAGAAGCAGAAGACCAAGAGTCATTTTATGCAATTTTGATAGCATTGGAGTTCATTTTGATGTTTGACCAATATGTCATAGCACCTAAGATCTAAGATCTGGACTGACTAAGGAGGACTGGAAGTGACACAAATCAGTAGAATAGTCAAAAGGCTCTGGGCAACAGTTACCAGGCAAACAGGGTGACACTTTATAGCAAGGCGATACTTCATCTTAAGCTAGGTGATAGTTTCCAATAAGCTCGGGTGATACTTTCTAGGCAGGCAGGGTGATAGTTCAGTAGAAGTGAACTATCGCATGATATTTCTCAGCAAAGCGCACAATACTATTGCAGATTTGGGTGATTCTTTGACCAAAATTGTGTAAGATGTGCATTTTCAGGTCTATTTGATCAAAGTTTTCAATCTGAAGGTTGATGTTTTCGATCTCAATCATAATATTAGCAGGAATTTGACAGGTTTGCAAATAGGAAGGGATCAAACATGTCTCAAAACACTTGAAACAAGGGCAAAAGAAACCTTACCAAGACAAACACTTGTGATATCAAAATAGAAAAACACCCTATGAATACTACTGATTGTTTGAATGTTCAAGAACTTTAACACTGGTATTACACAATTGAAGACACTTCAAGCAATATCTATCCTAGAGAGTCAAGGCTCAATACTTAACAACTTGTCCCACACTTGATGTTCCCTTACCTCACACAAAGTGGTTGCCCACAATAGATATTGGCTTTGTCATGGAAGTGCCAAAGACACAACCAAAGGAACACATATGGTGAGTAATCTTGGGGTGATCTGGGTTATTCCACTTGGATCAATCCTTGCACCAAGAAGCTAAGCGAAAAAATAGGGTGGCCTCTAACTATGGTTCTTAGTAAGGGCTTCCATTTGTAGTACCCCTCTTGCTCCTCATAAAGGACTGGGACCTCGTGGCCTCAAGAGTACCTTAAGCATTATTGCTCAAGATTTTCTTCAGGGTCACAATCCCACAAGTAATCACATCAAGAGAAGACAAGCACTATGTCTACAAGGTTTTGTGTCATTAATAGCCTTGAGTTTATAGTCGGTTAGAATAGTTGGCAATAAGCTTGTCCCCACTTGGGTCGTTCCTCTTGATTTCTCAAGAGCAGGCCCGCTAAAGGATTCTAACAATCTAAACAAAAATGGATCAACTTATGAGATTCAAGAATTTTGTTTCACCACAAGGGTGAAGAGCATACTCCCCTTATCTCAAAGCTTTCTCCCAAACACACCAAGAAAAGGTTCAATTACTCTCTTGCTTCCAAAATCTTAAGGTGGGTCAAGATTTTCTGGTTCACCACAAGGGTGAAGAGCATACTTCTCCTACCACCTCAAAATCTCTTCCATAAGATATTAAGTGCCTATGAAATGAAACAACTAGTATATGCCGCACTCAATAAAGAAAGCAATTAAACAAGCACTTGATTTGATCTTTATGCTTAGGGTAGCCCTACAAAAACCATCAGTAGCCCTTGTGCATTTGAAGCTTTGACATGCATTCTTTTAGCAAAGTATTTTAAGAAAATGCACCTACAACCACAACTTGTTAGCCCAACAAGGTTAAGACAATCCAACATCTAATTAGCTCCAAGCAATCCACTATCAAAAGTATTTAAAGCACTAGAGGTAGAACACTTAACTCACCAAGTAAGTGTGAAGTGAGTCCAAAAAGTAAAATATTTAACTCTTCACACAAACTCAAAGCAAGTCAACACCTTAGAAAACTAATGAGATCAAGTAAGCATAAAAGGAAGAACTTTGTGGAACACTTAACGCTCTTTTCAAGTAGACCCCTCCCCTATGTATGAATGTTGACCTTGCATCCAAAGGGTGGAAATGAGGGGTGATTAGAAATAAGCAAGTCCAACACCCAATTTAGCTAACAAGCTCAATCAAAAGTACTCTTCAAGTGAGTGTGAAGTAAGTCCCAAAAAGTGGAACATTTAACTCCTCACACAAACTCAAGGCAAGTCCACACCTTAGAAAACTAATGAGATCAAGAAAGCATAAAAGGGGAAAACTTTGTGGAACACTTAACGCTCTTTTCAAGTAGACCCCTCCCCTATGTATGAATGCTGACCTTGCATCCAAAGGGAGAAAATGAGGGGCGATTAGAAATAAGTGAGTCCAACACCCAATTTAGCTAACAAGATCAATCAAAAGTACTCTAAAGTTGCTTATCAATACTACTCACAAATGAGAAAGGGTTGAATCAATGGAATATTTAACTTTCCAAGAAAATATAGAGTGAGTCCACAAAGTGGTGCATTTAACTCCCTATGTAAACAAGGAATGAATTCATGCCCCCAATCACTCAATGAGATGTTTGATATTGGAAACCAAGAAGCATTCACTTATACAAACTTGTAAAAACAAATCTATGTTCTTTCATTCACCATTAAGAGCATAACAGAGACGTGCCTATGAAAGCAAGTAAACATTCAAGCCAAACACATGAGAAGTTTTAAATCCAAAATCCAAATGAAGGTGCAAGAAACTGAGTACAACTATGCAAATTAATTATGTCTAAGTGCAGGAAATAGAACAGCAAACTAACTAAATCAAGATTCGGCCAAAAAACCTCAAAAAGGCTCACTGCTGGGTACAGAAATAGACTGTAGACACTAGAATTATCACATGACACTTCTCAGTGTACTGGGGTGATAATATTAGTCTAAGCGATACTCTGCTCTATATCCAGGTGATACTTCATCTGAAACCAGGCGACAGTTCCTGAAGCAGGCGGGCAATACTTCCGACAGGTGAAGTATCGCTCATGTATACAGAGAACTATCGTGCGATATTCCTAGAATTATGACGTGATACACTAAGACAAAAAACCTAGAGACTGCGAATAATGTCCAAAAATCACCCAAAATATGATAGAAATGCAAAATCTAAAGGACAAAGCTAATCTACTCTACCCCACGGTGGGCACCAGAAATGTACACACAAAAGTAGTGTACTTCTATGAAACCTTACAATCAAGAACACTCAAGAATGAGGTCTCAAAAATCAATCTGATGAAGGGTGCTCCCCTTAATACCACAAACACATAACAGAAATAGAGAAACAACAACAATATGCAAGAACAGAAAATTGGCTTCTTATTATCTCCACAAATGTGGAATTACAAACTTTCAGAATTACAATATGCAAAGCCACATGGGCATTCCCTTACAATATTCTGTAGGACAAAGCCTCGAACTATTACCCAGATCTACTACCCAGAACTATTCTGAACTGCCTAAGACAATAATACAGCCTTCCTTATATAGGCAATTTTCCACCGCCTGGGAAGGTTCCAAAATTTTTAGCCAATAAGGCCGACCAAACTTAGAATTATTTTATTTTACATTTTATTACATCATAGTCGACTCAAGATAACCTTTGAAACCCGAACAGAAATTTTGAAGAAAATTATTTTTCGCCATTTCAGGTGGCCCAACTTTCGAAGACCATAAGTCATCACCCGTTGACCCGATCGGCTATTATAACCCCATTTTGGAAACGCCACGAAGCGCTCTACAGGCTTGACCAGTGCAAGCGCTCGTCACCCAAATTTTTGACCTCATCCGGGGCCTCTAAAGCCTTCAAAACTGAGTCCAAAGTTTCTGTACCCTGCTGTCAATACCAAAAATCTTCAATATCTTCCAACATACACTTGATCTGGAAATGAAACTTTATTGGCAGACTTATATGACCAAAATCAACCCCCAAGAAAGAAATCAGATCATTCTGAGCACATACAAAAATTACCAAAAATAGTAACTTTCCATAAATAGTAGCTCTGCACAAAGTAGCCCTTATTGAAAAATAAAAACAAAAATATTTTTGGGTGATGCAAGATTGCTCTTACACCCAGGATGCTCCTGCATCAGACACCCAGGGTAATTTGAGAAGTGACCCTATCACGACTCAGGTGTGCAGAGGAAAACCAAGACGGCTAACCTCCTCCTTTGTCAGCCATGATGAATCTTCAACAGGCCGTCCTTTCCACTTGACCAGATATTCTTCATATGTCCTGTTCCTTGTGCTTCTGTCAACACGACTGTCCAGTATATCCTCGATCTCCTTAGTGTCTGAACTAGTTGCTGGAATACTCCACTGTGCTGCTGTGATCTCATCTTCAACACCTCCTTCATGATACTCTGTCAGATCTGAAATGTTAAACACTGGTGAAATATTTAGCTCAGTAGGCAATTCTACCTCATATGCGTTTCCTGAATCATGTTTCTTCAGTATCCTGCATGGTCCAAACTTTTTCATTTTCAGCTTGTTATATGTACCAATTAGAAACCGCTCCTTCCGCAAATGAACCATGACTTCGTCACCAACTTGAAATTCTTTATACCTCCTTTTCTCATCTACCTTAGCCTTATACTGTGCGTTCATCTTGGTAATATGCTTCCTCACCTCCCCATGGATGTTCTTCAAATGTTCTGCAAAATCCTCAGCCTCAGCACTACTTATTTCTCCTTTATCTATCTTTCTCAACTCAGATGCATTTCTTGGACTACTTCCATATATAATCTGGAATGGTGATTTACCAGTGCTCCTGTTGACAGAATTATTGTATGCAAATTCTGCCTATGGTAAAATCAAATCCCATCCTGTTGGCTTATCTCCAACCAAACATCTCAGCAAATTTCCCAAACTCCTATTCACCACCTCTGTCTGTCCATCAGTCTGTGGATGATGTGATGAACTAAACTTCAAATCTGTCTTCAACTTCTTCCACAATGTACGCCAGAAATATCCAACAAACTTAGTGTCCCGATCTGAAACTATGGTCTTTGGCAGACCATGAAGTCTCACTACTTCTCTGAAAAACAATTCTGCTACATGAACAGCATCATTAGTCTTCTTGCAGGGAATAAAATGTGCCATCTTCGAAAATCTGTCAACTACTACAAAAATTGAATCATGTCCCCGCTGTGTCCTCAGTAAACCAAGAAAAAAGTCCATACTGATATCCTCCCAAGGCTTCTCTGGTACAGGTAATGGCTGATACAACCCTGTATTCTGCTTCACTCCCTTCGCCATCTGACATACTCTGCAACTCTGTACAAACTTCTTCACATCTTGCTGCAACTGTGGCCAATAATAATTCTCACTAACCAAACCAAGGGTTTTATCACGACCAAAATGTCCAGCCAATCCTCCGCTATGCTTCTCCTTGATGAGATTCTCCCTCATAGAACTTCGTGGAGTGCACAACTGACTCCCTCTGAATAGCATATCATCCTGGATGATGAAATCCAACCATTTTGTCCTGTCTAGAGTAACAGGTTTTGTACAAGCTTTCCAAGCTTCACCAAAATCAGGATCCTCTGGATACAAATTCTTGAGTTCCTTGAACCCAACCACTTCAATCTGCATTTCTGTTAGCAATAGTTGCCTTCTGCTAAGAGCATCTGCAACCCTATTAGACTTTCCACTCCTGTGTTTCAAAACAAATGTATAACTCTGCAAAAACTCAACCCATTTCAAATGCCTCTGATTCAACTTTCCTTGACTATTCAAATATTGCAAAGCTTGATGATCAGTATACAAAACAAACTCTTTAGGAAGCAGATAATGTCTCCACTTCTTTAATGCCTGAACTATAGCATAAAATTCTTGATCATAAACAGAATATTTTCTCTTGGCATCATTTAACTTCTCACTGAAATAAGCAACAGGTTTACCTTCTTGGCTCATAACAGCTCCTATTGCAGTACCACTAGCATCACAATCTACTTGAAACACCTTATTAAAATCTGGAAGTGTTAAAACAGGTTGTTCTGTAACTTTTTGTTTCAATAATTGGAAACTATTTTCTGCTCCTTTAGTCCACTTAAACTCTTTCCTATCCCCTCTCATTGTTTCAGTCAAGGGTCCACAAATACTACTAAAATTTCTGATAAACTTTCTATAAAAGCTAGCTAGACCATGAAAAGATCTTACCTCAGTAGCACTCCTTGGAGTAGGCCATTCAAGGATAGCCTGTACCTTCTCTGAGTCCATTTTTAGACCTTCTGCTGAAACTACAAATCCCAAATACACTAACTCTTTCTTCACAAAACTGCACTTCTTCAAATTAATCAACAATTTCTCTTCTCTCAGCTTCTCAAATACCATACAAATATGCATCATATGCTCCTCCAATGTCTTACTAAAGATCAAAATATCATCTAGGTAAACAATGACAAACTTACCCAGAAATTCTTTCAGAACCTCGTTCATGAGCCGCATGAAAGTGCTCGGTGCATTGGTTAGCCCAAAAGGCATGACTAACCACTCATACAGTCCTTCTTTTGTCTTGAAGGCAGTCTTCCATTCATCTCCTTCTTTGATCTGAATCTGATGATATCCACTTTTTAGATCTATCTTTGAAAAATACACAGCTCCACTCAAACAGTCCATAATATCATCCATTCGTGGCAATGGAAACCTGTACTTTATTGTGATCTTGTTTATTGCCCTAGAATCTGTACACATCCTCCATTCTCCATTCTTCTTTGGTGCTAATACCGCAGGTACAGCACAGGGATTCAGACTCTCTTGAATCAATCCTTTCTGTAACAACTCATGTACTTGTCTGTTCAACTCCTCACTTTCTGCAGGTGTCATTCTGTGTGCTGCCTTATTCGGCAAACTCGCTCCTGGAATCAAGTCCATCTAATGACTGATCTTCCTGACTGGTGGTAATCCATCAGGCACGTTATCAGATACAATATCCTGAAACTCATTCAACAAATCTGCAACTTCTACAGGAACATCTTCTACTTCCTCTTTACCAGCTTTTGGAATTAAAGCAAAACATACATGCTCATGCCTCATACTATCTAGGAAATTTCTTCCATCAACAAAAGTTATCCTTGCATTACCACATACCTTTTCTTCAGTCTCCTTCAATGGTTTTAGCTTATGTCGCACTCCATCCTTTGTCAGGGAATAGGTATTCGCACGACCATCATGTACAGCACATCTGTCAAACTGCCATGGTCTACCCAACAACATATGACATGCATCCATAGATATGATATCACACAATACCTCATCTTGGTATCCGCCAATCTTGAACTTTACCGGGCACTATTCACTGACCATGACCTTGTGGTCATCCTGTACCCAGGCAATCCGATATGGATGTGGGTGTTTCTGTCTCTTGAGCTTCAACTTTGTCACCATCTTTTCTGACACCAAATTGTCAGTGCTTCCACTATCGATAATTACATCACAACATTTACCTTCACACTTGCACCTGGTGCGAAACAGGCTCCTTCTTTGCTCAGGTTCATTCTCACCACTCAACAGGACTCTTCTGTTAATCAACATTTCTCCTCTTTCAGCATCTTCAGAATTTGATGATCTGGCATCTTCATCTACATGTGCAACTCTGGCCTAGCCTTCATTTCTCCTGTCTGTTCTTCCTTGGCGCTGAGGACATTCAAATGCCCTGTGACCTTCTTCTCCACAGTGAAAACATGTTCCACGGAAGCCACCTCTTCCAGATCCTTGTCCTCTTCCTCTCCCTCTTTGATCTTTATTATTTTGATCCTGGAAGCGATTGAAATTATTTCCTCGCTGATTCTGACTGCTACTGGCCTCATCCTTCTTTTTCAGATCTTCATTTCGGCCACCATATGACCGTCCACCAGATCATCCACCGCGACCTCTTCTGTTTTGTCTGCTCTCAAACTTCTTGTTCAGCTTTTCCTCTACTTTTAGGGAAAACTGGTATGCCTCTTCAATACTGTTCATTCGAACCAAATTCAGCTCCTCCTGAATGCTTGGCCTTAACCCATTAAGGTATCGGGCAACTTTCTCCTTATCAGCTTCTGCATGGCCTGTTCTGATGAGAAGTCGATAGAACTCCTCTATATACTCCTGAACAGATCTTCCTGCTTGCTTCAAACTCTGCATTTTCTTCAGTAGGTCAAGCTCATAATCAACAGGAATGAACTGTCGCTTCAATTTATCCACCATCCGTTCCCATCTTGTGATTTTATCTTTCCCTCTTCTATTTCGCTCCAACTGAATTTCTTGCCACCAGATCTTCGCATGACCTTTCAATCTGGCCTTCGCAAATTTGACCCTATCAGGATCGTCAACATCTTCGTACTCAAAATATTCCTCACATTCATTGATCCAGTCAATCAATTCCTCTGGGTTAAGATTTCCAGAAAATGTAGGAACCTCAATCTTAGGTCTTTTCCCAATCTTGGAAATGGCCCGAAAAAGTCTTTCTTCCTCCTGGTTCACAATTTCGGCTTCTCCTTCTTGATATTCTTCTTCGGCTTCATCCTCGCTTTCGTCTCTGACATTGAGATTCATTCCTCTACGAATCTCTTCTTGCAATGCTCGCACTTGTCTCTGCAGCTCTCTAACCTCAGGTGTCACAGCACCAACTCTTCCGCCACGTTCTCGTCGTGGAGGCATTTTCGTGATGCGCGCTGAAACCCTAGCCACGGTCCTGGTGCAAACTGCCTCACAGTCGGCGATCTGTTTACACACTCAAGAACTCCTGCTCTGATACCACTTGATGAAGGGTGCTCCCCTTAATACCACAAACACATAACAGAAATAGAGAAACAACAACAATATGCAAGAACAGAAAATTGGCTTCTTATTATCTCCACAAATGTGGAATTACAAACTTTCAGAATTACAATATGCAAAGCCACATGGGCATTCCCTTACAATATTCTGTAGGACAAAGCCTCGAACTATTACCCAGATCTACTACCTAGAACTATTCTGAACTGCCTAAGACAATAATACAGCCTTCCTTATATAGGCAATTTTCCACCGCCTGGGAAGATTCCAGAATTTTTAGCCAATAAGGCCGACCAAACTTAGAATTATTTTATTTTACATTTTATTACATCATAGTCGGCTCAAGATAACCTTTGAAACCCGAACAGAAATTTTGAAGAAAATTATTTTCGCCATTTCAGGTGGCCCAACTTCCGAAGACCATAAGTCATCACCCGTTGACCCGCTCAGCTATTATAACCCCATTTTGGAAACGCCACGAAGCGCTCTACAGGCTTGACTGGCGCAAGCGCCTGTCACCCAAATTTTCAACCTCATTCGGGGCCTCTAAAGCCTTCAAAACTGAGTCCAAAGTTTCTGTACCCTGCTGTCAATACCAAAAATCTTCAATATCTTCCAACATACACTTGATCTGGAAATGAAACTTTATTGGCAGACTTATATGACCAAAATCAACCCCCAAGAAAGAAATCAGATCATTCTGAGCACATACAAAAATTACCAAAAATAGTAACTTTCCATAAATAGTAGCTCTGCACAAAGTAGCCCTTATTGAAAAATAAAAACAAAAATATTTTTGGGTGATGCAAGATTGCTCTTACACCCAGGATGCTCCTGCATCACAATCCATAGCTCTTTATGTATGGAGTTGCAAGATTGTAAAATTGCTCCCAGCTAGAGCTAATAGGCTTAATGACCTTGCTAGTCAACCACACAATGAGAGATTCAAGTGAAGACAAGGGCAAGAATGCCAATATCCCCAAGAATCAAATGAAATGTGATGCAATGCAAGCTAATATATGAAAATGAAGGATGCAAGCTAGTCTATAGAAATGAAAGAACAATGCAACTAATCTATGAAAGGAAAGAACAAGTGTTACAAATCCTTCCTATTTAGACTATGTGAGATTAATCTATAGCATGAAGGAAATCTAAACTATGAATACCATGATAATGAACTACTATGAAAAAGTGAAAGCTATGAAAGCATGAAAATATGAGATCCAAGAATGCTCCAAATCTTCAAAAGCTCCAAAGTGACCTAGAAAACCTGTAGCATAATATTAGTACTCAAAATGCATATGAAAATAAGGAAGAGAGCTCTTCTTTTATAGGCAATGAAAAGGAATGAACCATGGAGATTAAGAGGCAAAAGACTTAATCAATGGTGGAGCATCAAAGAGGAGTAATCCATGTGCACAAATATCCTCCAATGGGAAAATAAGAGTTGACTTTAGTGCCCATATGAGATAAAAAGTGTTTTTCTTCTTTTTATAAAATAAGAGTAATGCTTTATTTGTGCAACTTAGGATAAGAGGAAAAGTGGGGAGCTTTTTATTTAATAAAAGGGGAGGAAATATTCTTTTTAAATAAATAAAGACTTTAGGATAAAATGGTTAGCCCAAGGCAAATAATAAAAAATGATAAAATAAGATTTGATCAAGGAAATTGATATAATTGAAAAATGTTGATTTTTGAATATATTGATTTAGGGATTTGATAAATTGCTGAATGGGGGCCCAAAGTTTAGGCAAATATTTTAGGGTGCATACATTTAGCACCTCCCATATAGTCACACTACGGGTGCTCAAGGGTCTCAGTGGGCTTTGTTGGCCTCAAACACTTCTTCCAAAAGTATAGAATGTTATGGAATTCAATCATATCACTTCTTTAATTTTACACTTTATTTATTGTTAATAGACACCTCATATCCTCCTCTGATATTTTAATCTCCCAGAAGAATAGTTTTCCACTAGAACTCCCAAAATAGAAGATGCTTCTATGTATTTTGAGAAAATATTCAAAAAAATAATGGAAGTCCTTTAAGTCCCAAAATATGTGTTCAAATATCTATACAAACCATTATTGAGTTTTAGATTTGAAAAAAAGTTTGCATTCTTTGTGCTTCAGCATTCTGCATACATATTTAGCAAAGCATTTCTGGAACTTCCATTATGCAAAAGCATTTCCAACCATGGTATTTGAAAAAAATAAAACTTTCATTATGCTTTGATGGATGTCTATGAATGTCCATACTTTGTTCTGATGCTCCTGTTTTATCCTGACTAGGTAGGATTCTAGCAAAAGTTGTTGAATTGATCTTTACACATTCTTTCATCTACTTCTGAGTTTCTAATGTTGTTTAACAAATCCTGGTGCAGGAACACCTAAGGGCTCCCACAATATTTCATTGATGGTTTGATTATGTTTTAGTTAAAATGTGTTTAATAAGCCCATTTTGGCCATTTCACGATGTAATAAGACTATTTAAGGTCATTGATTATGTTGGTTCATTTTTGTAGTGTCAAAGGTCCAAATATTGTAAATTGTCCAAAAGTGGCACAATTGGTTCAAATTGGACAAAATGTTTAATCAAGGGTAAAATCACATGTTTGAATAATTTTGGACATTAAAAATATCAAATGTAATGACTCTAGGTTGATAGGGTTGATGGAGAAGCAAAATGCTAAAATGTTACACAAAAATTGTCATGCAACTTTTCAAATTAATTGAAAATCTATATACCAATGGTCAAGCTAGATTTGAAAGTTGGTTTGGTGGTTGTAGGAAATTGAAGGGATTTCTAACAGGTTTAATTACTTCTTCCTATTCCTAGAGATGTTTGGTTTTCATTAAGAAAGTTCTATTGTACAAACCATTTCAGGGATAATAAAAAAGCACGTTTTGGATTGCAAACTAGTTTTAGATTTTTGAAGTGTTTTGAAGTTTCTTTATTGTAAATTTAATGTTCTCCATTGATAGATGATAGAGGAATTTTTTAAGAACCTTTTTCTACTATTTTGAATAACTTTTCTTTCCATCTATCCTTCATAATATTGATTGTCCTATAGGTGGTTATTTAGGACAACAAAAAACAATTTTGTAAAGATTTAATGGATTAGGAACCCATTTCACAATATGTTATTGTCATTCCTGGTGAATTGGGTCCACAAAAATGTATTGCAACTGATTATAATAATAAGAATGCATGTCAAAGGATAATTTTGTTGTGTTGGTGTTTGAAGTTGTAGGATTGAAGAAGGAAGGCACACAAAGTGGGTGCCATAGTAATGGTTTGGCTAAGTTCTTCAAATGAAGGGGTCTTTTTGTGGTATAATATGTTTTCATATGTTGAATACATGGTGCAGGATTCATTGGCCCAAACTAGAAGTGTTTGGAAGATGGTTTTTGTGAAGGCCTTAGATTTTAGGCCTCAAATGTGAGGGTTTGTAATTGGGAAGGTATATGAGAATGGATGGTCAAATGGGCATGAAATTCCTTTGATTTGAAACATTTATTAAGACTTTTTTATGGTTTGGGGTCTTAGTGTCAAGTATTTCCTATAGTTGCTTTATAAAAGTGGCCTAATTAGGCTTAATTCTAGTAGGATAGTCCGTTGGAGTTGTATATCCGTACAAAACAACTATACTTGGTTCTGAGATATGTCATCAAGATTCCAAATGGGTACATAATATCTAATTTTTTAGCCCAATGATTTGTAATAATTTGGTGAAAAGTACATATTACCCTATTTCAAGGGCTAATGAGAAATATGCCTAAAGTGGATGGTTTGGTGCTTGATGTTTGAATCAAAGTTTTTGGGCATGTAGAACCTCTTGAGATGGCTTATTTGGAATGTTAAGACCATTTCTAGGGTTGGATTTAACCAAGGAATGTGTGAAGCAAATTTGAGTGCTTGGAGGAGTCTAGTTGAAACATAGGAAGAAGACAAATTGTGAACAAATTTTGTTAGATGTTTCAAAACCATCATGAAACATTTTAAAGTGAATGATTTTTTTTCATGAAGCTCCACATCATAGTGGTATCAAAGAAAGGGATCAGGTCCTTCGGAGGAAGAGGGCTGAAGGTTGGAGTAAGAGTGAGTCAAGATGCCTCGTAAGGGTGTAGGTATAGATAGGGAGATTCAAGAGTTGAAGGAGAATAATGTAAGACTGCAAGAGTTCTATAATACCCTATATGAAAGGGTTGAAGACTTAGATTCAAATCAAATAAGGAATTTTGAAGTTGGAGATGTGAGTAGTGAGGAACCAAAAGAAGAGGAAGAGTTCTATGAGGTTGGAGGAGAGGGAGAACAACAAGTATATACTGAAGAATAGAGAACAATTAGAATTCTAAAGGAAGTGAGGAATGACCAACATAAGGTAAGGGGTGGTATACTTATGTATGATGGTAGTTATAGGAAGAAGAGTTATTGGATTGGATAGAAGCTATGGATTCCTACTTTGAGGGAGAAGAGGTACCTAATGATCAAAGGGTTAGATTAGAAAAGACAAATCTCAAGGGACATACACTTCTATGGTGGGAGCATGAAGAAGCAGATAGGAAGAAGAAAGGAAAGACCAAGATCACTTCTTTGGATAAGATGGTGGCTAAAATTAAAGGTAAATTTATTCCTAAAGATTATGAAGTTCATATGTATAAAAGGTTTCAAGGGTTAAAACAAAAGGAACTAGAAGTCAAGACATACACTAATGAGTTTTATAAGTTGAGTATAATATTAGGTAGGGAGGAAGATGAAGCTTCTAAAGTTGCAAGGTATCTAGGAGGTTTGAAATTTAATATACAAGATGAACTTGTTGCTAACCCAAGGACTGTGAAAGAGTGTTACCAATTGGCTATCACGATAGAGGAGAAAATGAAAAAGGGACAAGAGAAATCTAAAAGAGGTAGAGGAAGAAACAATAGAAGGGGTAGAGGTACATTTTATTCACACAATCCAACCAATGAAGAATAAGGTGTTACTAACAAAGGTAAAGAGAAATCATTTTCTGATTCTAGAGGTAGTTTTGGTAGCAATAGAGGCAGATTTGGTAGGGATTCTAATCAATTTTCAGCGAGATGTTATAACTCCAATGAATATAGTCATCCTTATTTCAAATGTCTTGAAAAGATACTAGCATAATCATCATCCTCTAAGAGGGTTGCATATTTTCAAGAGGAAGAAGTTAGAAGTATTCTAAAGGAAGTTGATTGCATTGGAGAAGTTGGTGAATGTTTTATGATCAATAAGACTATCTTAAAGACCCCACAAGCACAAGAACCCATTCAAAGGAGGAGCCTCTTTAGAAAAAGGTGCCAATGTAAAGGTAAAGTCTACGCTCTTGTTGTTGATTTTGGTTTAACTAATAACATGGTTTCTACTGAAATGGTTGAGAAATTGCAATTAGAAAGGATACCTCATATGAGTCCATATCAATTACCTTTAAAGGGTCAATGTTGATGTTAGTTTATTGGTAAAGGAACACAGAAGAGTTTATTTTCAAATTGGTTCATATAAAGAGAGTGATTTATGTGATATTTTTCTTATAGAATGCAACCATATTCTACTTGGTAGGAATTAGAAATATGACAACCAAAATAGTTATAATGGTAGGAGGAACACATATACTCTTGAAAATAATAGGGTTAATTATACCTTGTGGCCTATGAATGATGTTGTCAAGGGTAAAAACAAGATTGTCGTGTTTGGTAAGAAGACACTTCTACAAGACAAGAAGATTGAAGCACCTCTTGTAGGCAAATAGATTGAGACCAATCCCAAGAAAGAGAAGATGGAACACAATGGTGGTACAAGGGTAATTATTGGGTCAATTTGGTGTCCTAATGTACACGATAATATCAGTACACCAATTCTGGAGACTGATTCAATACAAGAAAGCAATAAGAAGAACCATGTTCCAAGAAAACTGGTTTTATCCACCAATGGGATTGTTCTTTTATAACCCATATTTTATGAATTGGTATGAAGGTGCTTATCCTTTTTCTGTAGTTTTAAAATGATTCCAAGTCCCTGTGGAGTAGTTTACTCATGGGGCATGAGCTCTTTTCCAAGGGGGAGTATGGTGCAGGAGCACCTAAGGGTTCCCATAAGATTTCATTGATGATTTGAGTATGTTTTATTTCAAATGTGTTCAATAAGGCCATTTCGGTCATTTCATGATGTAATAAGACCATTTAAGGTCATTGGTTAAGTTGGTTCATTTTTGTAATGTCAAAGGTCCAAATATTGTAAATCATCCAAAAGTGGCCCAATTGGTTCAAATTTGTCAAAATGTGTAATCAAGGGTAAAATGATGTGTTGGAATCACTTTGGACATTAAAAATATCAAATGTAAGGAGTCTAGATTGATAGGGTTGAGGGAGAAGCAAAATGCTAAAATGTTACAAAAAAATTGTCATGCAACTTTTCAAATTACTTGAAAATTTGTCTACCAATGGTCAAGTTGGGTTTGAAAGTTGGTTTCTTTGTTGTAGGAAGTTGAAGGTCATTATAAAAAGTTTAATTACTTCTTCCCATACCCACATATGTGGGATTGTCATTAAGAAAGTTCCATTGTACCTACTATTCTAGGGATCAATAAAAAAACACGTTTTGGATTGCAAACTAGTTTCAAATTTTGGAAGTGTTTTGAAGTTTATTTATAGAAAATTTAATGTTCTCCATTGATAGATGATAGAGGACTTTTTTAAGAACCTTTTTGTACTATATTGAAGCACTTTTCAATCCATTTGTCCTTCATAATATTGATTGTCCTGTAGGTGGTTATCAATGGGAAAAATCATGTGTTGGAATAATTTGGACATTAAAAATATCAAATGTAATGAGTCTAGGTTGATAGGGTTGATGAAGAAGCAAAATGCTAAAAATGTTACAAAAAAATTGTAATGTAACTTTTCAAATTAATTGAAAAATTGTCTACCAACGGTCAAGTTGGGTTTGAAAGTTGGTTTGGTAGATGTACGAGGTTGAAGGGATTTATAACAAGTTTAATTACTTCTTCCCATGCCCACATATGTAAGGTTTTCATTAAGAAAGTGCCATAGTACGGACTGTTCCAAGGATCAATAAAAACACACGTTTTGGACTACAAACTAGTTTTAGATTTTGGAAGTGTTTTGAATTTTCTTTATAGAAAATTTAATGTTCTCCATTGATAGATGATAGAGGACTATTTTAAGAACCTTTTTGTACTATATTGAAGCACTTTTCAATCCATTTTTCCTTCGTAATATTGACTGTCCTACATAGGTGGTTATCAATGGGAAAAATTGTGTGTTGGAATCATTTTGGACATTAAAAATATCAAATGTAATGAGTCTATGTTGATAGGGTTGATGGAGAAGAAAAATGCTAAAATGTTAAACAAAAATTGTAATGCAACTTTTCAAATTACTTGAAAAATTGTCTATCAACGGTCAAGTTACGTTTGAAAGTTGGTTTGGTAGTTGTAGGAGGTTGAAGGGAATTTTAACAAGTTTAATTACTTCTTCCCATGCCCAAATATGTGGGATTTTCATTAAGAGAGTGCCATTGTACGGAATGTTTTGAGGATCAATAAAAAACACGTTTTGGACTACAAACTAGTTTCAAATTTTGGAAGTATTTTGAAGTTTCTTTATTACAAATTGAATGTTCTCTATTGATAGATGATAGAGGATTGTTTTAAGAACATTTTTGTACTATATTGAAGCACTTTTCAATCCATTTATCCTTCATAATATTTATTGTCTTGTAGGTGGTTATTAATGGGAAAAATTATGTGTTGGAATCATTTTGGACATTAAAAATATCAAATCTAATGAGTCTAGGTTGATAGGGTTGATGGAGAAGCAAAATGCTAAAATGTTAAACAAAAATTGTAATGCAACTTTTCAAATTACTTGAAAATTTGTCTACCAACGGTCAAGTTGGGTTTGAAAGTTGGTTTGGTAGTTGTAGGAGGTTGAAGGGAATTTTAACAAGTTTAATTACTTCTTCCCATGCCCTCATATGTGGGGTTTTCATTAAGAAAGTTCCATTGTACAAACCGTTTGGGGGATAAATAAAAAAGAACATTTTGGACTGCAAACTAGTTTCAGATCTTGGAAGTGTTTTAAATTTTATTTATTACAAATTGAATGTTCTCTATTGATAGATGATAGAGGAATATTTTAAGAACCTTTTTGTACTATATTGAAGCTCTTTTCAATCCATTTTTCCTTCATAATATTGACTATCCCATAGGTGGTTATTTAGGATAACAAACAATAATTTTGTAAAGATTTAATGGATTAGAGATCCATTTCACTTTATGTTATTGTTGTTCCTTGTGAAATGGGTCCACATGAATGTATTGAAATTGATGCTAATGATAAGAATGAAGGTCAAAGCATACATTTTTTGTGTTGGTGTTTGAAGTTGAGGGATTGAAGAAGGAAGGGACATAAAGTGGGTGCCATGGTAATGGTTTGGGTAAGTTCTTTAAATGAGGGGATATTTTTGTGGTATAATATGTTTTCATATGTTGAATACATGGTGTAGGATCCATTGGCCGGATTTGGAAGCATTTGGAGGATGGTTTTTGTGAAAGCCTTAGGTTTTAGGCCTCAAAGGTGAGGGTTTGTAGTTGGGAAGGTATATGAGCATGGCTGCTCAAATGGGCATGAAATTCCTTTAATTTGAAATATTTCTTAAAACTTTTTAAGGGTTGTGGGTCTTAGAATCAAGGATATCCTATAGTTTCTTTGTAAAAGTGGACTAATTAGGCCTAACTCTAGTAGGACAGTCTGTTGGAGTTGTATA
This sequence comes from Chamaecyparis obtusa, assembly GCA_027943335.1. Classification (NCBI taxonomy): domain Eukaryota; kingdom Viridiplantae; phylum Streptophyta; class Pinopsida; order Cupressales; family Cupressaceae; genus Chamaecyparis; species Chamaecyparis obtusa. The sequence continues at coordinate 73,054 of BSBK01002292.1, read as the reverse complement.
TCTGTCCAAAATAACTATACCTAGTTCTAAGATATATTGTCAAGCTTCCAAATAGGTATTTTAATCTCCAATTTGTTCACCCAATTTTTTGGAAGACTTTGGTGAAAAGTACAGATTACCCAATTCAAGGTCTAATAAGAAATAGACCTAAAGTGGACAATTTGGTGCTTGACGTTTGAGTCAAGGTTTTTGGGCATGTAGAACCTCATGACACAGTGTATTTGGATCATTAAGAACATTGTTAGGGTTGGAGTTATTCTTCGAATGTGTGAACCAAATTTGAGTGCTTGGATGAGCCTACTTGAGGCGTAGGAAGAAGACAATTTGTGAACAAACTTTGTTAGATGTTTCAAACCCATCATGAAACCTCTGAAAGTGAATGAGTAGTTGTCATGACACTCTACATCATAGAAATCCATTCTATACATATCCTACAATCATTGCAATCCATGAGATCACATTTTTCTTGGAGATATTGCCATTGGTAATATTATGAAAATGTCCTAGGTAACATCCTCAAGAATTCAGCTAATACACTATCTTTCTTATAAATTAGTTTTAAATAGTGCAGAAAAATACAATATGCTTCTAATGTGTATCAATCAATCCATTAATGAGCTCTGAGGTAGAATACGTATAGAATTAAAATATTCACATCACAATTAAAAATTATTACCACCTTATTTTTACAAGTAACAAAAAACTTGCATTTATTTTAACTTCATTTATCATAGTAGATCCTCTATAATAGATCTTCAATTAAATTTTGCCTTCAATATTCTATCTACGTATGTGAACCTTCTATAAAAACAAGTACATACTTTCTCAAGGTGTTTCTTTAAAGCTCCACTATTTTTTCCTTTCGGAGTGCGCTTGGACTTCTCTACTCCCCCACTTGATGTGACTCAAACATAAAATTGAAGCAAAGAGAACGTAAGTTATGATTTGTCTTGTTTGTTTTATGCATTATTGGTATTTGCATTGAATTCCCTGGTGGAACTGATGGGTTTCTTTTTGGTGACTGCCAAGGATCCACATAAGCAAATCATAGAATAAGTTTTAAGAGAAGTAAGTCCACAGTTAAAGTTTAATGACTTGTTACAACCATAAATTTCTCCTGAAACTAGTATCGAATGCCAGAGAAAGTCATTTTATGCTACAATTTTAGGTGACATATAAAGAATTCTACTACAAGTGGGAAACTCATATGGGAAAAGAGAGTTTGGACTTGTGCATCACCTAACATCATGATAAGATTAAAATAAGCACGGGATTCAGATTGATGGATACAGAAATTATATGACCAATATATTTTTTTTAAATGAACAGAGCAATTTCGTTAATAAATTAGTAGTACACTACTCAAAATTTTGATTTTTGTTCTGATTCATATTTTTAATTTTTATTATTTATAACAATTAAATATAATAATATATGTTTTAAAAAGATCTATTACCTCAAATCAAAATTTGAAAATTTTGATAAATTTATGTAAATTAGTTATTCAAATGTTTTAGTATGCGTGAAATCTGAATTTATTTCAGTATATTAATAAAATTAATATTTTGAAAAAAGCAATGTAAAAATATATTATAAAGACAAAAATATAGTCTATATTAAAAATGTTTTATATATTTTTAATGTGTGGGAACATTTCATAACCAATAATTACACGTCTTTAAATTATGAGGTCTATGTCATTGAGTAATTGATTATAGTAGGAACAATTTGTAATCTATATGAAGTTATAATCTTTAGATTTATAATTCGTGTATAGCATAACAAATTTGTAATTATTGTATTGTAATTAATCAGGCTTTCAAAATTATGAGTTGTAGATAAATAAACTTTGGTATGAATATTATTCTAGAGGATTAAATCACACTCATTTGCTATTTATTTAATGCACAATTTTAAAATTTAATTGGTCATGTTTTGTCTTTATAACCTATTTTTGTGTATATCCAATGCCTCGTTATGTGATATTATGTAGTATAGAGTATGCATAATTTATTTATAGTTACACGCTTAGCTAAATGATTTATAACTCATTTTACATTTTATAGGTTCATTCTCATTAATTTGAATAACATGTCTTGACTTTTATTTTTCTCAAATTTTGAGTTAATAGAAATGGTCTATATTTGTCATGCAATATTAATACAATTATACCCATTCAATTGAGACTATTCAATTCCATTCTTTTCTTATTGCAATACCTACCTATTGCTAGAAGTCACAAATATCTTGTTGTTTTGTTTTCTAAATGGAATTCAAGAAGAAATTTTCTAAAGATACTCAATAATGATGGTATGGAACATTATAGTTCAAGATCTCTTGAATTAATATATTCCTTATTTTTTTAATTGAATAGGATATAATATTATATAAAATTAAACAAAACCTCTTTAAACTATGATACCAAAAATTGGTTTAGCTTCATAGTTAATGGGTTTCGGTAGTTGCAGATGTAAATGAATATAATTAAATTCCTTTCAAGAAATCAAATGTATTATTTTTTATTTCAATTGTTAAATTTATTCTTTTAATATACATATTAAAAGTTATTAATGAAAAGAAAAAAGATTTCCAATATTGACTAATCCTTCAATCACTACTTATCAATAAAAATTAATCATAATGTAATGTCTATCTTTTTGGTCATGACATTCATGCTATGTGACTTAACAAGCGTTCATGTATATGACATTGCGGTCCATGCCTCATTGAACTAGAGTACTCACAAATTCTATTTCTTTTTTGGGCTACCCTGCTCATAGATTTATACTATTACAACACAATGAAAAATATAGAGCATATTTTTACTAGTTTAACAAGCCTTTATGTCATAAATCTTCTCTTTTTGGCCATGACATTTATGTTGTGTGACTTAACAACCATTTATGCATATGACATTGCAGTCCATGCCTCATTAAACTAGAGTACTCACAAATTTTGTTTCTTTTTTGAGCTTCCATGCTCATAGATTTATACTATTACAACACAATGAAAAATATAAAGCATATTTTTACAAGTTTAACAAGCCTTTATGTCATAAATCTTCTATCTGTTTTGCCATGACATTCATGCTGTATGACTTAACAAGCGTTCATGCATATGACATTGCGGTCCATGTCTCATTTAACTAGAGTACTCACAAATTCTATTTCTTTTTTGGGCTACCATGCTCACAGATTTATATTATTACAACACAATGAAAAACATAAAGCATATTTTTACAAGTTTAACAAGCCTTTATGTCATAAATCTTCTATCTTTTTAGCCATGACATTCATGCTATTTGACTTCACAAATGTTCATGCATACGACATTATGGTCCATGCCTCATTAAACTAGAATGCTCACAAATTCTATTTCTTTTTTGGGCTACCATACTCACAGATCTATACTATTACAACACAACAAAAACCATAAAGCATATTTTTACAAGTTTAACAAGCCATTATGTCATAAATCTTTACTAAAACCTGTTTGGTGATATGCAATGAAAACATCGAGAAAACAAATTCAAGCATTTGGAGCATCCAAGTGAAACGTGTTACCCCAAAGAAATTCAAGTCCTAGACGGATGATCAAGATGGCCAAGTCATATTCTTGCTGAACGAAAAGAGCCATTGAGCTGATCTACCTGCAAGGAGGCAACTACAGAGTTTGATTCATTTCAGACGAAGTCGAGAATGACGATGAGGACGGGTTATCAGGCAGAACACGGTCACCATACACAGCCACAGGAAACGTTAGAGGAACTCGAGGCAACTCAGATCCTCTTTTCAGTATACTCACCACTTTTTCCATGCTCGGTCTAGCACTAGGATCAGGATGTGAACACAACAATCCCACTTTCATCAGCTGTTCCATTTCCTCACCATTGAAATTTCCACCCAGTTTCTCATCCGCTGCATCGAGAATTTTGTTTTCTCCATGCAAGTGCCAAACCCATTCCGCAACTCTTGAATTGTGGTCAATCAAGCTCCAATCTGCCGGTCGTCTTCCGCAAGCAATTTCGAGAGTCAAAGCTCCAAAGCTGAATACGTCCATCTCTCGGGTGGCCTTTCCCGTTATTACAAACTCTGGTGCTATGTACCCAATTGTTCCGGCTGCCATGGTTGTATGCCCTCCTTTACCACGTTCCACCATTCTGGCGAGGCCAAAATCACCGAGCTTTGCTTTGAAATTTGAATCCAACATCACATTACTTGCTTTGATGTCTCTGTGCACAATGCTCTCATGTCGATTCTCATGAAGATAAACTAGGGCAGAAGCTACATCACAAGCTATGTTGTATCTTCAATCCCAATCTAGCGGAGCTTCGGGATTTTCAAAAATATATTTGTCCAGACTTCCGTTTGGCAATAACTCGTAAACTAGAAGCAAATCGCCCTTTTGATGACACCATCCCAAGAACTTCATGAGATTATGGTGAGTAAGCTTACTGTTTATACTAATTTCTGTCTTGTACTCACGTTTCCCCTGCTTGGAGGAGGGAGATATTCTCTTAATTGCCACAGCTTCGTTTGTGCCTGGCAAAGTGCCTTTGTACACACATCCGAAGCCGCCAACCCCGATCTTTTGGTGGTCATTGAAATTGTTGGTGGCAGCGCTGAGCTCAGCATATGGAAACTCCCGTGAAGATTGGGCTGTCTCACGAAGCGAGTTGTTGAACTCCTCATCGCTCTCTCTGTGGTCACCACGCTTGCTCTTCCTTCCCCTAATATACCAACTCCCAACGAAGATAAAACAGCATATGGCAATGAAACAAGCCAAGACGGATCTCCACAGTATATTTGCCAATGATTTCCTTGAGCTTGGGGCAGAAGGATTGATGCCTGCGGTTGGAATCTCCCACGAATATTGACAAGAGAAATTCCAAATGTATACTGTGCGAGTCTCAATTAGGTTTCCAGTGGATGCCGAAAAGCCAACCTGTACATTCTGTGGTAGAAACTGTCGCAGATCTATTTGGTACCTCAAGACTGGAGTGTCGGGTTTAGAAGTACTGCTCCCATCAGAGTTAAATAAAAGAAAGACTTGAAGCTGTGCCACAGTGCCATTGTAATCCACCCACGCATCCCATTTTCTTCCATTTTTGAGAGAGGTGTTGTTGTACAGACTAGTTACTGAAACAGTTTTCTTTGATTCCCTACTGTTGACGTCAATTCCAACATGATTATCGTCCGGATCGTAAGGAAGATTCTTGAATGTGTCGAACTCCACGGCGACAATTTGACTGGATGAGTTTCCATCTGTTGCAGATTTAAACAAGCCAAGCCATTGTCCCCAAGAATCGTCTGAAGAGTACATTCCAGGAGGCGCCGGGAAGAAAGTGAGCCCATCGCCGGTGAGTTTACCATCATTGACCTTAGAAATGGCGAACTGAAAATAGGTAGAAAAACTCGCCAAAGCTTGAGAGGAATTATCCCACAGAGGAATTAACTTATTATATGTTGCCCATCCATGGCTCTGTTTCTGGCTGTCATTTAAATGACTAGCAGTAAGTTCCATCCGGTCCTTAAGAATGTAAGTATCTGAGGACTGATCGATACTAATATTGGTCCTGGGAGGGAAGTGAAAGCTAATATCTCCTGCATCCACGCCGTCAATGAAAGAAGACGATGCAATAATATAAACATTGAATAATCGGGCTAACTGAATTCTGTACAGATAAGCCATCTCAAGTAGTCTTTTCATTCTGTGGGAGGATATACAACAATTTAGTTATATCATGCGCAGAGGATCGTTGTGTGGAATAATGCAGCGGATTGACTCCACCGTCACTCCATATTAGTCGCTCCTACATTTTTCAGAAATTATTAAGAAAAGAACTTTGGTTCAGCCTAGCCACCCTCGCTTGGTCGAACTACCAATTGGATGAGCTTAGAATCTCGTGTTACATACGGTTAAGACCAGATAATTGGATAATCAAAATAAGATAATTTGGATCACTAAGAAATAAAAGATAGCAAAGAACCATACATGTTGAATGCGAGAGAAAATCATTTTATGCTGACAAAGAACAACATTAATATGTGTTTCCTGTTTGTGATGATTCATTTTTGCCGAGTCAGTTCTACCAATACCAAACCCTACGTTTCCACATTTATTCCAGTTAATCAGGAAACTAGGTAGAATCTTGGGTTTCTTGCCTTGGTATAAAGAAAATGAATATACCAAGCATGAATATACTCTTCAGTGGTCAGAAAGAAAATGACAATTATGATTGTTTTTTCCTTCCACCCAAAAAATTAGATTGACTGCCATTGATGGACAAAATTGAATTAAAAATTTCACGAAAGCGGTTCAGATAGAGATATTACGTTTTAATAAATGCAATATATGCTATTCTTGGTGGTCCGTTTTCCCTCGTTCTTCAGACAATTTTAAAGTGGCATATGAAGAATGCTAAAAGCTGTGGAAAACTTATATGGAAAAAGAGAGAGTTTGGACTTGCGCATCACCTAACAACATTTTAAGATCAAAATAAGGCACCGGATTCAGATTGAGGCCATTTTGAATGCAGAGGTCGACAGGGATGAAAATGGTGACATCAACTTCAAGGCAGATGTGTGCAGAAATTATTTGAGCAGAATAAAATTTTGATTTGTATTGCAATTAATTTAGAGGAGAATAAAATTTTGATTGGTATTGCCATTAATTTATCTTCGTTATTTTTAGTTTTAAGGATTAGGAAGATTTAAGTATATTTATAAACACAAAAGTATCCTATGTTATTTTTGAGCTCCTCTTCCATGCTTTTAAGTGAACGTAATTCTTTTAAAAATGGAATAAGATTTATATATATATATATTTCTGTGGGAGAGAATTTCATAAGAAATAATAACAAGTTAAGTACTCAAACTAAAGTCAATCATTGAATAATGGATTACGGTAAAAACAAATCTCTACTATATATGAAGTGATAACATTTAGGCTTCCATTTTTTATACTTAAAGTATAGGATTTAATAGAATAATGAATTAGTAACTAAGAGATGAATAAGAAGAGTGTGTTGTAAGCTTGGGTTTCAAGAGATGCAAATGGGGAGAGCAATTATGACGATGATTAAGATGACCCACCTAATGTTTCCCAAGCTTCGATTAATGGGGGCTTTCATTCTAGTGGAAAGGCTTTTCTCTTGGAAGTAGGCATTTTGATGTGCTCTTCTCTGTTGGAGGCATCATGTTGGACTTTGGGTCTTCTCTTCATGTCAATGGAGGATTTTGGTGTTGCTAAGGCCATTCTTTCCTTTTGTGTTCCTATCCATTTGTGTAGTTTTCTTCTCATGAACACTTTGGCCATGGCAAATCTTTGGTCGACTCTATTTTGGTCCTGTGATATCTTGTTTTGCCATGTTTTATCTGTGCTTGTTGTTGTGGGTTTGGGGTTGTACTTCCCCTATTTGTAAGAGGTATTGTTGATGCTTTGCACGTTGTGACATTTATCCTATTAATGTCATTGTTCATAATGTCTGGGGCAATCCTCATGATAAAAATAATTGGAAGGAGAATTGGAAAAAGATGATCCAGAAGATGTTCCCAATCATACTCCTGGGCCCAATGTCTGGGGCAATCCTAATGATAAAGATCCTCCTCCCTCTTCTGCTCTTGAAGCTTGAGGGTTTATAGTTTTTTGATGAATAGTTGTATGTTTCCAGCCTAAGTGCCGTGTGACTTGAGGGGTGACTCTTTCCCCTAGCTCTTTTTTGTGAATATTGTCCTTTAATATTTTAATAGAAAAGGCCTCTATTCATCAAAAATTCATATGTATGTTTCTCGCATGAGGTGTTAAAAAATATCAAAATCCCTCTTTTGTCTAAAAATTTCAAACAACTATGATTTAGCTTGCAACATCAAAGATAAAGCCTGTTTAGGGCATAGTCACAATTTTGAAAGAAGGAAGAATTTTGAAGTTGTAATTTCTTCCAAGAATCCTATCTAGGGAAAAGACATCTCATTCACAACTTGTAAACACTTCAACAAATTGTATTTCTTTTCTTAGGTGTCTTTCTCATTGCATTTCAACTTGCAATGGCATAAAAAAAATAGCGTGGTGAAGGTTTGAATAGGTCTTTGAGTCCCCATCTTCATGCATTTTGGCTCTCATCCATGGGAATTTGTTAGATATTTGTAGAGAACTGATTTTTTCCTTTATTATTGAGAAGATTTGGTCAAATTTGTTTTCCTATATATAGCTTCAATCTTGGGATTTATCCCAAAATTTGAGTCACGTGGATTTGTGAAAAATTTCTTCAAGATTTCGAGAGACTTATTCACTTGAATTTCTCGAGAGAGGTAAGCTTTTAGTTTGAAAATTTTCTAGGGATTTGTTTGTTTTCTTTTCAAATTTTTGTATATAAGTTTGTTCATTTTTGCAAATGTAAATCTTTAATCTTCTTTTCATATTTGTGTTTTTGTTGAAAATGTTGACCTTGTCATTTCCATCTCAAGAAGTTTCTTCAAAGTTGCAATTGTAATAAGTTCATCATTCTTTTTCTTGCATTTGTAGTCAGGATTAAAAACCTTATTCTTAATATTGAATCACTCCAAAAGAGAAAGTTACTCCCCCATCATACAGTGCAATATAAAAAACCCACCTTCAAGTGTTTTACATACACTTTTCCCACTTTTTCCAAGTTTGCATATGGACTTAAAAATCTCATTTGTATGTGTCAAGTTCCTTTCAAATAACTTGCAGTGGGACATAAAAACCCCACCTATGAGTAAATGAACTTCCTATTTTTATATATGCACATACATGCTCCATTTACTTTATGTAAGCTTGTTGTCTACTCATATGCAATACCTCCAGAAGATCCCATTTTTTAGTTTTTCCCTCTTTTAAAAAGATGGTGTTCCCAAAATCTGTTACCCTTTGCTGCTCAAAAGATCTCTAATCCTTTTCTCCACTTGCATTCTCCCAAATTTGTGCAATTTGAGCCTCAAAAAGTGTTATATGGATTCATCAATACCATGTGAATATGTACTTACACTTTGGAATTTTCATGTAATAGTTTTACTTGCATATACTCTTTCTATGTTGGAAGAATGTATTTTTCCAAAGGGAAAGGAGAAGATAAAGATGAAATACCAGTATTCAAAATATCAAAACTCCATCTTACCTTCTCAAGTGACTTCCTATGTAGATGAGATTTAGGATATAGAGCTTGGTCACATAGACATGGGTGAATTCCTTAAGAGAGTTGAAACTTCAACCAAGGATGAAATGGCTTATATTAGACAGTGTCACATTCACTTGGTTGCTACATTTCTTGTTGCTACCCTATAGCCATAATTTGTGATGACATGTGCAAATAATTTTGACAACCCATCCATAACTATTAGCAATCAAGATGGGAACACCATCATCAGTTTGGCTGCTGACGCTATAGACTCAATCTTCAAAGTACCACTAGTTTCTATGGTCATAGACATGACAAACAAAAAATCTCTACAAAAGTGGAATGATGAGAAAATGGATTGTTTCAAATAAATCAATGCAAATTGGTTGATCAACAAAAGGCCCAACTTTTGAAGATGGCCTAAAGGGATTCACAAGTTATATTTCAAGGAGGAGATCAATGATTTGATCACCTTACTTCGCAAAGTTGGAGGCCTTAGGGAATCTAAAACCTTTGAGCTATGGATGTAAAAAAAAATTTCCTTGATAATTAGATCAAAGAAGAATATTTTCTAGGGAGAAATGATTAGTGATATTCTTTTCAAGCCATTGTCTAAGGTTACAAGCACTCTCACATTCTATATGAAATCCTAGACCTGGTGTATATTGCAGCTTCCCTTGGGTTATTTTATGGTATTTCAACCAAAGGTGATAGATCACTAGTGCCAGTGTGGACTACTATGAGCAATTGACTTTGAGACCAAGACAAGTTCATTATGGGAGGGTTCATGATTCTTTCTATGAGAATTACATGTTTTTGTTTGACAAGGAGATTCAGAAGAAGCATGTATCAGATGAGGCCTACAATAAGGTGAATAAATATGGTTGCCTCTTCTTAAAGTTTCCCAACTTCACATATCTCATGTAGTTTATTATTTCTAGGGTGAGCCCTACACATTTTCATGCTACCCCACTGACATGATTATCTTGATGGAGCTTGGAAGGAAACTAATGGTTTTCTAGGCATATCAATCAACATTAAACAAGCTTGGAGAGGGGATCTCTTCACATAATCCACTCTGAATTGGAGGATATTCTTTGAAAATGGTTCCCAAGGCCAAATGCATGGAGGTATAGCTTCAAGAGATAACTCTGAATAAGTTCATGTCTAGAGGCTTCTTTGTCCATTGTGGCATGAACGAAAAAAATTAAAAGGTATTTTTTGCACATTCATCACCTTGAGGATATATGGATTGACCTATGTACTAAGGTTGATATTAAGAGAATGGACTACTATAGGTTGGCTGTGAAATAGATTGTAGACTTCAATTTGGCACAAATTCCTAATTGGGTTGAAGATGATGGTAATATTTTGGATCCTGACTATTAGAAACATTATGTAGAGAGCTTTCCTATTCTACCACCTTCTTGGTCATTGAAGGAAAGAATGTCTATTTTGGATAGATTTCAACCTATTTTGGCTACTAAAAATATTTGGCTAAAGAGAAGAGGCCTAAAATGCATCAAAATCAATCCAGGAAAAGGCTTTAATTCTATTAGTCCAAATGGGATGAGATGAAAAATTAGAGGGAAGGGAAAAGATGGTTCTTCTACATCATGGATTACAACCATCCTAAAGCTCACTTTCAATGGAGGTAAGACTACCATCAAAGCTCCTGAGATAGTTTTCACATATAACCTAAGAGGATACAAATCATATAACTAGTGAAGATGAGTTGTAGTCCATGAGCCTATTCCAAAGGTACTTGGTACCATAGATACATCTGTGACATCTGGACTTCCAAAGTCTTCTCCTATGTTAGATGAGTCCCTTATGTCTCCACTTAATATAGATGTGGATACCTTTTCTACAGTACATGTTCCTCCAGTACATCCTCTTTTGGTTACATCTTCTATACCTATTTCTTTAGCTACTCCAACATTCACAATAGAAGAATAATTTGGTAGGTTAGAGAATGTATTCAATGCATATTATTATTTTCCTACTTTTTTGAACATGTCTATGTCTATGCAACTCCTTGACACCTCGATTGATGGGTAAGTGCACCAAGATGGTGTGGAAAAAAGGAGGTATAAGTGGCCAATTTTTTTTTTTCTAAAATTGGGTAAACCTTAACTTGGAAGCAAAATTTTGTAGTTATGCACTCAAAATTAGAAGATGTGCTCAAAAAAATAACTATAGTATTCTTAATCTAGTTTCTAAACTACTAAATATGTATTAAAATGGATAATATTTAGAGGGTCAAATACATTGTGCAAAAAAAATTGTTTCTAATTTTTTGATAAAAATATAACATAGTGTTTGTTGTGCACATCAAAAAATTAGTATTTTGAAAAACCCTTTCGCAGAAAGATAGATAAGAGTGAGATCTAGAAGTTATGTTTCCCTTTTTGTAATTTTATTTGAAGTATTTTATTTTTTATGATTTTTTAAAGTGGGTTCATCCTGAAAATTAGGTGTTTGTTCATGCACTAGACATAACTTACATCAAAATAATTAAAAATGAAAAAAATTCTTTTTTAAAGTACATAGAATCAAGTGTAGAACAATAATATGTAATTTATTTTTTATTTTGTTAGGCAGATCAAAATTTATTAAGAAAATGATACACATATGTCTATGAGAACTTTTGAGTTATTGGTAAAGAAAATTAAATTGTACTTTGAAGTTATAATTCGACAAATAAGGTTTATAGTTAAAACTATCTCCAAATATGACACATAAAACAAGATTTGTTAAACAAATTTTGTTATTTGTTTTGGTCAAAATTAAATAAGGGAAAAAGGGGTTATTTTGTTATGGTGGAATGGGGAAAATGGTTATTTGGTTTTAGACCAAATAAGGAAAAAAAATTGTATAAAAGCGGGGTGATTTTTCCTTGGAAGAACAATTAACCTTGGAGGAGAAAATATTATGAGGGATTGTCAGGAAGAAATTTTTGAATTCTTTGTGATAATTGATAAGATGTTTTTTGCACCAAAAATTGTAAAGAGAAAGAGACCATCAATACATTCTTGAAGGCTTGGATGTTGTAAGAAGGTGTGTTTTGCATGGCAACATTAATAAAGCAGTCCCTGAATTGAGAAGCGAACCTAGAGACGTAGTCCTTAAGGATGAACTCCGTTATCAAGTGTTTTTGTTTTTCTGCTCTCTCTTATTCTCGCAATTTTTTCAATTTTATTATTGTTCTTTCTTTTATGTTATTAAACACGGTTGATTTAAGTGTTTAAAGGAAAACTTTTTCTTGTAATTTCAACAGTTAAATACGTAACCATTCAATTACTACCTGGATCAGGGAAATAATATCTATATTTTGGATTAAGTTTAAAATTTGAAAATCCTAGTTTACAGATCAAAACCATTTCATATTGATATTTTTTTTATTATATTCTACTTATTACTATAATTTCCAAACATATCTAATCTTTTTAGGTTCAAGGCAAACCATCCTATGTTTCACTAGATATAATATGATTCTAAAAATTCAACTAACTAGACTATAAGACATTCTAGTTCAACATTACTTAAATTTTTATTTTTTTTTATATGGCCAATCTATAGGAAATCATCTTATGTCAATAAATGGAACTAATAAAATTAAGATACGCAAGTTCTATAGTTTAACTTAGTACATGAGTTACTAAGTGGAGATGACTAAAAATATGGATTCACTTAGGAAATAATTGGTACTATCAAGCTAGGAGTTTACTCGCATGTCAATAATGATAATTAGGATAAGGTGTCATGAGGAGCACAACTATTGTAAACATGCACATGAAAGTTTAGAGGAACACTCGGAAACTCATCTTCCCTTCTCAATATATTTGCTACATTTTACATAGTTTGACATTGGGATGAGGATGAGATTACAACAATCCCACAATCATTTCTAGCTTATATTTTAGCGTTAAAAAATCTATAGTAATTTTGTTAGATACTTTAGAACATCACTCATCCATTTAAAGCTTAGTTTCTTTAACTAAATGATTTATAACTACTTTTACACGTGACAAATTTATTCTTATTAACAAAATAATGTATCTCAAAGTTTGATTTATATAACTTTTCATCTAGTAAAAATATTCAATATAATTTTCTGCATAACATCAATACATTATAAATATTAGATTGAAACTATTCTTTATAGATATTTCTTATTAAAATGCTACTCATTACAATAAGTTGCACAAACATATGTATTTTTTTGTAGGTTGAAGGAAAAACATCCTAGGATTCATTAAAATAAACTTTGATTCTAAAGAAGTTCAAATTAACTTGGTTATAAGACATTTTAGTGTAACACTTCTTGAATGAACCTCTGTCTTATATAGCCAATCTATAGGAAATCCTATTAGTGTGGATAAATTAAGCCTCATTAAATTAAGATATATAAAATGTTATTGTAAATGAGTGGGTTTGAATATTTATAAATATAAATAAATATAGAAATTATTTTTCTTGCGATGTAACATTTTATATTTTAATTTAAATATAAAAATTTGGTAACCCAAAATTTTTAATAAGGTTTAATGGTATCAATGACTCTTTCATCTATCTCATGAATGATACAGACATAATAAAAACAATTAGTAATGAGGATGACAAAATTTTAAGGAGAAATCAGCTATCTCACCTAGTCTCTTGTGCTAATGGCTAACAACATTAATTTATGTGTAAGAAGCATCATAAAAGTGGCCAATGCCATATGGTCAAATAGACCCATTTATCTATGATTTGTAGATTCATATTTCTCTTTGTATAGTGAAATTGATATTACAATTACTGTACAAGCACACAACCAATTGTAAGCCTAATGTAACTTTTTGAGGTGGTGTGCTAAAGTCAACTTGAGAAAGAGACTAATTTGGTTTCTCTTTATTGCCTTGTAAAACTAAATTATTTCTTTTAAGTTTATTTATTCTAATTAATAATATTTATATAGTTTTTGATTAAGTAAAACAGGTTTTACAGGGTGCCTGAAACCCACAAGATTAGAGTAGAAACATACATGAGACAGTCCACAGAAAGCCCAGGGCTGGAAAACCACAGGTAGATAGGACGGGCCAGGTGAGAGACAACCAGGGCACCACCCACTAGATGAACAAAAGAAAGGATAAAGTCAAGAGAAGCGAACAAAAAGCAACCACACCCACCCACCAAACAAGGAGTTAAGTTTGTAAGATTTTTCCTTCTCTATACATTGGAGTCATTCCTTTTCAAGGATACTCTTCACTTCTTTGGGAAAGTCATCGTTGTTATGCCAAGTCAGCTTAGCATCCTTCGTGATAGCCAAGTTGGCAAACCAGTCTACTGCCCCATTGGCTTCCCTATATGCATGGGTGATGAACACCTTCTCAAAGGAATTAAGGATAGCTCAAGTTTCAACTATAATGTTGGATATAGTCTAAGAGGGAGGGTGAGTGAGGTTGAGGCAATTGATAATGTTCATCGAATCACCTTACAGCCAGAGCCACTTAACCCCCTGATCTTTAGCAAGTTTGGTGACTTAAAGAGCTGCGCAGACTTTAGCATAGTGATTCATCTGAGCACCCAGGGGGGGACTGATAGCCGCAGTGCCAATACCAAAGATGTTTATGATTATTCCTCCACTGCCAGCAAGATCAAGGTTCCCTTTCATCGTGCTGTCAAAGTTGGATTTGGTCCAACCAGTTGGGGGACTAGTCCACACACAGTTCTATCTTTTTTACTGAGTAGCAGCCTAGGCCTTTCCTACAAGAGGGTTAGATCTACCACAGTAGAGAAATTTCTCCTTTATAGCATGAATGATTTTTTCAAAGATAATTTTATAAGGAGAGGAACAGTCATGAAAGATGCAATTATTGTGCTCCTTCCAGACCCCCCAACAAAAATGAGGAAGAATCCAAGTACAAAGTAATCTGAAGTCCTGATCAAACCTTTTGAAGACCCATTGGGAGAAGAGATCGCTGAAAGACAAGGGAAAACACCATGAGAGATTCAGGACCGAGAAGAGGAGTTTCCAAATTTGACTAACAAAGGAGCAATGGATGAAGAGGTAATCCGTAGAGTCCTCTTGACATTTGTAGAGAACTCATCTGTTAGTGAACTGGAACCCGCGCTTGATGAGATTATCCACTGTGGGGATACGGTTCTGAAGCAGGAGCCAAAAGAAGAAATTGATTTTGGGCATGAGAGCAGGAATCCAAGCTTTGGCCCACAACGGATTCAAGTCTTGGATATGTGTCGTCAACAAAGAATAGGCCGAAGCCATAGTGTAATTCCCATCCAAAGAATCCTCCCAGATAATCTTGTCCTGCTTGGGAGAAAGAGTGACCACGTTGAGAGAAGTCATCAAAGGAGACAGGTCCTGATAAATCTGAGTGAGATCTACCCATTTGTCATCCCTTCTATAATTGCAAACCTGAGTCCCATAGGTTTGAGAGCATATGAGTCTCTAGGTGTTTAGAGTATCAAAGTTTCTCACACTGCCCATCTGAAGCCAGTTGTCATTCCAAAAATTGGCAGAGTGACCATTTCCTATTTTCCACTTTGCCCCAGATTTAGCCTGCTCCTTGGTAGCAAGAAGACCATTCCAGATGATAGAACCTTAGGGGGAATCTACCTCTTCAAAGAACCTGTTGAGTGAGTTATGCAAGAGGTATTTTTCTTCAAAGGTATCTCTCCATTCTCTGATGAATAATATTTATATAGTTAATATTAGGTGAGATTTCTTTTTAAAATATTTATACAAAATATATTGGGAGATTTTATTTGACATGTTTATTCAATTGATATAGAACCTTATTTTATTGAAGTATGTGTGTGTGTGTGTGTTATATGACTTCATGTTTTAAACACTCTATTATTCAAACGGAATCACATAGGACACCTAAGTAGATCTTTAATAATTATAAAGAACTATTTTTTATTATTAATAAGTTTTTGACCATAGAAATTTAGTTAGAGGTGACTATATTGACACCTAATACACTACCCTCCATTAAGTATTTTTTGGTAAGTTCAAGCCATTGAGATTACTTTTGAAGGTTGTGGAAAGGAAAAAGGTGACAAACATATTATTATTTGGATCTTGTATAATCTTTTAGTACCCTTTTCAATATTTTCTTAGAATCTACTATTCCTCTATGTATGCATTGGGAGATACCTCCTCACTCATTTATTTTAGATCTTTTTTTATCACTTGACATGTGAGTAGGCTAATTTGACATATTTAGAATCACTTCCCAATTTAAAGACTCATGAATTAGTTGTACAACCATTCAAGAGAAATGTAAACATACATAGAAATGAAAGATAAGATTTGCATTAAGCAATGAGAGTTCCTTCAAACCTCAGAATTAGTCAAACAAAACTATTGTGTTATATAACTTAAACCCTTAGGTAATATAACTCATGTCCATGGAATGGTTTGAGCCCCTTTTAGATAGTAGTAAAGTTTTCATATTATATTGGGTAACTATTTATAAATTTTAATTTTTTGTTCAATGATAATTAAGATGATTGATGGTCACATTGAGGAAATTCTCCTTGTTGTTAATAGTTATACCAATCAACTCTTTGTCCAAAATATTTTTTACACCAAGGCCTAATATAGTTATAGTTTTTCTAAATGATGTTTTCATTTGTGATCTCCAACATCTAGAGCCAGTTATTATTTTCAAGAAAGAGTTAAATAAGATTCTAGATTATAGAGGGTACATTATTTTGAATCATCTAGTAGTTCATCGCACATTTCCCATGTAAATTCCTTGAATATACTTTAACATGATTTTTTCATTCATGTTAACTACAAGTATCTACATTAATTCTATACATAGGAGTTCTATTTGATATTCTTTATGTTTCATGCATAATGGATGTGTTTTTCAAGGTTGTATGCTTGGAAAAAAATAAATCAAGAGCTCTCCACCAAGTGTGATGCCCAATGTGCTTCTACCATACTATATTTGGTAGATAATGCTATTATGTTCTTTCCAACTCAATTATTTTCAAGAGGAAAGTATGAACATGTTACATTAATTTATGATTACTCTCATCACACCTACTTATAGATTTTTAAATAAAAGAGTTATTTCTTTGCACTTTTAAGAAAATAAAGGTGTCTATGGAAAAGTAATTAGGTTCTTATATTCAATAGAATGAAATTTAAAATGAAGGAAATATGAACTAGGAAGTTTAAGATTACTGAATTCACTATGGTATTCATGTATAATTTATAATTCTTTACACTTTATCAATAGAATTGTGTTATGAAACATAAGAAATAATCGCTTGAGGAAATGACAAAATTTTATGCTTTAGGCCCATTTTAGGACTCCCTTCTCTCAAGACAAGATGATTAATTATGCTAAATATATTTAGAATTGCATTCCCCACAATGCAATTTTGAATATCACTATGGAGGAGGTTGGGCATAGTATCAAACTTCATATTTCCTTATTTACTTGGACATTCATACTAGATGGACAATGCAAGGAAATAGAGAAGAAGAATAATCCATGTATTTTTCATTATCTATTTTGAGGATATGAATGATTATCAATAATTTGATCTTACCACGAGAAATACTTGTTTTTTTTATAGATGTATTGCTTGATGGGTCCTTCCCATAGAAAAATTCTACATCTCACTCTTCTTCACTACTTGCTCCACCTTCCTTACCTCTTGAGGATATTTGTTTAAGGATACCTTGAATAAGGGTTGTAATGCGTTATATAGTGAAACCTCCCATACAACCAAAATTTCATCCTTGTACTCATGCTTTTCCTAATTCAACCTACACTACTATTTATTACCTAATCAATCTATATCTAGTGATCATATGGATTCTTATTACACTAGCTCTCATTATTGTAGTACCAACCTTATAATTCATGATACATCCATTGGTTACATAGAGTATATTGTATTCCCCTTTAGAAAAATAATGGTTTTGAGTAGATGGATGTGTCACACAAATTATACAAAAATTGGTTCTACTAAGAATCAAAAAGTATTTATTTTTTTCTTAGGGTTTCTCAAAGCTTTAAGAGTATTGAATACACCTAGATATTTTCCCATATAGAAAAGATAAATTTTGTTTACCTTCTATTTATCTAGATTATTCTTAGGATTAATCTATTTAGTAGATGGATGTCAAGAGTTCATTCTTCCAAAGTGATCTTTAGGAGGAGATATAGATGGAACAACCTCTAGGATTCATGTACAAATTATCACTTATTTGCAAGATATAATGTCCTTTGTATGGTCTTAAGAAATTTTTTAGAACTTGGTATGAAACAATAGTTTATTTTTTCACTTTCATATAGTTTTACACATTTCTATTTTAATAACACACTCTATATTAAAAAAAATGAAGTTTATATTTTGATACTATTCTTATATATACGTAATTTACTTCTCATTAGTAGTTCAGCCCTCATGCCTAAAGATATATGAAATTCATTTATGATATATTTGACACAATAGATATTAGGATTTTACTTCCTTTTTAGACTAAAAGTTCTTCAATCTTCTGAGGATATCTCCTTTCATCAGAAAAACTATGTCATTAATTTACTTCATCATTTTTATATGGCTGATTTTAATCTAGCTCCTACATCATTTTGGTTAAGTGGCACATTGATATCCACTTGCAATACATCTCATGACTATGATATTTTTTAATATATAATTGGAACATATCTTCTTACATTCAATACACACATGTCATAATATAACCTTTTTTTATTGGTCTTGTCACTTAATTTTCCCATGATCCTCATGAGAGTAAATAGAAGGTAGGTTAGCATACTTGAGGTATATTAGGGGCACCAAAAATTAATCATGCACTACACACAATGAGATTTAGAGTTAGTTTAACATTCATCAATTTATATTGGGTAGGCATTGTTGGTTAATGCCATCCCACTCTTAGGTTTTTATTTTTCCATGGTTACAACCTTGATGCTTAGTATTGTATGCAAACAAATCACTATTACAATAACATTCACTAAGATTTAATATCAAGATGCAATTCCTACTACTCATGAGGCTTTGTGGATTCAACAAAATACAACAAACTTCAATCTACCACTTGATAATCCTACACTTATTTGGTGTAATAAGAAAAGTTCCACTCATATTGCATGCCACATAATTGAGTCTGAAAGTATGATGCAATCAAAATAAACATATTTTATTTGGCATCTCATTCATGATGGCCTTATCTTGTTAGATTATTTACCTATTGAGAAACACGTTGTGTACACCTTCATTAAATATTTGATGTTGAACCTCCTTATCTCTAGTTGTGATTGATGAGTAGGGTGAATAAATTTTTCCTTGGGGGGTCTACTTAAGTCCTCTCTCTTTCATATTTTACGTGTATCTTTGTAATATGTGCTTTTTCCGATGAGATTTTATCCTTTACCTCCATTTTTAATAGATTCATTTTTTCATTTGTATATGGATATCTCATCAAGTCTAGTTGGGGGATCCATTTTTTTATATTTATACATTAGTTTAGGTTTTCTCTAAGTTACACTTAAGTGGGTGTTAGAGTAAAATATAATTTTTTAATTATTTATTAAGGTTTCTTTTTTATATTGCCATACTTAATTTTACCTAGGTCATGTTCTTTATTTTTCTCAAGTAATAGGATTACAATACATGTTGTGATCTTATTTAATGGCTACTTGGAATTTTAATTAAGGTTTCTTAGTTTTACCAATAATAAGTCATTGTATATTATATCATTATTTATACTTTCTTTTTTGCTTCAATAGAACTTTTGTAAGATTTTTGCTTCAATAGAACTTTTGTTCTTACAAGATATCGATTATTCTTTCACCTTTTATAGAATAGATATTTGATTATAGATAATTTCTTCAAAGTTATGAAATTGAGAAATTCACTCCAACAATATACATATTCAAGAAATACGAATCATTAATTAGCTTACCAGTATAACTAAAAATCTCTCTATATAAAATCCCTTACAAATACCATATATATTATATACCCTAATCTTTTATAATGCACAAGACTTTAAAAACAAATAAAAATGTTTACAAAATACATCTTATTTTTTTCTTAAAACTCAGAAAAACTTCCCTCTATACAAACACCAAGGAAGAATCTCTTTGAACTATTTTATCAAACTGAAATGCCAAGAATAGAACTCGTTAGTCCAAGTCTTCCCATGTGCGTTCATACATACCTTAAGTACTGTTTATTATATTTGTCTAATCTAGGGCAACCTTTAGTACTCTACATTATGCTTGCCTAATCTAGACTAACATATAAAGTAACAAAATACACTACCTCGTCACAAAAGACAACAGTACATTATGGGAACCCATGGAAGGAGGTCAAAAAGAACTCTAACTACTTAGCCTCTGCGCATGGTTTTAGGACTCCAGCTATGATCCTCTAAAATCTCTGTACAATAACCGAAATGAATCGGTTCATATACTCTGTCAGTAGAGAATATCATATGAAGGACGGTAAGAAAAAGTCACAGATAAGACTGATGTAAGACAAAAGGACTTTAAGATGATGAAGAAATCAGTTCAGTTAAAAACGCGTCCAGGCAACATGTGTGACAGACAGGTCTTGACCCGCTCTACTTTCGTATGTAATTGTGAATATTATAAATAAGAGCTGTATTGGTATATCATAACATATCTACAACTCATTCATCTGTTGGTATTGAGATCATTTTTTATAAGATAATCTTGTTTTATATTAGTTGAAGCATGGCTACTAGAGAACATTTTCTTTTTGTGCTAATGATAATGTTGGGTATATGGGAAAATGGAAATGCACAGTTTAGTGGGGCGTCCTTAACCCCTGAGTATTATCTGTGGACTTGTCCAGAAGCTGAGCCCATTGTTTTTGATGGAGTGGCAAGAGCTGTGGCTCGAGATTCACGCATGGCTGCCTCTCTTCTGCGCATGCACTTCCATGACTGCTTTGTTCAAGTAAATGTACTTCCACCCTTTTGCACGTTTTCCCAAAGATTTCTTACCAAAACCCAATTTGTCATATTTGTTTGCATGTAAAAATGATGTTTTGTGATGCTAGGTGTGTGATCACTTTAATAAGGCAAACTTTATTAAAGTAGTTTCACTTGGTTAGACATCTACAGTAAGATTGGCTTTTGATCCTTCCATATAGAAGATGAGGAATATAGAATTTTTAATCATCACCATCTGTGCAACAATAATATTGGTGTGGGTGGAAATTATATTTCCATCTGATCTATATAAGGTACAATGATTTTTCTTTTTTTCTAAAATATGTCTGATTTGTGCAGGGCTGTGATGCTTCTGTTCTGCTGGATAACGTTCATTTAGAAGAGAAGACTGCAGGTCCTAATAACAACTCCCTTCGAGGATTTGAAGTGATAGATTCCATCAAAGCAGAGCTTGAGTTTGCCTGCCCTGGAATTGTTTCATGTGCTGACATCCTTGCAATTGCAGCTAGAGACTCGGTGGTTTTGGTAACCTTACTATGCTTATTACGCTAGAAAAAGTTGTAAGATACATTTTGAGCTTCATTACATGGGAAAATAGCCTACATCCTCCATGCATTCCTCAACAAACATCTTCCTAATGATTGATGACATTTTTCTTCACAGTATGCTGCTTTGGCCTGTCGGGAAATATAAGCAACAAAAGTCTTTTCACTATCAATATTTTATCCTTAGTTCAACACAGGAATTCGAGTTTTATTATGTCGTAATGGAATAGATATTGAAAGCGAACTTTCATTGCTTTGTTATCAATTGCTTCTATCAAATGAAACCATGTTACACACAATTTACCTAAAGTTGAGATTTAAAAGCTTCTGACTGACACTCAATATGTTTGTTTGATCGACAATTTGGAGTACATTCAAAGAGGAAAGTGAATAATTTCTTTTTGATACTGAATTATTCACTTTCTTGATAGACCACTGAATGTGTTCTAAAACGTTGATCAAAAAAAGATACACAATGCAAACTGAAAAGCTTCTAAATCTCAATTTTATAAACTGTAGAAAATTAATGTCAACTATTACCTAGAATTACTAAACTATATCTGAAGTCAATTAGTAGAGAGCTCACAGTGTAATTTCACTAAATTATCTCAACAAATCAAAAGTTTAAATGTTCTATTGAATAATGATTAAAAGCACTACTTACATGTGCAAACATCACAAAAAATTGCAGACAGGAGGGCCAGCATGGCTGGTACAGCTGGGAAGGAAGGACAGCAGAACAGCAAACAGACGCGAAGCGCTAATGAAATTACCTGCTCCTAACTCAGATGTTCACGAACTCATTACAAAGTTCAAGGCCGTTGGTCTCACTGAAGAAGATATGGTTACACTATCAGGTATTACACATTGTTTGCTTTTTCTATAGCACCAGCTCTATTCCTGAGAATTCCAGTTGTGGACTCAAAAAAATCCCAAGATATAAAGAACTAGGAGAGTTTTCATAAAATGGGTAGCCTAGTAATTTATGATCCTGATCTGCAATTAAATTATGGCTATATAATTCAGGTGCTCATACAATAGGCAAAGCACGCTGCTCTACATTCAGTGAGAGACTTCAGGGTCAGGGAGATCCCACACTTGAAAAAGAATTGCTTACTTCATTAAAAAAACTCTGCAGCTCGAAGAACATCAACCCTCTCACTAACCTAGATTTGAAGACTCCTGTTACATTTGACAATGGGTACTTTAGAAACCTTCGTTCTGGCCAAGGACTTCTGAAGTCTGACCAAGTGCTCTATTCCGAAAAGGAAAGCACCAGGAACTTGGTTGAACATTACATAAGAAACCCAGAGGCGTTCTTCCATAATTTCAAGATATCCATGATAAAGATGGGAAATATGAGGCCTCTTCTTGGCAAACATGGTGAAGTACGTCGCAATTGCCGCTTTCCAAATTAATCTCATATGGCTATTATGCATGTTGATTGTTATTATTTAGTGTGATTTGTAGTACAGAAATAAAAGGATGAGCCTCCGGAAGCGCAGGAAATGCTGATATTTGTTGTATGATTTGTGTGTGAAAATATAGGGAAGTATTAATTGGGATTTGAAAGATGAATAAGGCCTACAATTATGTACAAGCCTTACATTTAAGTTTGTGATTAAGATGTACCATTAGATATTATTTTTCACAATAACAGGTGGACGTTGTTAAGTGTTGTTTATCCTAGGGTATGCTTTAAGAGCTAACTCGTAGACTAAGTTGATATAAATAAAATATGATTTTCAAATTGTACGTTTTTTTCTCTATGATTAAGTTGGATTGTTTTTCATATTTTATAATAAGTTGTTATATGATTTAAAATATATGAATGATTTATAATATTCAAATCTATTAGATTTCCACAATCCATACAAATGTTATATCAGTTGCTGGATTCGAATATGTAGAATTTTTTGTCATCAATATTTCAGATCACACTACATGGTCCATCATCATGATGCAAGAGAGCAAAAGGAGCATAAGATGGTAGATTACAGACCTAGCAAACAATAAAAAGAAGAAAAGAGAAAAAGGAGGAGAGAGAAGAGAGGTACACAAAGACCTAAATTGACAAGACCTTCACCTAATCAAAAATAAAAATAGACATCACTCCAAATAATATAAAATAAAGAAATAAAAATATTTGAAAATAAGTATATGAATAATTACACACAATATAAAAATGAAAAAATGAGCATACATGACTAGAAGATAAATGCATGAAAATGAACAAAAGTACAAATAAATAAATATCAAAGTAATAAAAACTAAAAATATAAAAGCATACCAAAATATATAATAAGTAGAAAAAAGTACAAATAAGTGCATATATATATATATATAAACAAGATAAATAAATATTAAAAATATTGATTTATAAATTATTATACATAAACAAGTAAAAATAAATAATAAAAGTATAAAAATAAGTACAAAATAAAAGCAAAATATAAAGCTGGGACATAAATATATAAAAATAGTGCATAAAAAAATTATTAAATTAAAAAGTCAAAAAATTGTATATATAAGACAAATAAAAGAGTAAATATATCTAAAATCCAAAAACTTAAATATTAACATACTTGAATATCTAAAATACATAGAGACCAAACTATATATATATATATATATATATATATATATATATATATATATATATAATTAAATAAAAAAGAAAGAGAGTATATTAGCATAATAAAAATACATACATACATACATATGAATGTATAACAATAAAAAGAAACAAAAGTGTGTATATATACATACATACATATATATATATACATGTATATATACAAATATACGAATACTTAAATTTATAAATACAAATGTAGGAATACAAAAAATGTAAACATAAATGTATGTGTGTGTGTGTGACCAAGTATAAGAAACTAAATATGTATATAGACATACACATAAAAATCAAAGGGGGAAGAGAAAAGTGAGAAGCACCGCATACTAGGAAGAGGAAGGGCCAAGGTCGTGAGGAAGGGAAGAGAGGTGGGGGTGTTGATGGGGGGAGAGGGGAGGGGTAACATACAATATGACACAAAAAATCCCAAGAAGGAAGGATGAAGGAGGAGAGGGGGGAGGATAGGGGAGAGGGGGGAGGAGGGAGGGGGGTCAGGGGTGGGTGGTTGGGTGAGGGCCATGGTGGGGCAAGATAGGAAGGGGCACAATGGAAGGTGGTAGAAGGAATAAATCGACAAAACTAGGAAGATAGGTCAAGATGAGGGAGGTTTCTAAGGGAAGATAACAAAGCCACCCACACTTACCTTTATCTTCATGCTTCCTCTCACCACCACCCCAGCCAAAATTTTGGCATCCTCAAAATCCTTTATTTAAGAGCCTATCAGATTCATGACGGTGATAACTTAGACCAAGAGCTGACACATTTTCATCAAGTTTTCAAGTGGAATGGATATTCAAACAAGAAAATCTCTAGATATTTCTACTCAGACAAACCCTTCTTCTTTTCCTCCCCCAATATTATTCTCTCTTTCCCCGAGGCTTCCCCAATCATTTCCATTCCCTATATAGCAGGCATCTCCTAGAAGATCTCAAATATTTTGGGTAAAAAGGGTGTTCAGGTTGCCTTAAAGCACTTGTCCACCTTAAGGAATTGTGTTCCCCCTATCAAACACTCCAAGGATATCTTTTCAAAGTATGGGGTCTATAAGATCATGTGCTCTTGTGTCATCCCCTACATAGGTGAAACTGGTCGATCCTTTAATACCATAATCAAATAGCATGCTATGAATATCAAGCATAAGTGTGTTCTTAAGTCAGCATTTACAGAGCATTCTTCTTACACTAAACATCATATTTACTTAGAAGATACTCAGGTTATGTTTAAAGAGGACAACTACTTTAAAAGGAATCTCAAGGAGGCCATTTAAATTAATAAAAAATCCTCTAACCTCAATCAAGATGATGGTTTGATTTTAAGCATTTATTGGAATCCTTTGTTATCTTCCTTTAGAAATACCCTCGTCTCAACCCATCTTCCTAGTTTTGTCAATATAGTCTTTTTGCCACCTTCCATTGTACTACTTCCACTCTCTCCCCGCCATGTCCCCACCCACCTACCACCCCCCTCCCCCTGTCCTCTCCCCTGTCCTCCCCCATCTCCTCCTTCATCCTTTTCACTTGGTAGCTTTTGTCTCTTGTTGTATGTTACTACCCCCCCCCCCCCTCTCTTCCCCTTCTCCAAACCTTGGCCCTTCCTCTTCCTAGTGTGTGGTGCTTCTCACTTCTATCCTCCCCCTCCCTTTTTTTATGTGTATGTCCATAAACATATTTAGTTTCTTATACTTGGTCACACACACACACACACACATTTATGTTCATATTTTTTGTATTCATATATTTGTATCTATTCATTTAAGTATTCGTGTGTATATATATATATATATATATATATATATATATATATATATATATATATATATATATATATATATATATATATATATATATATATATATATATATATATATATATACATGTTGTCTATAGTTGAACGCGGACCTCTAATCCAACCATATACACAACATAGTCATTGCTCGATCATCAAAATTACGAAGGTGAGTATGGATTACTCAATTCGCAATATCTATCGATTTGACCTGTTGCCTCCTAATTAGCTGAGGTGTTTGAATTACTCTCAGAACGAGAGCCAACAACCAAAAGACCAAACTAAGATGGAGGATTTTGAAAGCTTTAAAAGATAAACAAATATAATTACTCTAAGATGAATATGCCATTAATCTAAGAATGAAATGCAGATTTTAAGCTAAGAACATGAAAGAAATATGACAATTAAGCTAATAGCAATAAGCAAATTACACTAAATGTGAGAATGTAATTAAGTAAAAATGAAGATTAATCTAATATGCAATAAAAGCTTTGAAAATATGAATAATTGAGACTAAAATTCTCTATAGTTTATGTGCTCTTAAAATTGCCTTTTTTTTGAATGAAGGGGAAGGTTCATAATATAGACTAGCCTGGAGAAGGAATGAAGAGTTTTTTGAAATGAAACAATTGACTCTTCATTCCTAATTGAGACAAATATTGAGGAATTACTTAATTAAAAGAATGAATTATTGCCACATATGGGTGACCCTTCGAATATTTTGAATTATTAAATCCAAATAAGATAATCCATTCAAATAACTAAGTAATATTAATTTCTTTTTATGTGTATTAGCTAAAGGGGGTGGGTTTAATTTAATTTAAAGCACTTAGGACTTTAGAATTAAATTAATTATCATAGGGATTATTTAGCTAATAAAGTCGAATACTTAGGAATTAATTATAGTGTGAGATTAATGTAATTTAGGGTTTTTGCAATTGACACCAAGTTAAATAAAGTCAGGTAGGAGAGAGAAGATTCCCTAGTAAAATAGGACTTTAATGATGTAAAATTGAAGAAATGCACCAAAATTGATTGAAATTATAAGGTGCCAATTTTGGGGTATTACATTTGCCCCTTTTTGAATTGATGTACGAGCAGCGTGTTGATTCAAAAAATAGTCCGATGTGACAAATGAGGTTTCATGATTATCCCCAGAATGAAGCTTAACCCTTAGAGGTCAAGGTTAGGATGTCAAGACACCGAAATAGATCGAATTTTAGAACCACCTCCAGAACGAGGCATGATTCTATGAAGTCCAAGTTAGATTGTGAAGACAATGGTCTAATGACAACTTGAGAGGAGACTGGAATCAGGGTTAGATTGCCCCAATGCCCATTGATCAAATGATGACAAATGCAAATTTAGGACTAATTTCCAAAATTAGGGTTAGATTTCCCTAATACGAAGCTTAGCCCTCCGAGACCCAGGTTAGATTGCCTAGATAACGGTCTAAAAGAGATTTCGAGAGCCATCTCTAGAATGAAGCTTGACTTTCAGGAATTAGGGTTAGATTGCCCCAATACCTAATGAGATTTTGAGAACCATCTCCAGAACAAAGCTTGACTTTCAGGAATTAGGGTTAGATTGCCCCAATACCTAATGAGATTTCGAGAGCCATCTCTAGAACGAAGCTTGATCCTCGAGGATCTGAGTTAGATTGCTCAGATACCTAAAAGATAGATGACAAGATGACCAGATGCGAGGCACGAAGATGCCCCAAGTGGTGAGGACTTTGATTTAGATCAGATTGATATGAGACTGGTTCGACAAGATTCAAATGATGTAATCATCTTGCCCCCTCGGGATCAAAATCGAAAGATGACATATCAGAAGGATGATTGACAACAAGAGGTTGCAAAGTAGAAGCAATCAGACTAGATTTAAGAAGCTGCAGAAGCAATTTGGAGTGATTGAGAGGTCTTGTTGACCAATTTTGACCATGGTTGACCAAATTTGACTTGATGATAACATTGAAGATCTTGAGAAAATGATGAGGAAATGAGAATCTGGTAGGAAAATGATGCTAGAAGGCTGACTGCATAAGCATCTGATACCAAAGGATCCCATAATTTAAAATATGATTTTGAGCCATCTAGAGATGTCAGATTTTGATTTCGATCCCAAAAACTTGTGCAATCATGATGAAATCAGGATAAAAGATGAGAACCCTCGGTGAATAAATCAAGAAGGAGACAATCAAGAGAGCACCAAAATATTGTCTCAATGCAAGCCTAGAATGAAAATGCAGGCCTAAGTTAGGCGCAACCCTAGGACTTGGTTGTTGGATTCATCGTATTATCATCATAGAGTTTCTAGTAATGGACATTCACAAGATGCCATACAACCCTCACTGACATGAGAATATGAATATGACATTTGTCTTAGATTTTTCGGAATGAGGTGTAAGCATTAGGGCACAAGAAGCCAGAATGACCTGAACACCTATTCCTTTTGATTTAGCAAGTTAACATAAGCATCAAACCATAGCTGCTAGAATGACCTAAATGTTGCTTGCATACAAACATGCCAAACACACAAGAGTTCCTTCCTTCACCAAAGAATGCTCGCAGTGACCCTTACATTCACTTAGCAAGATGAGCGTTAGCAATTTTACTTGTAGTAGAAAGAAGTCACTCAAAACAGACTAGGAGAAGAACCAACCTCACCAAAGTTTCCATATAAAAGAAGTTGAGGTACACATGGCCATCCAATACGAGATGAAGGCTCTTACAGATGGACACCCCTCTTATGTGGATTCTTTAGATCATTAGAACTAAACAAGCAAATAGAAAGCAAAGGAAAAATCATGCCCCTAGTCTTCACTTCTCTCGGTCAAGAAAAGATATCTTAGATTCACTTGAGCGGGAATGATAAAGCAAAAGAACAACACACAAAAGGGAAAATCTCAGCATGCTTCAGAGAATCACAAATTTAGTTTTAGTTTTATTTTAAGTTTTTGTTCAAGCAGATTGAAGTCAAACCAGAAATGCACAACGTTCAAAGTCTTAAGGAGACAGGGATAGCAAGCAGACGCAGTGAGAACCACTAGTGACCATCGTGAGAAATGAAGTCTCAAGGAGATATTAGAGTGTTAACCAAGTATCACCAGGCGGATGCAGTGAGAACCACTGGTGACCGATACAAGGAAGATTCTTGAAAGAGAGAACCAAGCACGAATGAAATATCAGCAGGAAGATGCAG
The DNA here is from genome assembly GCA_027943335.1 of Chamaecyparis obtusa. Taxonomy (NCBI): domain Eukaryota; kingdom Viridiplantae; phylum Streptophyta; class Pinopsida; order Cupressales; family Cupressaceae; genus Chamaecyparis; species Chamaecyparis obtusa. The sequence goes on along the minus strand of BSBK01002292.1, from coordinate 43,769 downwards.
TGAGAACCAATAGTGACTGATGTAAGGAAGAGATCCCAAAAGAGAGGGGTTTGAATGAGAGCTAGGTATTAGTAGGCAGGCACAGTGGGAACCACTAGCGATCGATACACAAGAGATCCTCAAGGAGAGAAATCTGAAAAGTAGCTAGGCATCAGCAGGCAGACGCAGTGAGAACCACTAGTGACTGATGCAAGAATAAAACTTCTAAAAGTGATAGGATAATGCTTCCTAGACCAAGAAGGTACCCCCAAGTGTGACCAGTTCCAATCCATGAAGATTTGAGCAAAATCTTGAAGATAACTAAAAGCAAGTGCATTAGCCAACAAACTAAAGCAGGAAACAGACTAAAGCAAGAAAGTAGGAAAGCAAACTAAAATAGGAAAGTGAGAGCCAAATGGTGCTGAGATGAGATATAGCCTTAGGAAACAAGAGGTGCCTGTTTACCAGGTTTTCACCATCTTGGTAGAGATTCTATTTTTGCTACCATGACGCCTGTTTGACAGGTTTTCATCAATGGCACGTTTTTTCTTTTTCAATTTTTTTTTGTTCTTTTCTATTTTATTTTATTTTTTCATTTTTTTTAATATTTCATTTTTTTGTATTTTTGATTTTTTGATTTTTTTGTATTTTTCAAATTTTCTATTTTTTTTATATTATTATCAAGGCGCCTGTTTACCAAGTTTTCACCAGGATAATAGCTACATCAAAGTGCCTATTTACCAGGTTTTCACTAAGATGATCATTTTTTTAGGGACATTTTGTAATTTTTAGGATGTTTTGACAATATACCATTTTTTTTAATTTTTTCAAGATCAATAAGTATGTACATGAGCACACAAGAATGCCTCAGCTGTAGAACCGCTTCAGGTGTGGAGCATTGATCAGTTCTTTTAGCTTTTCTCCTTCAGTGGTGGAGGGTTGATATGCGCCAGACCCAAATGCTACAGTAATAACATACGGACCAAGCTAGTTTGGTTCAAATTTCCCTTTCTAGACCCACTACTACTAATTTTTGGGGTTTTCTCTCAGGACGAGATCACCCACTTGGAATTCTATTTGTCTGACTTTCTTATTGTAGGCTTTAGAAATCCTCTTTTGGTATGCTCTTAGATGATCGAACACCACCTTCTAGCGTTCATCCAGCAATTCAAGCTCTTGAAGTTGAGATATTATGTTTTCTTCATCAGTGATGAGGCCCCTCAGAGAGACTCGTAATGTAGGAATCTCGACCTCAATAGGAAATATTGTGTTTGCTCCATAAACCAAGGCAAAGGGCGTGGCCCCCGTTGGTTTTAGAATACTTGTTCTATAGGCCCATAAAGACAGATTAATCTGGAGGTGCCAATCTCTACCAAATTTATGAACTGTTCTATGTAAGATTTTGAGAATTGTCTTATTAAAAGCTTTTGCTTGCCCATTACCCTGGGGATAATAAATAGACGACCAATGCTAAATAATCCTAAATTTGGTGCATAACTCTTTCAGGTCCTTGTTCTTGAATTGTCCCCCATTGTCACTAATAATGGATGAGGGTACACCATATCTACAGATGATATAGTTTAGTATACACATAGCCACAGACTTGCCATCAGCTATAGCTAGAGGCAATGCCTCAACCCACTTGGTAAAATAGTCTACAGTTGTGATGATAAACTTGTGTCCTCTTGAAGAAGAAGGATGTATTTGATCCACCAAATCAAAGGCCCATTGCTAGAATGGCCAGAAACTAATGAAAGGAATAAGCTCTTTAGCAGGAGCATGGATAAGATTTTCATGAAATTGGCACTATTTGCAAGCCTTGGCATATTGAACAGCTTCTTTCTCCATATCTAGCTAGTAGTAACCAGCTCTAATAAGTTTATGAGCTAGTGTCAGACCACTCGAATGAGACCCACAGATACCTTCATGTACCTCAGCTAACACAGGTTTGGACTCATCAGGTTCTAGACACCTATGTATTGAAATATATCTCTTTCCATTCAACATCACCTCTTTTCGTAACTATTAATCCAACATAGAAATAAATTATATCCTTTTGATACAAATTCTTTCATCTACTACATCATGTTTTTTTAAAAAAATTTAAATAAACTTTACTATTTTTTCGTGACAAGATAATCAACTATAGTATTTTTTGTGTTGATGAATAATTTCAATAAAAACTAGATATAAAATATAGAAATTAATTAAAATATTAAAAATATATATTTTTAGAAAAATTCACTTTTAGAGCTACAAAAGGGTATTTCTATATTTTTGAGAAAATATCAATAAAAGGAGTAGGAGTTGTTGAAAGATCACTATTCTAAAATAATTTTATTTTTTTAGTAATTCAACACAAACAACTATCTAAAATATGCACTCATTAGAGATTTCCAATTAGAAAAGTTGAGACACATATCTAACCTAGATATAATCAATCTAGCTAGACAATATGTTTGACCAAAACTAAATGTTTAGTTAGAAATAGTTAAATTCAGTTGTAATAAGTTGGCCTAAAGTGTTACACACTTTGTACTTTTACCCTAACATCAATCTATTCTATAAAGTAGTATTCTTCTTGAATCTATTTTTTGATGAACAAAAGAGTAATTTTCTGCAAAGTTAACAATAGATAAAATTGTTCTAGGTGGGAAAGTATCTCTTAGTGTTTGGAGCTATTGTACTTTCCACTTAGTAAAACAAGCATGACATATATATGGTTGAATAAATTTACAAATATTCTCCATAAAGATTCCAATAGGTATCTCCTCTTCTACATATTCTAACCTTGTGGATTCTTTCTCATTTTTTATTTTAGATTTTATGTACTTGTAACTATTACATTTTACCATCCTTATTATGTCAATATCTTTATTTCTCAATGGGAATTTATCTAAATTACCACATGTTTCACAAATTTTTTTTATGCAATCTTTTTCACCTATTGTATTATCATCTAGTTTGTCACATAAAATTGATGCTATGACTTTCCTTGGCCATTTAAGGAGAGAATTTTCAAAATCATCACTTTATCCTATCATCTTTTGAAACACTTGATAGTAGAGATCGAATTCAATATGATAATGATAACAAGTTTCAAAAGATTTATTTATCTTCACATAATATGGATTTAATCTTTCAAACATAATTTATCTAATAATTATGTTGGGAATTGAACTATAAAATAAAAAAACTAATTCGTGTTGTGTGGTGTCTAGCCAATGTTTTGTATGTGTTTAGGTTTAGAATTACCACCACAACTGAGGTATTAGGGATACACAGTAATTATATTCTGACAATGGAAACCTCCTTGAGTTGTGGGTGGACTTTGAATAAGGAGGAGTCTCCAGATTCTAGGCTGGTTCCTATTCGATATGGGATATCACCTCCTAACTGATTAACTTGATAGGAAAAGGGAAGAGGGAAAATTTAAAACTATAAGTAAATAGGGGTGAAACACTAAAATTAAATTCAGACTTTGCTGGAAAGATAAAACAGTGACTCCAACTCATATATCATAGGCTTGACACTTTATATCACTGTTCAACATACAGGATGACAGATCTCACTACTAGGGTTAAACCACAAATAGCTTGAACAATCAACAAACATACAAATCCCTTACAAGGTTTGAATTATTGATCACCTTGAGAAGGAGTAAGGATACACTCATTTCCTTTGGATAAAAAATTGAATAAACACTAGAAAGAAAAGATGAAAACATGATTTGAAATCAAAACTCCAAATGTATGGGCCAATGAAACATCTACTTTATTTTCCTCAAAATCTGACAATGTGGTTACAAAAATGGTATCCAAAACATCTAGGAACAATAAGTTCACTATAGGCCCTCTCTCCAAAACTCGCAACCCCCTAAACTGATAATGAAAACCAGCTTTATACAAAGCCCTAGCCTCAAATCCAAAAATGAAAGCCTCACTTATTTACCCTAATTTGGCCAAAACATATGCCAAAATCCTAGCCTATGAAGACTCCCTAATTAGTACCCTAAATATTGGCTTTAATAAAGGATAGGAATCCTTTTTACAATATTTAACCAATATTTACTTTATTAAATTTTGAATAAAATTCAAAAATATCAAAACCTACACCTCCCTAAACTTAGGAAATAAAATCATAAGACTAAATAATACTAAGTGGAAGAGGGTCGACATGACCACTCTTACCACTTGCAAATTATGTGTAACCAAAGGGGTGAGGTGGTACTATTGTTAATTCTAATGCCTGCCAGATGTAGATGTCTACATTAATGTAATTGAATGAACTACAGTGCAGACTCCAAAATCCCTAAACCACTTTCAATTTTGAACTCAGTGCTACTGTCTAGCTTCCTTTAGAAGAATTAGGAAGAGATGAAACCCTAATAGCAGGAAAATACTCGCAAAATACTTCAAACTTATCAATTGTCATCGAGTTTTTTGTTCTTGATTATTTAATTCCTGGCAATGACTCTGTAGATTTCATGAAGGCTCGGGTTCCCTTTAGTTGATCTGGAGATTTACTTTTTGCTCGTGACTGTGGATGATCTTTTGAGCCTTGTGAACTTTGGAGCTCGACCTATGATCTAGCAAAGACTGTGAATCAAAACTCATAGTTCGTGAGCAATAAAATCTATCTTCAACTTATCTTTCAGCCTCAAACCGGTATGCAACTGTATGTTTCTTATTTGTGACTGTGGCTAAAACTTTTAATCTATCTCTTTCTACCCTGTGACTGATACTTGATTTTCATCTTCCTCTTTTGGCTTGCAGCTGTGAATGTATTGGCTCACGGCCTGCTCTTGAGACTTGAGCTTGAAGTTACTTCCAAAACTGTGACATGGCTTTGAGCTCCTTTTCATTATAAGTCACGACTTTGGTGACTGTAGCTTCACCTAGACTGTATGTGTATAACCGAGACTAGTCATTGATTCTCGGCATGTCGGTCTTTTAACTCTGAGCTCATATTCAATCCACGGCTTGTGACTTGGTGTGTATCTCAACTTTTATTATTTTATTGAACTTCCATTGCAAGCATGAACATGAACTCAGCTTTGAGTTCCTTCCTCTTCAGTCTTAGTTTTGACTGGTAAGCCACGATCTTCTTAACTGGTAGATTTCAGCATGAAATTTATCTCTTATACCAGTTTTGATGTGGGTCTTTTGTAACTTTGATAGCGCACCAAAAATTATCAATTCCCTTCAATTATCTCGGCAAGGCTCGAGCTATGACTGAGATATGGGACTCAGCCTTAGTTAAGACATCTCTCAGTCATAGCTCAAGACTCTTACCAAGCTGCCTGGAACTTTGACTGTCGAGTTTCAACTGTGGATGAATACATGATTAACTGGTAAGCTCGAAATCTCAGCATATCAAATGTGTTCATACAACTTTTTCACTTTTCCATTTTAAATGTGAGTTTTTCTTTTATCTGACAGCATATACAAATGATGTTTTGTTGTCACATAAATAGGAACCTACTTTGTTATTCAGTCGCAGCTTCTTGTAAGCTTGACTAGATGCAAACATGAACAAACAGCTTGATTGTACTACATACAAGTGTTTACTATTTTTGCACTATTTCATTATTTTTGTTGTGTCTCCCTAAATGAATAACAATCTTCAAAAAGCTCAGTAATACATGTGCTTTCAAAACACAGTCACTATGATATTACTAGTCATTTTATTTCAGCTTCACAAGACTTTATGTATTAGTAAGGCATATTAAAAATCAGCCACTCTTGAATAAACCTTTTAACCTCCATGCATTAATACATTGCTCCTCCATACACAGTAGTTGTTAGTATTATTTCATTTTACCAGTCACTTTAACCTTAGCTTTTATTAACCACTACCATTTTCTCCTATGTATGACACAGTCACCATTGCTCCATAGATTAAACCAAGTCTTCAAAACTCACATTAATACTAGTACAGTCATTGTTGTTGTAATGCATTAATCATGTTATTTTGTTCAACACCATTGATGAATAAGCACAAACACTTTGAGTTGTATTCAATACTGAAAACAAAGAACATTCTAAGACTTACTGGCACAAATTACTAGGCTTAAATATAATTCTCTTTTAATGGTAAATCTGAATTTAATAAGAAATACAACAAGATTAAAAAAATGTTTGTTTACTGTCTAAGGAGTTCGAGCACGAACTCATGAAATCCAAAAGACATCAGAATGCTATTCAATGAAGTTCGAGAATAGGCTCGTGACATCCACTAAATATAAACTGAAAATATGTTTATAACATTAAAGCTTAATTATGAAGCATTTCTCTTTTTTAATCAGCAACAACAATGCATTTATTGAATTTGAACCTTGATTTCAAAAAAGATGTGCAATAATAGTGATCATGAAACTGTAACTTGGCCTTTGATCATGACTGTTTGGAACACTTTTGGCATTTTACTTTGATATTTTAGCTTTGTTTTACATCTTCTTTTTATGATTGTGAAGTTGAAACCAGTCAGCTTGAAACATTGCAAAATATTTTGTTAAGCTCTTAAACAACAATATTATCAACTTGTTAGATTAGTGAACATAATAAATAATTTAGTTTATGAAAATGCCAAAATGACATTTGTGAATCAACATTCAAACCATTATGTTCACTAGTCTACCAAGGTACTGCAACTTTTGAAAAAGTTTCTCAGTTGAAAAAATTAAGTCCATTTAATTCAGATATTAGGTTAATAAAAAGAATAATATACATCAGAATGATCATTAATAGTAAAAGGTTTCATGTTTAGAAAACAAGTCCCTTTAATACTACCTTTCAGTGGGTGTGGATGTACATTTCCTTATTGCATTGAATTTACCAGATAGATATGTGGCATTTAAAATTTGGTTATCAGTGTATGTTGTTTGTGTTTCATGCCTTGCTTAGATCCAATAGGATCTAACACCACTTTCTCTCTCTCATGCAAGTGAAAAGCCTAAACCAAATGCAGATGAATACTTGGACCTAAGGACCTAGGACTTGACAGACAACCAGCTGACAACACACAAAGAGGCAAAGCATGGGACCCCTACTCCATACTTCTATCATGCTTTCAATTCTGCATATGTACTCAAATGTTGACATGAAATATGAAATATGAAAAGACACTTGTATACTGTATTCAATTTGAATGCACAATGTCATGATCAGTTATGAATTTTGAAATTTGAAATGTGATCAATACTTAGAGTACAAAAAGAAATATGATAATGAATGCAATAATGAAAATGTAAATTAATAAAACCTGAAAGGTAGTATTAATTGGACCTATAAATGTGTAATCTTTTCCTATTTGTGCTTATTGTGCTACATGTTGTTATTTTGAGTAATATTTTTGGTGATTTCTATTGGATGTCTTCCTACTAGACATGACCTTTAGACCTTATCACTGGGCAATAGAGTTAGGAAACCAGAAATCATGAATGCAACCATTATTGAAATGAAAATGCAACTAATCTAGACTCAATGCAACCTAAAAACCTAGTGCTTAGACAACACTTATTGAAATGAAAAATAGACCTAACCTAACCCTCAAAGAAAAGCTTGAGGTGTATTCCATCAATCGGAATCTGCAGAACTTCTCCATCAATTGTGGACAACTAAAAAGCATTATTTTCTTTGCAAGTTGTTATAACAAAAGGGCATGGCCAAAAATTGTCAAATTTATCATGCTGACCTGGTCTTCTCTTTAGCACATCCCACTTGAGTACTAGATCACCTTCTTTGAAATCCCTAAATGTAGCTTTCCTGTCAAAAGACCTTTTAGTCTGTGCTTGTCTTAACTCCATAGTTTCCAATGCCTTCTTCCTTTCTTCTTCCAACTGTAGCAATTCAACGTACCTCAACTTAAGAGGATCTTCCTCTTCAAACAACAACATTTGATCAGCTAGCTATAAAGCTAGAAATTCTGTAGAAATTGGCAATCTGGCCTCTTTACCATAAACCAAGACATAGGGTGAATTCCCAATAACTTGTTTAGTTATTATTCTAGCCAGCCATAAAGCTGGCTTTAGTTTAGAGTCCCAATCTCTCTTATTTTCCTGCAAAGTCTTTTTGATAATTCTAATTAGGTTTTTATTACTAGAATCTACAAGACCATTACCCTGAGGATAATAGTTAGAAGAAGTATTTAGATAGATGCCATTTTTAACAGCCCACTCTATTATAGCTAAACCAACAAAAGCTAAAGCATTATCTAAAATAATTGACTGAGGAACACCAAACCTGGTTACAATATCATCATAGAACTTTAACACACCAGATCTAGTAGATTCCTTTAATGCAATGGCCTCAGTCCATATTGTAAAATAGTCTATAGCAGTCAAAATTCATTTATGACCTATGCTAGAAGTAGGATTTATTGGACCTATAAAGTCCACTCCCCATTTATTAAATGGTTGGTCCACAATAATTGGTTTTAATGGCAATGCTGCCATCTTTTCCTTTCCTACAAACAGAGCGCACTTTTGACATTTTCTTGCCCGAGAATGAGCATCTCTGAGTAAATCTAGCCATTAATAGCCAGCTCTTAAAATTTTCCAGGCAGTAGTTTTAGGACTGAAATGTCCTCCACAAGACCCATCATGAAATTCAGATTGAATTATGTCTTGATCAACTAAATCAGTGCACTTAAGAAGCATACTAGAAAAATATTTCTTATAAAGAATATCATCAATGAGAACATAAGGAATAGATTGTAACCCATAGTACCTTCTCTTAGCTTTGTCAAGATTTACTAGACACTGTCTAGTTTGTAGAAATTTGGTCATATCTGATAACTAGGATGCTGAATCATTAAATAATACAGTATCTTTAAGTAAGGCAGCCTCTTTAGTGGCTTCACCTTTATCTTCTTCTTCTGACATCTGAGCACACAAGCCTTTACCTCTAACCATCTTGGTCACATGAATTTGTACATCATATTCCATAATCCTTGTTATCCAACCTTCTATCTTTTCATTAACATCTTTGTTCAGCAAGAACTCTTTAATACTAGGATATGCAACCATTAGATGTACTTTATTTCTGGCAACCAAATGCTTAAACTTCTTTAAAGATTTAATAACTGCTAGCACATGTTTCTCCACAAAATTGTACCTTTTCTTATAATCATCCATACCTTTGATAAGTAAGAGATATTTTCCACAGCAAGTCAAATTGTGATATTGCTATCAGGATTCAACTATGTAGTTTTTTGAGTAAAACTATTTGACCCATGTTTCACGAGTAGTGGTTCAAACAAACCCATCTCTCATAAGAATAAATGGAACACTTAGCACTCATTGGATCTAGGTGATGCTCACAAAGGTGAAACAATGGTACTTCCCAAGAGGTCACCCATCCTAATACTATTCTAGCTTGAGCGCGCTTAACTACGGAGTTTCCTCCATGGTTAAACCCACTCTACTTGCAACCCCATTTGCAAAACCTTCACCAAGTGTTGTGCCTTATGAACCATTCATTAGAAACCCCCTTAAGCTCATCAATTGATAAGTAAGAGATATTTTCCATAGCAAGTCAAATTGTGATATTGCTATTAGGATTCAATTGTGTAGTTTTTTGAATCAAACTATTTGACCCATATTTCACAAGTAGTGGTTCAAATGAACCCATCTCTCATGAGAATAAATAGAATAGTTAGCACTCATTGGATCTAGGTGATGCTCACAGAGGTGAAGCATTGGGACTTCCCGAGAGGTCACCCAACCCAGTACTACTCCAGCTCGAGCGTGCTTAACTATGGAGTTTCCTCCATGGTTAAACCCAATCTGCGTGCAACCCCATTTGCAAAACCTTCACCATGTGTTGTGCCTTATGAAATATTCATTAGAAATCCCCTTAAGCTCATCAATTGATAAGTAGGAGATATTTTCCACAGCAAGTCAAATTGTGATATTGCTATCAGGATTCAACTGTGTAGTTTTTTGAGTCAAACTATTTGACCCATGTTTCATGAGTAGTGGTTCAAATGAACCCATCTCTCATGAGAATAAATGGAACACTTAGCACTAATTAGATCTAGGTGATGCTCATAGAGGTGAAGCACCAGGACTTCCCAGGAGGTCACCTATCCCAGTAATCTCGAGTGCGCTTAACTACGGAGTTTCCTCCATGGTTAAACCCACTTTTCTTGCAACCCCATTTACAAAACCTTCACCAAGTGTTGTGCCTTATGAACCATTCATTAGAAAGACCCTTAAGCTCATCAATTGATAAGTAGGAGATATTTTCCATAGCAAGTCAAATTGTGATAATTCTATCAGGATTCAACTGTGTAGTTTTTTGAGTCAAAATATTTAACCCATGTTTCACAAGTAGTGTTTCAAACGAACCCATCTCTCATGAGAATAAATGGAACACTTAGAACTCATTGGATCTAGGTGATGCTCATAGAGGTGAAGCACCGGGACTTCCTAGGAGGTCACCCATCCAAGTACTACTCCATCTTGATCTCACTTAACTACAAAGTTTCCTCCATGGTTAAAACCACTCTACTTGCAACCTCATTTGCAAAACCTTAACCAAGTGTTGTGCCTTATGAACCATTCATTAGAAAGCCCCTTAAGCTCATCAATTGATAAGTAGGAGATATTTTCCACAGCAAGTCAAATTATGATATTGCTATCAGGATTTAGCTATTTCTATAATATAAGTGAGACCAATTTGATGAGAAATAACCATCTATTTTGGCTGTAAAGTCTCTTGACAAACACATAGCAAAATAAGGTGGCAAATCTATAACATATATATCTTGAGCTATTGAGAAATTTGGACAGGAGTGTAAGGTCAAACATGCATTTTTAATAACCCCTAAGGTCTTGACTAGAGTTCCATCAAGCTAGACCACACCTTTCTCAAGAGGTTCCTACTTTAAATCCAACAAATTTTCTATTTTCTTAGGCATGACAGTGTTGGTTGCACCACTGTCTACCATACAATTGTGGACTAATTTGTTTCCAATAATCAATGAGACATAAAAAGGAGGAGGCTTATTATTTGTAGGTTTCTTACCTTGCTTTTCAGTTGTCTTCTAAACATTTGCTGGCTTTTTGTCAATTGTCACTGTTGATTGCTTCAAATCTGCAGTCCTTTTAACTTCTCGTATTACTAGCTACTGAGAATTATCCATAACCATTCTTGGAGGCTTCTATACAACTTGTTGTAAACTAGCTGTCAACTTGGACAACCCTTCCTTTAAAATCTCAGCTTGTCCTGGAATTGCTAAAGTATCCCACATAGACAAGGTTATATTCATTTTCTTCATAGAGTCAACAATATTGGTGAAGTTTTTGCAAATGAGGTTGCAAGAAGAGTGGGTTTAACCATGGAGGAAACTCCATAGTGAAGCGCGCTTGAGCCAGAGTAGTACTAGGATGGGTGACCTCTCAAGAAGTCCTGGTGCTTCACCTTTGTGAGCATCACCTAGATCCAATGAGTGTTAAGTGTTCCATTTATTCTCATGAGAGATGGGTTCATTTGAACCACTACTTGTGAAACATGGGTCAAATAGTTTGACTCAAAAAACTACACAATTGAATTCTAATAGCAATATCACAATCCATACCTTTGCTAAAAAATTCAACAAGTTGCTCCTGATTATCTACATTCTTTTGCACCACCATTGCTGAAATAGTGTCAGAACCACCATAAGCATATAAAATAAAGTCCTTAGCAAAATCAGGATTAACTAGAGTAGGGGCTGAAGACAAAGCATGTTTTATCTGTTCAAAACTCTTCTTTCCCTCATCAATCTATCTTGAAGGTACATCCTTTTTTAGCATAGCAGTCAAAGGCTTTAATAAGTTTGCAATATCAGGGATAAAGCACCTAACAAAATTTATTTTCCCAATGAAACTCTACAATCTTTTCTTGTGTTTAGGAAATGAAAGCTCAAGAATTGCATGAATCTTTTTAGGATCAATAGTTGTACCTTCTTTAGACACTTGATATCCTAAAATTTTACCTTCATCAACTACAAAAATAGACTTCTTTGGGTTAAGAGAGATTTAAAAAACTCTACATCTTTGCAAAATTTGTCTCAAATGATCTATGTGCCAATTTGCAACCTTGTTGTAAATTGTAACATCATCTAGGTATACTAGAACGAACTTGTGCTTCAAATTCTTGAAAGCCATATCCATTGCTTTCTGAAAAGTAGCACCTGTATTTGATAATCCAAATGGCATTGTTCTGTAAGCCATTGTACCCTATTTAGTTGTAAAGGCTATTTTAAATTGATTAGATTCTTTAACTAAACTCTAGTTATAACTAGAATATCCATCTAGGAGGGTATGTGCAAGATCATGAGGGGCCAAAAAGTGGCAATGTCAGTTCAAAACATTGACAATGTAGCTGACGACTTTTTTTTCACCCGAATTTGATAAAATGAAAAGGGTATCTTAAGGAGATTATCAGCTTTCTATCGATATAATTGCTGTCAAATTTTGAATTCGGTAAGTAATTATTAGTTATTTTCTAATTGAGCTACCTCTAAAGTGCTAATTTATATACAGATTGAAAAATGAATGTAACTTTCAAACGGTATAACATTTTTGAAATCCGAAAAATGCGTCACATTCTATGCTTTGCCTACTATAAGGAAAAATTAAATAAATTTGAATTTTGTAAATTTTTGAATGAGTTAAGGTGGTCAGACACAAGAGTTTTTTTATTCTGAAAATGTTGTATCAGAAAATTCATAATTAATTATTTTTTTGGAATAAAATTACAAAAAAATATGTGTCACATCCGGGCATGAGTCTACTACTTATATATAAAATCTTATAATAAAATATTATCATTTTATTATGATTAAGGTGGCCAGACATACACCTACTTTTTTTTTTCCTAAAATTTTTGTACTGCTGCATTGAAATCTATACTTTTCACAAATCATACTAACTTTTTCTCAAAAAGGGCCTAGTAGTTTAAAAACTAAATTCAATTTTCTATAGATTCTATTCTTACAACTTTTTGATATTAGGTTCATAGCTAGTTGAAATTTTTACGTCAAGTTGACTAACCCTGATTTGCTGATTTTTCATTGCCACTTAAGGGCATAGTTTGGCCCCTCATGATCTTGCACATACCCAGCAGTGAGAATCTCTCAAAACCTGAAACATATTGTAATATTTGTTCCATGGAATGAAGAGGGCATTTGTCTTTTAGAGATGCCCTATTAAGGTCTCTAAAGTCTATACAAATTCTTATCTTTCCATTCTTCTTCCTTACTGGAACTAAGTTGGAAACCCAGGATGTGTGCTTGTTTGGAAATATAATACCACCATCTAATATTTTTCTCAACTCTTTAAACATTAAAGGCTCTATTTTAGGGTTAATAGGCCTTTGCCTTTGTCTGATTGGCCTAGCATTTGGTTCTAATTCTATGGTGTGTTGGGTTAATTGAGGATCAAATCCTTTCAAATCAGCATAATCTCATGCAAACACATCACTATACTCTCTGAAAATATCAATAAACAATTCTTGTTCTTTAGGAGAATTTATTTTACCAACCTTCAAATACTTATCTCTAAATATCTCCACTTCTTCATAGTGATCTTTTTTAATCAGCAAGCTGGTTTTACCCCTCCTGAACTGATCATCAGAGTTAAAATATAACTCCAAGCTGACCAATCCTTTTGGAAGCTTATTTTTTTTTAACTAAATGACTTGATCTTCCATTTGCTGATTGAGTTTGTCATTTTTTGAAGCTGAGAAACCATTTGTTTTTGTCATAAAACTTAAGATATATTCATCGGTATTGAAAACTTGCCAATTAATATCATTATTAGGGATAGATGGCCTAACAACAATTTTGACATGTGACTGGTCTAAAATCTATCCTTTATTTTCTATAATTGAAACATGTGCACCAATACCATCCAACCTATCAACATGCTGATTTCTTTTTATAGGAATGGAAATGAGGTTAAATGCATCAAAATCCTCCAGAATATCAAATACTCTAGACTTATACATTTTTAAATGATCATTTTTAATAGCATTGATACCTCTCACCTATTTTACTATCAGCTCATTGTCCCCAAATGTCGTTAAACATTTGATTCCTCTTTTTCTTGCCCACTCTAATCCCTGAATTAGACTTTCATATTTAGCCACATTGTTAGAACATGGAAAAACCAATTTGTATGTAGCATAAAACTTATCACCATCAACTGAAACTAACATAACCCCTACACCAATTCCATCTTTATTCCTTGATCCATCAAAATACAAATCTCATACCTGCTTAGATAATTTAGATTCAAATTTTGGATCTTTTATCAAATTAGGCACAAGTGCATCAGATTCTAAAATCATATAGTTTCCAAAACCAACATCAAGCATATCATAATTCTGATCATTTCTAGTGGCCCATTCATCCAAAACAATATTAGGATATTCTTCAGTTTGTGTATTATAAGATGAAGAGTCTTTAATTTCATCTGGATCCATAATCACACAGCTGGCATTAATGGGGCTGGGGTTGTAGGGCTCTATATGATCTTTGGCCAATAATTTTAATCTTATGTTTACCTTTGTACCATATCTAGTTCTAAAATATAAGTGAGACCAATCTGATGAGAAATAACCATCTATTTTGGCTATAAAGTCTCTTGACAAACACATAGAAAAATAAGGTGGCAAATCTATAACATATATATCCTGAGCTATTGAGAAATTTGGATAGGAGTGTAAGGTCAAACTTTCATTTTTAATAACCCCTAAGGTCTTGACTAGAGTTCCATCAAGCTGGACCACACCTTTCTCAAGAGGTTCATACTTTAAATCCAACAAATTTGCTATTTTCTTAGGCATGACAGTGTTGGTTGCACCATTGTCTACCATACAATTATGGACTAATTTGTTTCCAATAATCAATGAGACATAAAAAGGAGGAGGCTTATTATTTGTAGGTTTCTTACCTTCCTTTTTAGTTGTCTTTTGAATATTTGCTGGCTTTTTGTCATCTGTCACTACTGATTGCTTGAAATATGCAGTCCTTTTAACTTCTTCTACTGCTGGCTACTGAACATTAGCAAGATTCTTCTCTTCTTTATGTGTCTTAAACTGAGTCTTAGAAGGCTCAAAATTAGCGATAACCATTCTAGGAGACTTCTGTACAGCTTTTTGTGAACTGGTTGTCAACTTGGATAACCCTTCCTTTAAAATCTCAGCTTGTCCTAGAATTGCTAAAGTTTCCCACATAGACAAGGTTACATTCATTTTCTTCATAGAGTCAACAATATTGGGGAAGGTTTTTCAAATGGGGTTGCAAGCAGAGTGGGTTTAACCATGGAGGAAACTTTGAGTTAAGCGCACTCGATTTGGAGTAGTACTAGGATGGGTGACCTCCTGGGAAGTCTTGGTGCTTCACCTTTGTGAGCATCACCTAGATCCAATGAGTGCTAAGTGTTCCATTTATTCTCATGAGAGATGGGTTCATTTGAACCACTACTTGTGAAACATGGGTCAAATAGTTTGACTCAAAAAACTACACAATTGAATCCTAATAGCAATATCACAATCCATACCTTTGCTGAAAAATTCAACTGGTTGCTCCTGATTATCTGCATTCTTTTGCACCAGCATTGTTGAAATAGTGTCAGAACCACCATAAGCATATAAAATAAAGTCCTTAGAAAAATTGGGATTAACTAGAGTAAGGGCTAAAGACAAAGCATGTTTTATCTGTTCAAAACTCTTCTTTCCCTCATCAGTCCAACTTGAAGGTACATCCTTTTTTAGCATAGCAGTCAAAGGCTTTAATAAGTTTGCAATATCAGGGATAAAGCACCTAACAAAATTTATTTTCCCAATAAAACTATGTAATCTTTTCTTGTGTTTGGGAAATGAAATCTCAAGAATTGCATGAATCCTTTTAGGATCAATAGTTGTACCTTCTTTAGACACTTGATATCCTAAAATTTTACCCTCATGAACTACAAAAATAGACTTCTTTAGGTTAAGAGAGATTCCAAACTCTCTACATCTTTGCAAAATTTGTCTCAAATGAGCTGTGTGCTAGTTTGCAACCTTGTTGTAAATTGTAACATCATCTAGGTATACTAGAACGAACTTGTGCATCAAATTCTTGAAATCCATATCCATTTCTTTCTGAAAAGTAGCACTTGCATTTGGTAATCCAAATAGCATTCTTCTGTAATCCATTGTACCCCATTTAGTTGTAAAGGCTATTTTAAACTAATTAGATTCTTTAACTAAAATCTGGTTATAACCAGAATATCCATCTAGGAGTGAGAATCTCTAAGAACCTGAAACATATTGTAAAATTTGTTCCATGGAAGGAAGAGGGTGTCTACCTTTCAGAGATGCCCTATTAAGGTTTCTAAATTCTACACAAAGTCTTATCTCTCCATTCTTCTTCCTTACTTGAACTAAGTTGGAAACCTAGGATGTGTGCTTGATTAGAAATATAATACCACCATCTAAGATTTTTCTTAACTCTTTCAACATTAAAGGCTCTAGTTTAGGGTTAATAGGCATTTGCCTTTGTCTGATTGGCCTAGAATTTGTTTCTAGTTCTATGGTGTGCTGGGTTAATTGAGGATCAAGTCCTTTCAAATTAGCATAATCCCATGCAAAGACATCACTATATTCTTTGAAAAGATCAATAAACAATTCTTTTTCTTCAGGAGAATTTATTTTACCAACCTTCAAATACTTATCTCTAAATATCTCCACTTCTTCATAGTGATCTTTTTTAACCAACAATCTGGTTTTACCCCTACTGAACTGATCATTAGAGTTAAAATATGACTCCAAGCTGACCAATCCTTTTGGAAGCTTATTTGTTTTCAACTGAATGATTTGATCTTCCATTTGCTAATTGAGTTTGTCATTTTTTGAAGCTGAGAAACCATTTGTTTTTGTCATAAAACTTAAGATATGATCATCAGTATTGAAAAATTTCCAATTAATAGCATTATGAGGGATAGATGACCTAAGAACAATTTTGACATGTGACTGGTCTAAAATCTGTCCTTTATTTTCTATAATTGAAACATGTGCACCAATACCAGCCAACCTATCAGCATGCTGATTTCTTTTTATAGGAATGGAAATGAGGTTAAATGCATCAAAATCCTCCAGAATATCAAATAGTCTAGACTTATACATTTTTAAATGATCATTTTTAACAACATTGATACCTCTCACCTGTTTTACAATCATCTCACTATCCCCAAATGTCCTTAAACATTTGATTCCTCTTTTCCTTGCCCACTCTAATCCATGAATCAGACTTTCATATTCAGCCACATTGTTAGAACATGGAAAAGACAATTTGTATGCAACATAAAACTTATCACCATTAGGTGAAACTAACATAACCCCTGCACCAATTCCATCTTTATTCCTTGATCCATCAAAATAAAAATCCCATAGCTGGTTAGATAATTTAGATTCAGATTCTGGATCTTTTATCAAATTAGGCACAAGTGCATCAGATTCTAAAATCATATAGTTTCCAAAACCAGCATCAAGGATATCATCATTCTAATAATTTCTAGTGGCCCATTTATCCAAAACAATATCAAGATATTCTTTAGTTTGTGTATTATAAGTTGAATAGTCTTTAATTTCATCTAGATCCATAATCACACAACTGGCATTAATGGGGCTAGGGTTGTAGGGCTCTATATGATCTTTGGCCAATAATTCTAATCTTATGGTTACCTTTGTACCATATCGAGTTTTGAAATATAAGTGAGACCAATCTGATGAGAAATAACCATCTATTTTGGCTGTAAAGTCTCTTGACAAACACATAGAAAAATAAGGTGGCAAATCTATAACATATATATCCTAAGCTATTGAGAAATTTGGATAGGAGTGTAAGGTCAAACTTGCATTTTTAATAACCCCTAAGGTCTTGACTGGAGTTCCATCAAGTTGGACCACACCTTTCTCAAGAGGTTCATACTTTAAATCCAACAAATTTGCTATTTTCTTAGGCATGACATTGTTGGTTGCACCACTGTCTACCATACAATTGTGGACTAATTTGTTTCCAATAATCAATGAGACATAAAAAGGATGAGGCTTATTATTTTTAGGTTTCTTACCTTCCTTTTTAGTTTTCTTTTGAGCATTTGCTAGCTTTTTGTCGATTGTCACTACTGATTGCTTGAAATCTACAGTCCTTTTAACTTCT
Source organism: Chamaecyparis obtusa (assembly GCA_027943335.1). Lineage (NCBI taxonomy): Eukaryota > Viridiplantae > Streptophyta > Pinopsida > Cupressales > Cupressaceae > Chamaecyparis > Chamaecyparis obtusa. Next base: position 25,595 of record BSBK01002292.1, on the reverse strand, counting down.
TGTGCTGCTGGCTACTGAACTTTAGCAAGATTCTTCTCTTTTTTAGGTGTCTTTTCCTAAGTCTTAGGAGGCTCAGAATTAGCCATAACCATTCTAGGAGGCTATTGTACAGCTTGTTGTGAACTGGATGTCAACTTGGACAACCCTTCCTTTAAAATCTCAGCTTGTCTTGGAATTGCTAAAGTTTCCCACATAAACAAGGTTACATTCATTTTCTTCATAGAGTCAACAATATTGTATGGAACAAAAAATTTTACCTTTTGTGGAGATCGATGAGAACCTAGATCAACACTCTTTTGATTTTGATCCTTACTAGAGGAAGAAGATGGATTCTTTAAAATTGAAACTAGTGAAGAAGGTACATTACCAGCTGATTGATCTGACTCAAGAGCTCTCTTTTTTGCTCTGGTATTTGCTAAAACTAGCGAATCATCATTTAGTCCACAAAAATCCTCCTCTTGCCAATTTAAGAAACCAATATCTGTTGTATTATGATCTGATTATTGTTGTACCTCCTCAATAGGCACATTCTATTGTGAATTCATTGCATTTTGGACCATAATAGCTTGGTTAAGAACCCCATTAGAACATGTTAACTGGTCATGAACTTGATTGCATGGAAAACACTAGTCAGTTGCAATGTTATTCTAACTAGGAACAATATCCCTAACAATATTAAGAGGTGTAGGATTGTATGGCTTATTAGGTCTCTAATTCCAATTTTGTCTGTTTGCATTATTGGTACCTTGAAATTGCTTCCTATTAGCTTGATAGTTAGGCTAATTAGGATATTGGGATGAGGAACTAGCAAACTGATTTTGAGCAACAGGGTTTGTCTATGCTTGATTCCTCTTTAGGGTCACTAACTCATTACCAAAAGACTGCAGTAAACTCTCTATCTTTTGTTGACTGTCCTTAATACTCTACAATTCACTTAGAGGGGCTGTAGGGGCTAGATCCGTGGCTTTATATGATGGGACAGTGGATAGGGGTGGAATAACCAATGGCATATTGGACTAAATACTAGGAAAAAAGGGCATAGGTGGCCTAGGATCTATTTTTCCATCCTGAATAAGACTATTCTCTACCCTAATAGCAATATCAAAAGCTTGGGGTAAAGTAACCCCTCCCATAGATTGAATCATAATAGAGATATCATTATTCAAACTCTTCAAATAATACAAGAAAGCATATTTAGCTGAAGGCCTTACCGTAATAGGAATCCTATTCCACATCTTTTGGAAAGGAATATTGAAATCACTCATTTCCTCTTGTGGAGCCCTCTTGATAGTTGTTAATTGCTCCACCAAAGACAAGTTTTCAGACTTGTCCTCAAAGAATTTGGAAAGTCTCTCTCCTAGGGCATCCCAACTAGCAATAGAATATACTGGGAGAGTTCTGAACCAATCAAGAGCTTGACCCTTTAGTGATGTAGCCAATAGCTTCAAAGCTACATCTCCCAATGTGATATGATGGACATTGCAAAGAGTAGAAACATCTCTAATATGCTCAATGATTGTCACTTGTCCTTCTCTAGTAAATGATCGCAAGCTTTTCAAAGAAGCCAATGGAATGTCATTGTGATTTGCAATCCTCAAAGGACTACCTTGACCAAAATGAAAAAATGGTAGATTCCTTGCCATTTCTTGATGTGTTATATTTGAACTAGATGGTGGAGTCTGATTTGACAATGGTGGCTACTCAAGAACAAATTTGCTTTGAGAATCTCCAAGATCTGCAAAAGTCTCCTGCTCTGGCTCAAAAAATTTAGTACGGTAAGTAGGAGGAGCTGGACTTCTCTTAGATCTTAACTTCCTTGGTCTCCCAGGTCTACTACCCCTTTGAACAGGCTAAACAAAAATCTCTCTAGGCTCTCTTTGAGCAGTTATGCCTTTCCTAGTGAATGATAATTGTAAATACTCAAATTCTTTAACCCTCCTTGTTTGGATTTGATTCATGTATCACAAGGTCCCACCAGGCATGCCAAAAATTATTTAGGCTTAGAATTACCACCCCAACTCAAGCATTAGGGCTACACAATAATTCTATCCTAACAATGGAAACCTCCTCAAGTTGTAGGTGGACTCTGAATAAGGAGTCTCTAAATTCTAGGCTGGTTCCTAGTCGATATGGGATATCACCTCTTGACTAATTAACTTGATAGGAAAAGGGAAGAAGGAAAATTTAAAACTATAAATAAATAGGGGTGATACACCAAAAGTAGATTCAGACTTTGCTAGAAAGATAAAATAGTGACTCCAACTCATATATCAGAGGCTTGACACTTTATATCATTGTTCAACATACAGGCTAATAGATCTCACTACTAGGGTTAAACCATAAATAGCTTGAACAGTCAACAAACATACAGATCCCTTATGAGGTTTGAATTATTGATCACCTTGAGAAGGAATAAGGATACACTCACTTCTTTTGGATAACAAATTGAATAAACACTAGAAAGAAAAGATGAAAACAAGATTTGAAATCAAAACTCCAAATGTATGGGCCATTGAAACATCTGCTTTATTTTCCTCAAAATCTGACAATGTGGTTACAAAAATGGTATCCAAAACATCTAGGAGCAATACGTTCACTATATGCCCTATCTCAAAAACTCACAACCCACTAAATTGATAATGAAAACTAGTTTTATACAAAGCCCTAGCCTCAAAGCTGAAAATGAAAGCCTCACTTATTTTCCCTAATTTGGCCAAAACATATGCCAAAATCCTAGCCTATGAAGACTCCCTAACTATTTGAAAGTGTCTATACTAAGATATATGACTAGATATAGTGTTTTCATTATGGCAACAAAGTCATATAGCAGTTTGGAGTCAGTGTACTAAGTGTAAAGATCATAATTCAATTAAGTGTTGAAGACTGGACAACATATAGAGCACCAGAGACTCAGAGCATCAGTGCGCATGTGTACGGATGAATTAAGGTATGCACCCTAGAAGTTAAGTTTGTTAGACTATACTTATGCTTAGTCTAAGAGTGCATAAGTAGATATGCAAAGATATGAAAGTTACAGTCAGTTGAAGATGCATAACCAGTATGTGCCAGCAGCGAACAGAGTACTAAGCTGACAGTTAGCTTTTTGGTTTGTGATTATAATTTAATGTTGTAAAGTCTATGCGCCCATTGTATTTAGGTTGCTAACATATGTACATGTATAATTGTAAGCATGCTTAAGCCAATTCATTTGGAAGCGTTGTTTGTAATTAGTTATAGGGCTGACCTAATTGTATAATTGGTATGAGCGCATAAATATAAGGAGCACCCATTGTATTCAGTATGGAAGTTGTAATAGAGTTGTGATAAGCAAAGAAGAGGTATGTGAAGTGAGCATAAGATGTATTAGAGCTTTGATAAAGGTCAAAGCATCAGCGCACCAAAGGAACTAATCTGACAAGCAGTGTCATAGTGAATAGTTCACCTGCAGATATAGTGTGTATCTAATTCAGAAGGTTGTAGCCTTCATCATTTGAGCAGTGAGCTCTAGGATAGTGATTCCACTCCCCTAATAGGGATAATTGTAAAAGACTCCTAACAAGGTCTGACCCTTAACAAGGTCTACTATACTTAAAGCATTGTAAAGCTACTCCTAATAGGGTAAAGGGTCTTCTAAAAAGGATCACAAAACACTAGTGTAGTTTATTAGTGGGTATCAAGTCCCACTGGTGTTTTTACCTATTTGGGCTCTCCCGTAACCATATTGGTGTCATGTGTTGATTTCATGTTTATGTGAATGTTTAATTCAGTACTTAAGCATTTATAATTCAGTATTCAGATTAAAGGGAAAAGTTAAAATACAGTGAATAGTGATTCACCCCCCTCCCCCCCTCTCAGTGTTCCCATTCCTAAAAATTGGTATCAGAGCTCTGGTCCTCAGTAAAGAAGTTTAACCACTTGATGAGATCATGGAAAAGGCAGATATGAAACATTTGAAGAAAAATCTTTAAGCCGCTCTTGAAGACCTGGACAATTCAGAAAGACAAATTGAAGAACTAAAAGAAAAAGTCAATGATGCTCAATTAGTTATCAAGAGACTAAGAAAATATTTGAAAGGATGCTCTAACAGTGAACTTGAAGAAAAAGTCAAGAAGTTGAGTGAAGAAAATGCATCCTTGTTAAGTCAGCTTGAAGAATTTGATGACAAACTAACAAACAATCAAGATGTCTACAATGAACAAGTCAAGGAGAACCTTCAACTCAATGAAGAACTAAGGGAAGCTAACTTATAAATCTTGGAGCTAAAGAATATCAAGAGAGCTTGGAATCTGAATTAAAGAAGTCAAAGGATCATATTGACAAACTACACAGTAGTGCTGAGTTGGTAGAATCATAGATGTATGCAAGAAGAATCAAAGGAGACACTAGCTGCATTGGATATAATGAAGCACAAAATCAGATTGACAGTATGCGAGCAAGAAAGGAGTCACAAAAGAACTCTACTAATGATGAGAAGAATAAACACCAAACCAAAGACAATGATGGTCCTCCTAAAAATGAGCACAAGCAAGTAGAATGCACTTGTTTTGCTTTTAACAAGCATGGACACATTGCAAGAAATTGTACAGAGGTAAAACCTTTTAATGGCTACTATTATTCAAGAAATAGATTTGGTCATAGAGCTATGAATTGCAAGACTGGTAAGAAGAATAGGACTCAACAAGATCAAAGAAATCAGAATCAGAAAAATGTTAAAAGTTCTCAGAATGTTACATGTCAGATATATAACTATAATGGTCACTCAGCCAGAACATGTAGAATGGTGACTCATGTCAATGCACCAAGGAATAATAGACCTCCAGTCATTTGTCACTCTTGTAACAAGGCTAGACATATCTCAAGGTTCTGTAGATCAAGGACACAAGGTCAGGAAAGCCCTAAAAAGATCGAAGAACCAATTTTGGATCCTAAAGCAGAAGTCAAGTTTGTGAAAGCCTCAGAGGATGTGAGATTGATTTGGTCAAAAGAAAAGAAGGACAAAGCTTATGAGAATGTATTGGATGCATCCCAAGTGGATGCACCCTCTACATCCGCATAAATTGTCCTCAGGGTCATAAGGGGAGCTAATTTAGCTCTAGACCCCTGCGTGGTTGCTATACTCATCCTCAGAGTATATGCCTTTGGACTTAAGCTATTGGAGTGTATAGGAACCTTTGTGCAAGAGCACACATGCTGATTGTTAGCAAAACTCGAGTTTGAAAATTTGAAGTGACAGCCTGGTTTACGCAAGTTGCATTAATGGTGAATTTCTTACTTTAAGTACACAAAAAGTTATTTGTTCACTCATTGCATTCATATTCATAGTGATTGGAGAGTAGATTGAACCTTGGAAGTTTTTGTGAAGATTTTGAGATTAAAATTATTAGTGTTTACAGTGCATTTGATTAGTTGCAAGAAACCTTAGCTCATTGCGCCAATTCAAAAGTTGTCAGAACATCTCAGAGATCATTTGGAAAGCGAATATCAAGTAAGTCATGGCCACTCCTATTATTTTTTATGTTGCTAAGAAGAAGATGTATGTTTTCAAGAGGCACCCATTTAAATCAACCATAGATGATTTAGAGGGAGCATTTTCCCGTACGCCGATGGGCATCATGCATGTAGAAGACATAAGGGCTTACATCTATTGTAAGAAGGAACCTATTGGACTATATAGGTTAAGGGTGCACATGGACACAATGTTGAAACTAGACAAAATGTTCATGGATGAATACACCAAATGGAATGATGACCCCATTGTTGAATATGCCACGGCATATGAATTCTATGAAACTGAATGGATAAAGATATTGTTGAGCATAATCCATGATGATTTGTTTTGGATTGGAGATGTACCAATAAGAATCATAGGAGACTTAATTCATGAGATGACAAGCCTTTCTAAGATAGGCGACATCCTTCCTATGGGTAAGGATGTCAAGAAAATGGTGGAGCAAGTGTGTAAACCTAGAAGTGATAAGCGTGGCATGACAATTGAGCTTATAGAGTAACCAGACATCAAGTTGATATCAATGATATTGGGTTACAGATTTCATCATACAAGCAAGGTGAATAGTGTGTCTGTGGGCACTATTCTAGCAGCCATCCATCTTGTGCAAGAAGATGGAGAGTTCAACTTGTGTGAGATCTTGTGCGCATAGTTGATAGACAACATCAAAGCTATCAAACATGATAAGACTAAGTTATTCAGGTTTGGGTCCCTAATCATCTATATGTACCTTCATATAGTTGGTAAGGTGTCAGACTTGTATCTAGACAAATCCATTCCTACCATGTTAGCTTGTGGTGACTAATCAAGAAAGTACTATCTAGGAAAGTAGTGTACACTTTTCCTCCCAACCTCACCGGGGTTCGGGGCAGGGCTGGGCGCTGAGCGGGGGTTTGGGGGCGGCAGCCCCCAAGAGCAGGGGTTCGGGGGCACAGCCCCCGAGGTGAATTTTTTTGAGGCCGACTACTTTTTAGTTATTTGGGCTGACATGTTATAATTCATTCTAACCCTAAAGTGGAAAAAATATTGTATAATATGGCTTAGGGTTAGGGTTTATTCATATGTATGATTTTAGTATTTGCGGCGGAATTGAGCTGTAAGGGATTACAGATTGTAATCAAGTTGTAATCACTGGATAATAATATTATTGGACTCACTGTTGGTGGATGTAGCCCAGTGATTGGGTGAACCACGTTAAATCTTTATGTCTTGTGTTCTCTTCTGTGTGTTTGATTGTTTTCTGATATTAGTTATATTTGCACATAATTGTTATTTATGCCTTGTTAATCCTAACAAGTGGTATCAGAGTGAGGTTATTTTCATTCGTTCTTTCATCTATTCTTTGAAGCAGGTCACACAAGTAAGTGGGAGAGTCTCTCGGTTAAGTGGGAGAAATGGTAGATGAGGGTAGGCTGAAGGTTGATAAGTTTAATGGGCAGAACTTCCAGTTATGGAAGATGCAAATGGAGGACTATCTCCATTAGAAGGATCTATGGCAGCCATTAGAGGGAATAGTCAAGAAAGAGGTAGACATGTCTCAGGAAGATTGGGATATTTTGGATAGGAAGGCACTGGGGAGTATTCGTCTATGCCTGGCACAATCGGTGGCATTCAATATTACTGGAGCAACAAAAGATAAAGATCTGATGGACACCCTAGTGAAGTTGTATGAAAAGCCTTCAGCTTCAAACAAGGTATTTCTTATGAAGCGTTTATTTAATATGAAAATGGTAGAAGGTGGATCAGTCACTGATCATTTGAATGAGTTTAATACAGTTACAAGTCAATTAACCTCAGTTAAAATTACTTTTGATGATGAGGTTAGGGCTCTCTTGATTTTGTGTTCTTTTCTAGAAAGCTGGAATGGCTTGGTAATGGTTGTTAGTAATTCTGTTTCTGGTTCAAATACCCTAAATTTTGATGATGTTGTTGGTGTTATATTGAGTGAGTAAATTCATAGGAAAAGCTCAGGGACATCCACATCGGGTAGTGTATTGAACGCAGAAAGAAGAGGCAGAACAAGAGATAGAGGAAACAACTCTAGAAATCATGGGAAATCAAGAGGCAAATCAAAGGGAAAGAGGTCTGAATCCAAAGGGCCAAATGATTGCTGTACTGTGGAAAACCAGGACATAAGAAGAAAGATTGTTGGTCTCGGAAGAAAGATCAAGGAGACAAAAATGATGGAAACAAGGAGGCAAATGTGGTAAGTAACAAATCCAAAGAGGATGCTTTGCTTTTGTCTTTAGAAAATGTTGATGATTCATGGGTGTTAGATTCGGGGGCTTCATTTCATGCTACACCCCATACAAGTTATTTTGTTGATTATGTCCAAGGGGATTTTGGGCTAGTTTATTTGGGAGATAATGAACCCTGTCAAATTGTTGGAAAAGGAAAAATCAAGATTAAGTTGCAGAATGGGAATCATTGGCTACTACAAGAGGTAAGACATGTTCCAAGGTTGAGTAGAAACTTAATTTCAGCAGGGCAACTGGGTGATGAGGGTTGCACAGTTACTTTTAATGATAAAAATTGGAAGGTTTCAAAAGGTTCCTTAGTAGTAGCAAAAGGTGTGAAAGTAGGCACTTTATGTCTTTCTACAGGTCATACTCTTCCTTCTACTTTAATTGTTTCAGAAGAAAATGAACGTTCAGGAACAATGGCTGCAGTTGAGCAGGAAGAACATCAGACCGTTGCTGTAGATTCTGACACAGCACTGTGGCACAACAGACTCGGGCACATGAGTGAAAAAGGTATGAAATTACTTCATTCAAAGAAAGTTTTACCTGGTCTAAAATTTGTCAATATGGATTTCTGTGAAAGTTGTGTTTATGGAAAACAAAAGAGAGTTAGTTTTGTGAAGAATGGGAAGGAAAAGAAAAATGAGAGATTGGAGCTTGTGCATACAGATGTATGGGGACCAGCTCAGGTATCTTCCCTTGGTGTCTCTCTGTATTATGTTACATTTATAGATGATGCAACAATAAAAGTATGGATTTATTTCCTTAGATAGAAATCTGATGTATTTCAAACTTATAAGAAATGGAAATGCTTGGTTGAGAATGAGACTAGTAAAAAGTTAAAATGTCTCAAATCTGATAATGGTGGTGAGTATTGCAGCATAGAATTTGAAGAATATTGTTCCTCTAATGGTATTCATAGGTAGAAAACTATACCAAGGACTCCACAAGAAAATGGAGTGGCTGAACGCATGAACAGGACAATAATGGAGTGTGCAAGGAGTATGAGGTTACATGCTAGGCTGCCCAAAAATATGTGGGTAGAGGCTGCAAACATTGTTGTTTATTTAATCAATAGAGGCCCCTCTACTCCTTTGGACTGTGGTATTCTAGAGGAAGCATGGAGTGGTAAGAAGGTGAGTTATTCTTTTCTCAAAACCTTTGGTTGTGAAGCTTTTGCACTTATATATTCTGAAAACAGAACCAAGCTGGAAGCTAAGTCAAAGAAATGTGTATTTGTTGGATATGGCATTGATGAATTTGGTTATAGGCTTTGAGATTTTGAAAATCATAAAATTGTAAGAAGCAGGGATGTCATATTCAATGAGAAAGTATTGTACAAGGATTGTTGCTGCAGCATGAGAAGAAAGAAAATGATTATGTAGTACTGGATGATACTCCACAAGTTCATGTTCCAGTAGTTCCTTATGCTCCGCAACAACAGCAACAACAAATACCACACACACCAGTGAATGTTAGACGGTCAACAAGGCTAAGTAGACCTCCAGAAAGATTTTCTCCATCTTTGTATTATGTTTTTTTAACAGATGCTAGTGAACCTGAATGTTATAATAAAGCTATGCAGGTGGATACAAAGCTTCAGTGGGAGTCTGCAATGACAGATGAAATGGACTCTTTGCTGAAAAATCAAACATGGGATTTATGTAAGTTACCTACAGGTAAAAGGGCTTTACAGAATAAATGGGTTTATAGGATAAAAGAAGAGGATGGAGGTAAGAAAAGATTTAAAGCTAGATTAGTCGTAAAAGGATTTGCACAGAAACATGGTATTGATTTTGATGAGATATTTTCTCCTGTTGTTAAATGACTTCTATCCGTACTGTTTTAAGTATTGTGGCTACTGAAGATTTGCATTTAGAGTAGCTTGATGTTAAAACAACTTTTCTTCATGGTGATTTGGATGAAGAAATATATATGGTTCAGCCACAAGGATTTGAGGTCAAGGGTAAGGAGAATTTGGTGTGCAGATTGCAGAAAAGTCTATATGGCTTGAAGCAAGCACCTTGGCAATGGTATATTAAATTTGACACTTTTATGAATGAGCATGGATATAGTCGGTGTCATTCTGACCATTGTGTTTATTTTAAGAGGTTGGATGATGACAGCTACATTATTTTATGTTTATATGTTGATGATATGCTTGTAGCTAGGTCTAACATGGATCATATTTAGGGGTTGAAACAATAGTTAGCAAAATATTTTGCTATGAAGGATTTGGGGGCATTAAAACAAATCCTTGGTATGAAAATTTGCAAAGATAGGAAAAATAGGAAATTGTCTCTATCTCAGGTTCATTATATTGAGAAGGTGTTGCAACGTTTCTCTATGGAAAATGCCAAAGCTGTCAGTACACCTTTGCCTGATCATTTGAAATTGAATAAGGATATGTGTCCCAAGACACCAAAAGTAGAGACTAAAATGTCTAAGGCACCTTATGCTTTAGCTGTAGGGAGCTTAATGTATGCTATGGTATGTACTAGGCCAGATATTGCACACGCAGTGGGAGTCGTTAGCCGATATATGAGTAACCCTAGTATTGAGCATTGGAATGCAGTCAAATGGATTCTCAGATATTTGAGAGGTACATCCAGTAAGTGTTTACACTTTGGGGGTTCTACTACTACTGTACAAGGCTATGTTGACTTAGATTTGGCAAGAGATATAGATAGCAGGAGGAGTACTATAGGTTATATATTTACTATTGGTGGGACAGCAGTGAGTTGGATTTCTCGACTACAAAAGGTGGTTGCTTTATCCACTACAGAGGCAGCCAAGGAGATGATATGGATTCAATTCTTCATGGAAGAATTGGGACATCCACAAAAGGATAATTTTCTACATACAGATAGCCAAAGTGCCATTCATCTTGCAAAGAATTCCGCCTTGCACTCAAAGACAAAACACATACAGTTGCGGTACCATTTCATTCGGTCAGTTTTGGATGATGGGAAGTTAAGGCTGGAAAAGATTCATACTGATGATAATCCAGTAGATATGTTTACAAAGGTAGTAACAAGGGAGAAGTTGAACTCATGTTCAGCTTCAGTTGGTCTTCTAGACTGAACAAAATAAAGGAACAACTGAGTCTAGGGTGGTTCGATCCAGTGGGAGCCTCATATGGTAGCGGTATTGCTACAGGATCAGTCTCCAAGTGGGAGCTTTTTTTTTGGTATAGTGTGGATACTGATTAGTCACCAAGTGGGAGATTGTTAGCTTGTGGTGACTAATCAGGAAAGTACTATCCAGGAAAGTACTGTACACTTTTCCTCCCAACCTCACTGGGGTTCGGGGCCAGGCTAGGTCCCAAGCGGGGGTTTGGGGGTGGCAGCCCCCAAGAGTAGGGGTTTGGGGGCGCAGCCCCGAGGTGAATTTTTTTGAGGCCAACTACTTTTCAGTTATTTGGGCTGACATGTTATAATTCATTCTAACCCTAAAGCGGCAAAAATATTGTATAATATGGCTTAGGGTTAGGGTTTATTCATATGTATGATTTTAGTATTTGTGGCAGAATTGAGCTGTAAGGGATTACAGATTGTAATTAGGTTGTAATCACTGGATAATAATATTATTGGACTCATTGTTGGTGGATGTAGCCTAGGGATTGGGTGAACCACGTTAAATCTTTGTGTCTTGTGTTCTCTTCTGTGTGGTTTATTTTTTTCTGATATTAGCTATATTTGCACATAATTGTTATTTCTGCCTTGTTAATCCTAACATACCATGCCTCAGATATCAAACAAGGCATCCATAAAAATCACACTAAGAGATTACATCCCTTTGGAATTGAAGACCTTCAGAGCAAGGATGTAGATGAGGTACAGGATTCCTGAGAGTATTGTAGAGAAGTATAAGGATACAATATGCTTCATGGTGGAGATTGATACTACATGTATGGAAGCTATGGAACCTAGAACTAAGTGGATTCATCCACTTGGGTATGAGGTTGAAGAACAAGTTCTTGAAGCTTATGCACAGGTATTGCTATCAGCCCCTAAGGATGACAATGAACCTAGGTGGGGAACCTATGAAGAGAAGACTAGAGAAGTTGATGCTAAGCTAAATAGTGCTGCAACAAAAAGAAAGGTTGCAAAGGTCACATCAGAGATCCTAAGTATACATGGTGTATCACAAGAAGACCTTGATAAAGCAAGGGATGAGAAGATTTCCCTAGAATTGAAGAGCACAGCAGAAGAACAAGAAGATAAAAGATAAAAATTGAAAAAGTTGACAGTCGGAAGGATAAAGAAGACAATACTCCTTTTGTGCCCAAAGATACTCCTCCAGAGTATAAGCCTTTATTCAAAAGGAAGAAAGAAGCTAGCACCAGTCATCCATCCTCGTGAGCATTAAGGAGCAAGAAAAACACTCAAGCACCTCCTCAGACAAGATTCAGACCAAGTCTCAAAGTTTTGAATGCAAGAATTGTTGATGAGGGTAGAATTGATCAAGTAGAGAAGTATTATGACACATACAGTGAAATTGACGAATCAAAAATTCATAGTATGATTTTCAAACACATGATCAAGTTCAAAAAGACAGTCCTTGAGTTGAAAACAAAAATTCTAGATAAAGTATGGGATATTTTGGAACACCTAAAGAGACAAGCTAATGAGGAAGATCAAAGAATAAGAGAAAAAGTATTAGAAGATACTATGCCTGTATGTTCTAAAGAAGAAGTGGAACTGATATTGAATTTGGTGAAGCCACACCTTAGAATAAAGATGAGAAATCTTCATATCATGAACAAAGATTATGAGTTGATAATGAAGGAAATAGAAAAATCATTTGAGAAGGTGTTGTTAGAACAATAGATCAAACCACCTACTGTGCCCATCACTCATGCACCCATCAAGGAAGATAAAGTGGCAAAGCCCACTAATGTACCAATGACAGGTCCTCAGGACTTAGTGCCCATAGCAGAAACTCAAACAAAAGTAGATTAGTCTGTGCCCATGACAGAATCACCCAAAGATAGCACAATTGTCATAGATAATGTGGAAATAGCCATGGCGGCTACTAATAAGGAGTTGGACAAGTTTGAGGAAGCATTTGTCAGCACTAAGGAAGCAGAAATCCTATGTAGCAATACCCCTCCCACTCAGCAAGAAGAAGTAATCATAGAAGATATATCTGATGAGAAAGAAGAAGAAAAGAAAGGAGTAGAGGTAGAAAAGAAAGATGAATCTTCTATTGATTTGGTCAAGGTGAAGCAAGAGGTGATGGATAGCACTCCCATCACTCCCTCCTTAGCATTGTTGTCAAGTTTCACACCTGACACTAGTAGTTTGGACTCCTGGAAGGAAGAAGACCTGATTAAGTTTAGCATCTTGGCTATGGAGAAGGCTAAGGAGAAGTAAGTAATGAGAAATCCTCTCCCGGTGGAATCAGTAAATATTTTGAATAGTTTTCTGCCAGAGGATAAGAAGATGGTAAATGTATATTTAGTTGATGATGTGAGCATAGTCATCTCTAAGTTCAAAGTCAATTTTTCAAGCCTAGAAGAATCTGCGGCCATAGTGGCAGAGGAGAAGTACTTAAAGAAGAGACTCAATGAACTGATTAGTAATTTTTCACTAGACTTGAACTCTCTTAAGTCTGGTCAGGCATCATTGAAGAAATTTGCAGATCAAGGAAGGAAAGTCATTGCAAAATCCATGGATCAGGATAAGTTCACTGATGCCCATCTTAATAATATCAAAGATGCAGAGACAATGATTGAGAAGGTGAAGAATTCAGTGCTAGACACATACACTGATGTAAACATGTGTAACAATGTCTATCAAGGTCAGTTGGACATAATTGAGAAGGAAGAGAAAGAAATGGAGAAGATAAGGTCTAGACAAACTCAATTGAGGAATGCTCTTGCGCCCTTTCTAGATATTCTCAGTCAGAACATAAAGGAGATTGATGTGACCATGATAACCTATGATCAAGGTCCTAGCATAGAATTGGAGAAGATGGACAAGCTTCAATATGCCTTATGCGCCCATCTACAGATAGTCAATTCTCTAATAACCTTTTGGAAGAAGGAGATCCAGAATCTCAAGATTACATATCCGAATGTTTTCCCTCAGTAAGTAAGTGTAGATAAAGTTTTTGATGCACCTTTGTCATTAATGTCAAAAGGGGAGTTGTGTATACAATATGGAGTATATATATGTATAGGAGATATAAGATTATGTATAAAAGATGTATAGAAGACAAAAGTTTTCGTATTAAGGGATAGTTAGCAACTTGGCCATATTCCTTTGTTGCCATCAATGACAAAGGGGGAGATTTTTGGCAAGTTATCTATACTAAGATATATGACTAGATATAGTGTTGTCATTATGGCAACAAAGTCATATAGCAGTTTGGAGTCAACGCACTAAGTGTAAAGATCAAAATTCAATTAAGTGTTGAAGACTGGACAACATACAGAGCACCAAAGACTCAGAGCATCAACGCACATGTGTACGGATGAATTAAGGTATGTGCCTTGGAATTTAAGTTTGTTAGACTATACTTATGCTTAGTCTAAGACCACATAAGTAGATATGAAAAGATATGAAAGTTATAGTCAGTTGAAGTTGCACATCCAGTGTGTGCCAACAGTGAATAGAGCATGGAGCCGACAATTAGCTTTTTGGTTTGCGATTATAATTTAATGTTGTAAAGGCTATGTGCCCATTGTATTTAGGTTGCTGGCATATGTACATGTATATTTTTAAGCACACTTAAGCCAATTCATTTGGAAGCATTGTTTGTAATTAGTTATAGGGCCGACCTAATTGTATAATTGGTATGAGTGCATAAATATAAGGTGCACCCATTGTATTCGGTATGGAAGTTATAATAGAGTTATAATAAGCAGAGCAGAGGTATGTGAAGTGAGCATAAGATGTATTAGAGCTTTGCTAGAGGTCAAAGCATCAGCGCACCAAATGAACTGATCTGACAAGTAGTGTCATAGTGAACAGCTCACCTGCAGATATAGTGTATATCTGATTTAGAAGGTTGTAGCCTTCATCATTTGATCAGTGAGCTCTAGGATAGTGAGTCCACTCCCCTAACAAGGATCATTTTAAAAGACTCCTAATAGGGTCTGACCCTTAACAAGGTCTATTGTACTTAAAGTCTTCTAACAAGGATCACAAAACACTCTAGTGCAGATTATTAGTGGGTATCAAGTCCCACCGGGGTTTTTACCTATTTGGGCTTCCTCGTAACCATATTGGTGTCATGTGTTGATTTCATGTTTCATGTTTATGTGAATTTTTAATTCAGTACTTAAGCATTTATAATTTAGTATTTAGAATAAAGTGAAAAGTTAAAATACAATGAACACTGATTCACCCCCGCCCCTCTCAGTGTTCCCATTCCTAACACTAACTAGTGCCCTAAATATTGGATTTGATAAAGGATAGGAATCCTTTTTTCAATATTTAACCAATATTTACTTTATTAAATTTTGAATAAAATTCAAAAATATCAAAACCTACACCTCCCTAAACTTAGGAAATAAACTCCTAAGACTAAATAATGCTAAGTGGAAGAGGGTCGACATGACCACTCTTCCCACTTGAAAATTATGTGAAACCAAAGGGGTGAGGTGGCACTATTGTTAATTCCAAAGCCTACCAGATGTAGACATCTGCATTAATGTAATTGAATGAGCTGCAGTGCGGACTCCAAAATCCCTAAACCACTTTCAATTTCGAACTCGGTGCTACTGTCTAGCTTCCTTGAGAAGAATTAGGAAGAGATGAAACCCTAAAAGCATGAAAATACTAGCAAAATGCTTTGAATTTATTAACTTTCATGGAGTTATTTATTCTTAATGATTTAATTCCTGGCAATGACTCTAGAGATTTCATGAAGGCTCGGGTTCCCTTTAATCGATCTGGAGATTTACTTTCTACTCATGACTGTGGATGATCTTCTGAGCCTTGCAAACTTTGAAGCTTGGCCTATGATCTAGCAAAGATTGTGAATCAAAACTCACATTTCATGAGCAATAAACTCGGTCTTCAACTCATCTTTCAGCCTCAAAATGGCATGCAACAGTATGTTTCTTATTTGTGACTGTGGCTAAAACTTTGAATCTATCTCTTTCTACCCTGTGACTGATACTTCATTTTTGTCTTCCTCTTTTGGCTTGCAGCTGTGAATGCATTGGCTCACGACCTGCTCTTGAGACTTGAGTTTGAAGTTACTTCCAAAACCGTGACTTGGATTTGAGCTCCTTTTCATTATAAGTCACAGCTTTGGTGATTGTAGCTTCACCTAGATTGTATGTGTATAACCGAGACTGGTGACTAATTCTCAGCCTGTGGGTCTTTTAACTGTGAGCTCAGATTCAGTCTATGGCTTGTGACTTGGTGTGTATCTTGACTTTTGTAATTTTCTTGAACTATCATTGCAAGCATGAACCTGAACTCCACTTTGAGTTCCTTCCTCCTTAGTCTCAGTTTCGATTGGTAAGCCTTGATCTTCTTGACTGGCAGCTTTCAACATGAAATTTGTCTCTTATACCACTTTTGATGTGGGTTTTTTGTAACTTTGACATCGCACCACAAATTATCGATCCCATTCAGTTATCTCGGCAAGGCTCGAGGTGTGACTAAGATATGGGACTCAGCCTCAGCTAAGACATCTCTCAGTCATAGCTCAAAACTCCTACCAAGTTGCCTGGAACTTTGACTACCAAGTTTAAACTACGGATGAATATGTGATTAACTGGTAAGCTCGAAATCTCAGCATATCAAATGGCTTCATACAGCTTGTTCACTTTTCCATTTTAAATGTGGTTTTTTCTTTTATCTGACAATATATACAAATGATGTTTTTTTGTCACATAAATAGGAACCCACTTTGTTATTCAGTTGTAGCTTCTTGTAAGCTTGACTAGATGCAAACATGAACAAACAACTTGATTGTACTACATATAAGTGCTTACTATTTTTGCACTATTTCATTATTGTTGTTGTGTCTCCCTAAATGAATAACAAGCTTCAAAAAGCTTAGTGATACATGTCCTTTCAAAACACAGTCACTATGATATTACCAGCCATTTTATTTCAGCTTCACAAGACTTTATGTATCAGTAAGGCATATTAAAAATAAGTCACTCTTGAATAAACCTTTTAACCTCCATATATTAATACATTGCTCCTCCATACACAATAGCTATTAGTATTATTTCATTTTACCAGTCACTTTAACCTTAGCTTTTATTAACATAGCCAGTACCATTTTCTCCTCTATATGACACAGTCACCATTGCTCCATAGATTAAACCAAGTCTTCAAAACTCACATTAATACTGGTACAATCACTATTGTTGTAATGCAGTAATCATGTTATTTTCTTCAACACCGTTGATGAATAAGCATAGTCACTTTGATTTGTATTCAATACTGAAAATGGAGAACATTCTAAGACTTACTAGGACAAATTACCAGGCTTAAATATAATTCTCTTTTAATGTTGAATCTGAATTTAATAAGAAATGCAACAAGATAAAAAATGTTTGTTTACTGTCTAAGGTGTTCGAGCACGGGATCGTGACATCCAAAAAACATCATAATGCTATTCAATGAAGTTCAAGCACGGGCTCCTCACATCCACTAAATACAAACTGAAAACATTTTTATAACATTAAAGCTCAATTCTGGAGCATTTCTCTTTTTTAATCAACAACAACAATGCATTTATTGAATTTGAATCTTGATTTCAGCAAAGATGTGCAATACCAGTGATCATGAAACTGTATCTTGGCCTTTGATCATGACTGTTTGGAATAATTTTGGCATTTTACTTTGATATTTCAGCTTTGTTCTACATCTTCTTTTTCTGACTGTGAAGTTGAAACCAGTCAACTTGAAACACTGCAAAATATTTTGTTAAGCTCTTAAACAAAAACATTATCAACTTATTAGATTAGTGAACATAATCAACAATTTAATTTATGAAAATGCCAAAATGACACTTGTGAATCAACATTCAGACCATTATGTTCACTAATCTACCAAGGTCCTGCAACTTCTGAAAAAGGTTTCTCAATTGAAAACACTAAGTCCTTTTAATTCAGTTATCTGGTTAATAAAAAGAACAACATACATCAGAATGATCATTAATAGTAAAAGGTTTCATGTTTAGAAAATGAGTCCCTTTAATACTACCTTTCAAGTAGTGTGGATGTACATTTCCTTATTGCATTAAATTTACCAGATAGATATGCAGCATTAAAAATTTGGTTATCAGTGTATGTTATTTGTGTTTCATGCATTGCTTAGATCCAACATGATCGAACACCACTTTCTCTCTCTCATGCAGGTGAAAAGTCTAAACCAAATGCAGATGAAGACTTGGACTTGAGGACCTAGGACCTGACAGACAACTAGCTGACAACACACAAAGAGGCAATGCATGGGACCCCTACTCCATACTTCTATCATGCTTTCAATTCTGCATATATACTCAAATGTTGACATGAAATATGAAATATGAAATATGAAAAGACAGTTGTATACTACATTCAGTTTGAATGCACAATGTAATGATCAGTTATGAAATTTGAAATTTGAAATGTGATCAATACTTAGAGTACAAAAAGAAATCTGATAATGAATGCAATAATGAAAATGTAAATTAATAAAACCTAAAAGGTAGTATTAATTGGACCTATAAATGTGCAATATTTTCCTATTTGTGCTTATTGTACTGCATGCTATTATTTTGAGTAATAGTATGTAGCACATATTCATTTTGCCATATCCTATTCTTGATAACATCTCTTCTATTTGATGAAGGAAAAGTATGATCAATATTCTATAGTTGGCTTTGTTAAACTTTATATTGATGATAGTTTTTGTTGTGTTATTATTAGTTTCAACTGGAACTATGTGATTCTTTCCATTAGGAAGAAAAAGTTATATTGTTTTACAAAGATGAAGATAGATAATAATAGGGATATTTACGAGAGTGTTGTTAGATTAAGGATAGTTGATAGTGTTGAACAATTGTTTTTGATTAATTTTTCTCACTAATGGTTTGATGGCTTCCCTTGTAATGGCCTGAAGTTTGGTTGTCTGCTCTATGCTATTATGTGATTGCTATTATATGGGTTCAAGGCCCTCTCCTTGTCATCTTAATAAAAAACATGAATGCACTTTGAAATCAATAGAATTAATAATATTGCATACAATATCAAGTTTAAAAGATTAATTAAAATATAGAAGTTTCAAGTCAAAATTGTCAAGTCTATTAAAATCTAAATGGAATATTTAATTATTATCCTTTTAGTTTTAATTAAAGGAGAAAACAGGTTTTACAGGGACGAGAAACCCAAAGTCAACAAAAGATAAACATAAACCATCTTAAACAACAACCATCTAGGACCGAATAGAAAAACAAATGCGAACCAACCCACAAAAATCCAGGAAAAAGCAGCCCTTCAAAGCAATAGCTAAAATCCAAACAAAACTCCTTAACACCAAAATTACAACATTTTGACCAATTTATCATTCTTCTAAAAAAATATCATTATTAATATTCTTAACATTCTTAATGATACTATCAACAGGGGTCATAGCCTTATCTTTGGTATGGAGCCTCTTCACTGGACCAGGCAGGGACTTCTTCATCACATCCAAACCCACATCCACATCCTTTGAGAGAGATATGTGTTTTTCTTATGGGTATCTACATCCACAACCTTAGCTTTCTTGACCATCTTAGTGCCACTAGTGGGAGAATTGCCCTAAGAAATAGCATGAAGAACTTCGGCCTGCTCATTAAGCCTACAGAGGCCATCGCTAATATTCTCCATGGCAGAGCCAGACTTACTCACCTCCACCACCATGCTCAAACTCTGCTGGATTTTGTGAAAGTCATTTTCCAAAGCCTTAATGCGCTCTTCGTGGTCCTCCTTGAAGTCTTTAATCGCATAAGCCAAGGTATGCGTATTATTATCCTTTCAGTTATATTTATATTAAGATAAAATAATATAAAAAATTGTAAATTAATTATAATTATTAAATATATTCTAATTTTAAGTAATGCAAACTATATTGAGGAAATTGTTAAAGAAAAATTTGAGTTGATCTTTAAAAATCTAATTTATTATGTACTAGTGAGCATTACCAGTTTTTCTTTTATTGACCAAAGGATGTTGCACGGGTTAAGGTTTATAGTTTTTGGCTTGTTCAAAGCTGACAGAATAGATTGGATGGTGTCTGTCTAAACGGTTCTCTCATTTTCATTAGCTCTTGTCATCGATTTTCCCAAGTTATTTCATATGTATGGTTAGTAAAGATTTGAATGTTACAGACTGAATGGAAGTTCTACATTTGTGCCCTCAACCTAGGCAATGTTTTGAGTGGACCTTCTCCAGTGAGTTAATATTCCCTTCTTTTGTACAGAGAAGTACTGCAAAATGGTATCTGTCTCTCTTTTTAAAAATTGGTGCTCGTTTTAGGCTTATTTTTACTGCTTGCACCTATTAATATAGGCTGCCCTTTAAAAAAATAATTTAGTTTTCGAAAAGAAATGTTGGATTAATTTTGAAGGTGTTATGGAGAAAATACACTTCATAGATTGTCATTGAGTAGTCAAAGTACAGAAGACTATCTTCACACATGCTAATATCATCCCGATGTGTGGTTTTAGGTTAAAAAAAATGTCATGAATGTAAACGACTCAAAAATTTGGAAGGAGAGTTTATTCCAAGCTGAATTTTTAGGGACATTCTGCTTTCTGTAACAGCAAGGGATCTTACGATCTATTCTTTGTTGGATTTTGATTGATTGCTTGCTAAGAAGTGAGAAAAATTTAATGGATCATGCCAAGAGAAGAGATGGGGAAATACCAATGAAGGAAATTAAAACGAGTTAATTGAAAACATGCTTAGGTCGTTGAAGAGATGAATTTCTAAAATTAGTTGTGTAGTTTGGCATTTCAGATTTGGTGTGTTATTTTGAAGTGGGTTGGGAATAAGGAATGTAAAGAATCAATTTTTGGGGGGAACTCAGGAAATTTGAGTGAGCAGTGAGATGGACATGCCTATTATTATTTCTTTGGCTACATTAATGGTTGTCATATGCCTCATGTTACCACAGAGGACGCCAGCATAGATACTATGGTAAATTTCAATATCGTACCCAAAATGCAAAACCTGGAGACCCTTGGTCAGTGATAGTCCCTATAATGACATTCTGTATAGTAAAGCCTTAAATTATTGACTGAAATAAAGAAACAAAATAGTCATAAAAGAAATAAGTGAAACAAAAACTCCTAACATATATAAGCGGAGGATAAAACCTGTGCAAGTACAGAACTCAAGATAGTAAGTTTGTAAATTGTTTAAGAGCGGCAGAGGGGTTAAATAGCCCATGTACATTTTTATTCACTGTAATTAAATTGACGGTGGTTAACCAGTTCATAAGCCCATACGAATCAAAGATAACGGCCCCGCATTGCACACCACAAAGCTGGCTAATAATAGTGAATTGAAATCTTTAATAAATTGATCAATTGTAGTCCATTAAGTCATTGCAGTGGCAAGTTACATTTTCTCACTTGGCGAGCGCATGACAAGATAGGTAAAAAATAGTCAATAGGCGTTACAATTTGCAGGCAGGTTAGTGGAGAAGTGGACGGTACAATTTAAACTTCATGTTTCTGTTGTCCCTTTTTCCATCCAAGCATTCTCACATTTTGTACGATCAGATTGTTGTCTGAAAACAAATATCAGCATCTTCGAAACTATTTTCATGGCAATATTGATGCTTTATAAAGTCTATCACAAATTTTTCTCAGGATTAATATGATTATTTTTCTAGTGTGTAAAATGGGGACAAGGGTTATTATTAATTTGTTTTAAACCTACAACTGTAGATTGGGTAAATTTATTTTGTCTCCCGCGTTCAGATCTCTTTAGCAGCCACAGATTCAATAAAGCCTTCTAAATTCGTCATTCTGTGGATTTTAGATTTTATTTCTTGCCCCTGTTACCTATTTTAACAATTTTTTCTAGCTTTGTATTTTCTTGGGGCACTCTATTTTTAAGTAGCATGCTTTTGCTATGTTCCATGATTTGCATGTATGTGCACTGGGTACTATTATTTAATTTTTTTAATTTTCAAACGTGTACTCAGTGTCGGGAGGTCTGAACGAAGAAGGAAGGGCAGTTATGTTGGATAGCAACGAGAATGAATTCAGCATCCAAGCGAGACTGGCAACGGCACTGGCGCTAGGGAGCTTCATTACGATGTTGAAAGTCCCCGCACGTATGTAAGACGCAGGCAGGCGCGACACCATATCTCTAAAAATTTTCATGGTAACAGATATGATAGCTTTTTTAGCTCCAATGGCTTTTGCCATAACTTCTGCCGCTGGCTGTCATGTATCTCCAAAGATGGAGTACTCCATCCGCGTCATTCTTTGCGTAGGAACAGTGTGTTTGGCCTACGCATGCCTTTGTGCAGCATATATGGCGTTGCTCCCCAGCACTCAGTGGATTGTGCTGTGCCTAGGTGGTTTGCCTATCGCAGCATTAGTACTCCTACTCTTATATCACCTTCTCAACACGTTCTTTGGGTAGCAGGGGGATGATAACTTCTTAAAACATATGTGAAAGAATCTAGCGTGTGTTGATATTGAATACTATAGTCAATAGAAGTATGTATTCCGATCAAGAAATCAATCTTCGATTTTAAGCTTAGTTTCATTAAAACATGTCTCAGGAGAGTATAAACTTGGCATTAGAACTTCCAAAAAGCTCTGAAAAGGCTTCTTAAAATGTTACATTCTCATCCAGTTACTATGACAAGAATTAGCACTGGTTTTGGTACAGTCCAGAATTCAATAATAAACATGTTTATATAATAGACAAATAGATTGCTGAATATTTTTGTAGATAGACTATCGAAAATCAGTGTCATAATCGCACTGTGTTCAAATTTGTCTGACCCTAATTTTATCTATGCAAACCATTAGTTTTAGATATGACATATTTGATTTTTTGAAATAAAGATTTATTTTACATTAAAAAAATAGGCGCATTTACTCCATTTCTCAATCATTATAATAAATTATTAAATTGCATTTGATATGTTTGCATGAACAATAGAGGAGTAAGATTTACTAGATTTTATTTGGTTTACTTTTCATAAAGGAACAATCAGGCATGGGCCTTATTTTTCATCATTAAACTCATTCCTGACTGTACCCTTCTGGCCATACTACAGAATTGCCTCTCTGCATAAAAATTTGGTTTTAATTTTTAATGTAGCTGCTGTTAAATTTCTTTGCAGCTGCTTTAATCTTTAGGTTTTCTTTTGATACA